>CAEMYA010000028.1:246842-260957 GCA_903131615.1 Diplodus sargus
CACACACACACCCCAAACACACACACACCTGGTACTGATGTCACAACCCAAAGAGAATTAATGAGTCGCTGTACTGTACCGAACAACAAAATTACATTAAGCCGAGGATCCCTGCTGAGATGTTTGCATAATGAATCTGTAATACACAGATGGGCGACATGTGAAGGAGAATTACATTAAACTTACAAGTTTACCTTCAGATTCCCTACAGTAAAGCTGTCGCTGACTGCTGGTCTGATATACCTCAACAACTGTTCAGTGGATTGGCACAGAAATGTTGGGTCGTCATTGTTCCTCTTGTAAAAAGGTTTAGAGGGGAAGAAGTTTAGAAGTTCTGTCGTTCTCCATGAGGCACATTTGTTGGATAATATCGGGTTTTATAAAAAAAAACAAAAAACTGACCTCTAATTGTGAGCGTGTTCGTCTGTCGTCTATCTTTCAACTTTTTCATCCAATGTCTCTATTTACTCTATAAATCTCATCTTTTTATTTGTCTTAACATTTGCAAAATTGCATTTAATTGTCTACTTTTGTTTTAGCTTCTTTGTTTTTGGTCCATGCTCTTTTATTTCCCCCCGTGAAGCATTCTGGGCTGCATGTCTGTACAGAGAGATGCTAGTCGAGTTGAGTTGAGTTGGGTTAGCATGTCGGCGTTAGCCTGCAGCTCAAAGAGCCTCTAACATGGCCGCAGACTCCTGCGCCTCTTTTCCACAAAGCTCCATGTGTGGATGTGCGTCAACACGATTCAGGAAATTAGCTTAAAAAATTAGCTAGCTGTGTGCTAACAGCTGTGTGCTAAAATATTTCCGTGGGGAGGTTTGTTCCCGTTTTTGTCTTGATGATGTTCTGTGCACATTTAAAATTAGCTTATCTTCTGTAGCGGCGATGTCGTTTCTATCCCTCCATCAAGAAAAACACGTCCTTGCGTTGAACACTCAGCGGCGTCACACTTTTACATAATGTGCATTTCCAAACAGGGCTGCGCTATGTGGTAAAACAAGATATTGCGATTATTTTGATAGATATTCCGAAATGATTCACGGTTGACTTTTATTCCCACTCAAAGAAATACTTAGTCGTGATGATGATGTGATGAGAACGAAAAATGTGGGCAAAGAAACCTCTGCAGCACGATTTCAATCTCTATTTATCTGATCAAACCTCAAAGTTAGCGCCATTGTTAAATGTGACATCACAAAAGGAAGAAACAGCCCTCATTACAATATGACAGCCGTCATTTCTTAACAATACTACAAGCTACACTTCTGTCAAGTTAAATTAACATCCCTGTCTCGATAAAGACACAATGAAATCCATCACAAGTAAACTGTTTTGTTAACTGTTCATTCGTTCACCCACGCTGGCGTAAAGCGCTCGTTCTCAGATCCAAGTTAGAGAAGTCGAAGAAATAATTAGAACTTTCTCCGTCAGACGTTTAAGAATCTTCTTAAGATTTCCGCGTGTTCAGTGACGCTGACGTGACCCGACTGTGATGTTGACGAGTGTGTCTGTTCACATACGTCAGGAAAAAACAGCTCCCTGCTGACGTCAACGTATCCACCGAGGCTAAATCTACTCAAAGCCACGCACACATCTATTCATACGTCCACATACGTTACTAAAACACATCCCAGACTTAAAACCAGCCTGGGACGGATTCACTCTGTACTGTATATTACACTGTCTAGATAATTCTCAGTCACTGGTTGGGAATCAGGCGCACTTTCCCAAATTTCTACCTTCATCCATTACCGTGGATCTCTTAAACAAATGTTTAACATTTTATCTGTGCTCAGTAAATTCAATCCCTGCGGTCCAAATCTGATCTTCAGCATCATTTAAATTCCATTAACTCCACCTGAGATGGAGCGAGGTGAGGTGGGCCGCCGCCGCCGCCGCCGCTCTGAAACCTGCAGCACGAGTGTCTGATTAAACGCTCGCTCTCCTGCCTCAGTGGGGCTCCACCTTAATGAAACATCACAGTTAAGAACATTTTTTCAGAAATACAATACAGCGTTTTTGGAAGCTGGTTTGAAGATCAGCGAAGACTGATCTGCTTCAGGGTGAAAGCCACGAGCGGTATCAAAGCTATCGAAGCGGAAAATGTGACATTTCTATCTGTCTGACAGCATTTCTGGTAATTGGTGGTCACTGCTGTGGAGGCTTTACATTCCAACATCTAATTAACTCATTATTTCTGAATAAAAGCCTTTCTGTGTGGACAAAGATTACAAAACAACTCCATCAAAAGTAAAAAAAAACACATGCAGACAACAGCATCGATAAGCAGCCGGTAGGTTTCAATAGAGGACTGGATCAAACACGGGCTCAGTCCTTCTCCTCGCCACATCTTTGCAAATAAGTCTGCCTCTGACAATGTGTTACTGTCAGAACAATCTATAACAATCAGGTCTCGATCACGCAGGTTCAGCCAGGTGACCAGAGGTGACAGTAGGCCATGAACTCGGACTTCTCCCTCTAACTCCCCAATTTCATTTTATTCTGTTTGTCCTATTTTGTGTGCAACCGCACAGAGCAACATTTTCAAGGTCACCATCTCAAAATATGTCCAAACAAACATCTCGCTCGTCTTTACGACGGTCTGATTTTCACACCATCTTCCAGTTAAACTTACAATTATTATAGTTTTATTAACATACAAACATTTGAATAACAGATTTGAGAAATGTCTCTTCCAGGTCAAATGTTGCCGACACTGACGCTCGTCTGCGTCTACGACAAGTGTATGCTAAGTTATTTTGTTAAACCTTTTAGATTAAACAGCGTATAAATATGTATTTGATAATATATGTTATTATTAGAGAGACGTATAGATGGACAGTTATAGATAGAAATGCTGTTTATTATATATTTGTATAAAGTTGGAGTATCTCATAATGATTTCCATTTCTGTGGCGTATCAATGAATCTTCTTAGTTTTGTGCTGCATGTAATTTATTTATTTATCTATTTTATTCTGGTTTTTATCTGTAACCACTTTAAACGGCTTCTTAGATTATTGTAACATGGATTTCCCTTCTGGTGATCAATTAAGTCTTGAATCATGATATCAATAATTAAGTAAGGTGCGTTTATATGAAAAATGTTCATCACTTCAAACTTTTAACAAATCTTTTTACACTTCAGAAAGTCACGTTAAAAAAACATCCAGCTGTGCAACAGTTGTGGTTTAATATCTGTGAGCTAACAGAAGAGAAAACTTTGTGCTTGTTGGGTTTAAAGATCTGTAGTTTGTTTTCTCTTCTCAGCTCTGAAATAAAACAAATGTGTGCTGATATGGAAGAGAAGTTCAAACAGCAACTTTAAAATATGAGCTGAGTCGTTTTTTTCTATCTGCTCGTTCCTGTTAGAAGGATTTTGTCTCTTCATTAATCTTGTTAAGCTCTGACATTTCATTACATTGTTCTATTTTTATGAAAAACACCCGGGATAGAAGCCTGATCTTTTTTGTCTAACAAGTCTGAGGCGGAGGTAGAAAAGGAGCGCGGAACAAGTCAAACAGACTCTCTCTCTCTCCGCTCTGTGCTCGTCTTTGTTGAATCACACGCTTTGAAACAAAAAACAGTCAACTTTGACGAAACACCCGCTGAAAATAAATTCCGAACACACTGAGAAGCCTTGTGTGGAGAGTGAATCTGCTCAGAGATCATTATCTCTTTCTTGGGAAATACTGAAATGATCAGTGCTACATTGCTCCTGTTGGGCTTCAGATCAAATCTCCCACCTTCCGACAAAACACGACAAAAATGTGACAAACTGAATGAATGAGTTAAGAAGCTACAGAGAAGAGAGTGTCGCGGTTCTGTGACTCCACTCTCAGAAACTGTTCCATCAGTTTAGTCTCAACGTTGATGTGGGATCTTAGGTGAGTTTTCTTCCTAATTAATTCACAGCTGTAAGTGATTTACAATCATTACTGTTAAATTAATTAACAAATGAGATATCTGCACAGTTACAGCTGAACATTTGTCCGGGTTGAAACTCTTAACATCGTCTGTCTCGCTCTCTTTGGCTCAAACAACAGGCTCATTGTGCCTTGTTACTGTCTGTTTTGGATGAACCTCATGACTCTATCTGTGATGTAAATGTTGTGCTCCACACTGGTAAAGCTGTTAAAAGTGAAATCATCATTACGCTGTTTGTTTCTGACGCTCTTCTGCATTTTGTGTTGCTGCAGTGAAGATTGCAGCCTCCAGCATCTGCTGGTGACGGTTTAAAATTAGACTTCAGCTACAGAAAACTATACGTCTGTGTGGAAAAGACTGAATAACAATACTTTCTCTACACTCCTCCGTAATCCCTCATTGAGAAAAAAAAGAAAAGGGCTTTAAATTGTTTTCCGGTCTCTGAAGAGCGGCTTGTGAACTCTGCATTCCTCGTAGGTTTTCTTGAGGTCGGGATACGGACCGCTCAGCGCTCATCCTACATCTCAATCATTCCACTCAGACTCTCGGTATGTGCCCCAAGTAGCAAATTAGCCTCTGAAAAATTAAGCTAATTAGGCTTAGACAGACAATAGCGAAATGCTAATTAGCGCCTAATTAAAAGAAATGAACACACAGCTGTATTTGTTGTGTGTTATCCAAAGTGCACTGGCTACATAACAACTCCCTCGTCACTGGGATACTAATCGGAAGGATTTTGGATTCACGTTGTGTGACTGACATTGTGTTGTGGTTACACGTCTTGTTTTGTGGCTTCACATACTTCGAATAGCAGTTTAGTGAGAGATGATGACTGACGGACACGTTCACAGACGGCATGTAGCTCATTATATTAAACAAGGCAGCGTAACAACCTTTAATACCAGGAGCTGACATCGACGGTGTATGTTCGCTTTCTCTGTTTTACCGTGAAGCTCGTTGTACTTTTTTTATGCTATTTATTATTTGGAAAGAATCGGCCTGCCTGATGACGTATGAGGGTCTTGATCACCGTCCCTTCTAACTCTGTTTTGAGGAGCGAAGGGGCGCTCATAAAAACGAGGGGATTGAGCCTTAAATGGCACTTTTCAGACCAACAATTCTCTCCGTCTCAGCAACACACTTATCGTGGATGAGTCACATTATAATAAGTAATATCTGGAACAAGCATATAAAGAAGAAAAAAACAGGTGGCAAAATAAGGTGCCAACACTAATTTGTACTAGTTCGAGTGTTTCATTTTGACAGGGACAAAAAATTAGAGCATCAGTAAAGTGTGAGCTTTACAAAATGCCTAATTAGGACGGCCCACTTAGGCGATAGGAAGCAAACACCATTTCATACCACTGGCATCGTTTGTTATAAACCATCTCCGCTGTAAACTCCGCCATCGCTTCATGCTGCATCCAGCGTCCTTTATTAGGGACGGACTGACGGATGATGCGCTCCGTGGATCCGACACAAACAGAACCCTTAAATGCTGCAATTTCCAATTACAATTTCAAACTGAACTGTGGCCATTGTGATATGAAAGACACTTCTTTCACGAACCGTCGCAGACACACGAGCGCAGCTTACGTCTATTCACTGTGGCTGGCTCCCACTTTTCTGTTAGATTGTGAAATTGACCCTAAATGAGACCGTTTACTGTTTTTACAACAATGCCACTTGTTTGCAACACTGGTTATTTTTTGAAAGGGCCATTTTTCCGGCACCATTATTATAGTTTGGGAGGAATAAAATTGCCTGCTGGTGTATTTGTTCAGAACAGCGATAAGACAGCTGTTTGTAACAGACGTGCAGCAGCCAATCAGGGTCGAGTATTCCTGCGAGGCTGAGATCGCTGAAAGAAATAATATCTCACGGCTTGCAGGACAATGATGAGCGCTATTGTGTGTCATTATCCTCCGCGTTATTTTTATTCCAGGGAAACTAAATTGCATCGCATTGTATCAAATTCCATTGTGCTCCCAGTTAGAGCTACTTACATTGTACGTCTCCAGTTTGACTCTGTTTTTAAAGATGTGAGTTGTGAAGTTGGCTTTCTGGAAGACTCGATCAAATGCAGCCTCGTCCTCGGGGGAACACACAAAAAAGAAGATATATATTAAGTGGTTTACAGGAAAATGTCTGTTACAGGAAATTACCAGGTGGGAACAAACTAGTTTAAAGAGAACTGTGTGTGGTCGAGCATTATAAATAGGTTTGCGTGTGTGTGTGTGTGTCTCACTGTTTCTCTCAGCTCTCCCAACGTTTCTGCACTTTGACCTAACAGGACCTCAGCTGTCTCCTGGAAGCATGTCACCCACTGGTTATCCCCGAAGTCTGCCAAGTTGGCCTGAGAGTCAGACAGACAGGGACGCAGGGGGTGGGTTATGAGATTATGTATGTATGAGTGCGTAAGAGACGATGTTCCTCAAAGCCAGCTGCATATGCGTCAAACAAGCCTTAATGATGTGCTCTGTATGTACTCACAGAGAGCAGGAGTCTGTATTTGAAGTTTGGGTACTCCCTGTTACACTTCTCGCAGCGGTACAGTCCGTTGTTCTGGTCGATCACCTTCTTGTTGCAGTCTGCAGACGGACAGGCCGGGTACAGACAGTTCTCCTTTCGCATGTACACCACCGTCGCTACGCAGCTGAAATACTCCGCCTGAGAAGAGAGAAGGAAAGTGGGAGATCAGAAAAACATCAAATCACATGAAACTGGTGCAATTTGAACAGCTTTTTCAATTTTCTTTCAACTTTCACCTTCACTTACTGACAGGACAGATATAACAAGAAATGGGCCACAGGTCGGACTCGAACCCTGAGCCGCTGCAACGAGGACAGCAACATGATGAATTTCATCAACATGTAAGATACGCCGGTATATTTTTCAGGTTTCAGGAGCATTCTTTGAATATGTAAACAACGTATTCAGAAACTGTGCGCCTCAATTTGGGTTTTTACGCTCTGTGTATTGTCATGGACGCGCTGTCAACAGTTCACGAGGCTTCGGTGGAGATTCATGCACAAAAGACATTACGAGAGACTTTGACATCAACAGGTTTTTCGATGTGTGCAAAAATCATCAACGCCGACCTTTTCAAGAAGGTGATGGAATGAATGAAAGAGGAAGGTTGCGTGCGCATGGTTGAACTGTGTGCCAAAGTCTTATTCTGATGCAAAACGGCAGAAGCAGCTTCAGCAGCTCCACTTATCCATGTTCTGACGTGATAAACGACATGATAGGGTACATTAATTAGAGTATGCACAGCTGCATGACAACTGGGATACTGGAGGAATATTCATTTTAATTAGCCATGTCGGCAGCTTGGTATGAATATTGTCTTGTGTATTCTATTTTGTGCATGTAAATGGAGTCAGTTTCTAACCTGGAAATCAAGTTACATACTGGAAAAATCCTTCAAAGAAGGAAAGAAAACGAAGAAAAAGAAAAGACAAATTAACCTTAAACGCTACAGTTTAATAATAGACAGTATTGCCTCTGTATAGAGAATGTGAAGGTGGCTGTTCAACTGTCATGCCACCTTAACCAAATCCTGTACAAAACCTCTTTCAAGACCATGTCATTAAATGCATCACTTTAGAAACTGGTGCTGCAACAGTGACATGACTCCTGCTGGAGCTGTGAGAAGAGACAATGCAGCAGAATGATTCAGCAGCTAATTAACTCGGGCTCTCAAAAGCATCATTCAAGTCTCTAAAACTGTGGTAAACTGACAGAATACAGAACAACGGCTGGAGGAAAAAGGAAGTGATGACAGAAGAGGAGTCAGAGCACCGGGGTTCATAGATCATCCAGCTCTCCTGTTTAACCGGCTGCTCTCTCTCTGAGTTTGTTGCTGCAGATGTTGAAAGCATGAACATTACTGCAGCTTGTCCTATTGACTGCCTTAAAGTTGCCTTGTTTCATTAAAATTTCAGAACATACCCATCTGGTTTTTTTTTTCGGAGTCGTGGACTTGAGAGAAACTGTGTTACCAAGACATTTATTTTCAGTTGCATTCCTAATGTGAAGAGGGCTACGCAACGTACGTGACATGCAAGAGATAATCGTGTGCTTCTTCACTTAGAAATTCTTATAAGGAAATAGTCATTTACATGACGACAGAGAGCCTTGAACCTGGCGCATTCAAAGTAAGTAAACCAGTAAAGCTTCAGCAGCTCCTGGCTGAGCTGCCATCTTTCTCTCGTTTCGACCTCTTTCCATCTGAACACGTCAGCGCATTAACAGGATACAGTCGGGTGTGATTTCACAGACCTTAAGAGTGCACATTTGTGTGAAAGCAGAGAACAATGCAAAGCATCGCAAAGATAATTTGAAAGGTGCACAATGAATGCACCGGAAGGAGACATTTCATCAAAGCGTTTGTTATGTAGGAGGCTGAATCTTGGTAGATGAACAAGACGCCAGGTGGCTCAGGCCGTAAGAACACAATGAGTAATCACGAGTACACAGTACAAGAGTCAAAATCACATGACGGTGGTCGAGTACAATGAACAACTTGAGGGTGCTTGAAGTCTTTTTAGATTATGTAAAGGTAATCTAGGTTTCCTGGCCACCATACCGAATATATTTGTCTATAGTTCTAATGAAGGACACACTCACATGGAAGAACATTTCACTGAGATGAGTGGGACTTGTTTTTAAAAATCGTTTTAAATTACTACAAGCTACAAAACTGAAAATAGCTGAAAAACAACCTTGCCTGGTCTAGTGAATCACAGTTCATCCCACTGCGGTGTGTTGTCCTCCACATGTATCGTATCAACTGTTCATTCATTCGTGACCACCATTTAGCTTCAGGTGATGAGCGCTGCGCTGAAGATAACGCCACAATCAACACAGAACACGCACAGAAACGGTTCCTGACACTGCTGTGATATTAGTCCCTTTAAACAGCTCTGGAACACTAAAACGAAACATTTACTCATCAAACCTTTTCGGTGAATAATCTTGGCTTGATGCTCCGTTCTCATCCACATGGCAGTAGTATTCATTTGGCATTTTCTTGTGTTATCATTACTGGTATTTATAAACTCTGAAGCACACAACAAAATGTCATGAAACTAAAGCCCATCAATCAGAAAGTAAACGGGATAAAGCGTAAGAGGAGCAGCCTGGTGCGCGCACTACATCCTTCAACAGTTTACAGAATGCGAATAAGCTGCTTAAGAGTGCAAAGAGACACACTAAATATAATAAAAATAAAACTAAGATCAAACTTGGCGTCATCGGTAAAACTGTTGCCAACAAGTCTGTCCAGCTGGTAGATGCGTGCTGTTTACACATCTCTATTTGACTTCCAAACAATCTTGGAACAGTTTAAAAAGAGAGCAGAGGGAGTTTGAGAATTCGATGCATAATAGATGTGAGATGAGACGAATCTCGGTCCGTCTCTCTCTCTCTCCCCCTGTCTGATACATAAATTGTGCTAATGTACGCACACACGAACACACACACACACACACACACACACTAACATGCAAGGTTATATGCAAAGACCCACACTTACACATTTGCAATACAGATACAACGAGCCAAACTTCTTGCAGTTTTGAATTTAAATTAAAAGTGTACACAGTCAAACTGCATCAAATTAAAATGCAGCAATGTTGCAGTAATTTAAACAGATATTAGCACCTTAAGCGCCAGAACTCACACTGCGAGAATCAACAGCTAAAAAGGAAAGAAATGCAAATTCTAGAGGGGGAAAAAAAAGGGCTATTCTCTCATCCCGCGGAGGAGCGCGGCGTTCAATTTCCATAAATATAAATATAAAGAATGCACACAGCCCATGAACTGTGTCTCATTGGGAAGAGGCGCACACACGTGTACGCGCCTGCATGCAAACAAACGCACACGTGGATGGAGCACAGAGCGATAAATGTGATACGCAGGCACAAGTGTGAATCCACAGGAAGAAGAAAAAAACAAACCTTTTTCTTAGCTTCACCAGAGGGGATATCTTCTACCAGGAGAGCAGGCCTTAAACAAGATGTTGGAATTACAGCCAGAATTTAAAATGAAATGCTTTAAAATGCATTCTAAACAACAACTACAAGCTCGAGCCGGGCCAGACTCATTACTAATGTTGGCCTAAATGAGTCTATCAAAGAGTCTCTCTAGGACGCTGGCCAAAATTCACACACACTCACACTGACTGAGCAACGCTGCTCCTTCGTTACACAACCCACACTTTCTGTAAAGTGTTCAGTAAGAGCATTGGAAGTGAAAAGGCCATTGTGGCGTCTGCAAGATCGGTTCATGTCGTCCCCATGTCCCCGCGACCTCTGCAGATACTGTCAGTCAGACTTAGAGCTCTCTGACACTTTCTCCCCGCTAGCTAACACTGACTCACAGCCTCATAATCTGTCCACCCATCCATCTACCCGGCGTCCATGCCACACAGCAAGAAACCCTCCAAAACACTTACGAAGGAGGTTTTTTTTTAATTAGGAGAATTTTTCCCTTTAGCAACAACAGCCCACTCTCCCCCCTCCCTCCACAACACTCCACCGCCATGTTTCCGCCCAGCATGCGTGCCTCATCACATTTTGCAGACTCGGGCAGATTGGAGAGCTGGAAGGCTGGAAGAGGTGAGAAGGCGATGGGTGGGGAAGGTGGTAGCAGGGTGCACGTGGTGGGACGAACTAGACGCTTTTCCTTTTGGGGGGGCAGGTTGAGCGCTCGTGATGTTGGCAGATGCTCGGCAGAATGTGAAGATAGAGGTCGGCAGGATTGGGATCCTAACAATTCCATCACGACCGGACCGCTTTAAATGAACCCTCCTGCATTCGTCATCATCCCTCTCCTTCTCCTGCTGAATTCCAGCGTGAGCACAGAAGCCTTTGGGGCAAAGTCTTAACCTCAAGAACTCTGAGGAGAACCTAGAGGAGATGCATGACTAACGCACACAAACAACGCTCACAGACACACTAACGCAAAATATAACGTGTGCACGGGGCTTACCTATAAAGCCACACACACACACACACACATTCTGAAAAGAGTCTTCATTCTTATCACGCCAAATCCCTGTGTCACCTTCTGGCACGTAAACGCAATTAAAATTTGTATGTGGAAGGGCAACCAAGTGAAAATCTACTTCACATAATTGACGTGGCTGCACATGCCAACTTTAATGCTCGTCCCAAAATCCCAACACACACAAACACACGGTTATGTTAATTAGAAATGGCTCGTACACTTACATCCGACACACACACACACACACACAGGAAGATGCACAAACAGAGTTACAGTCACGCGCATACATGGAGGCAAACAGGTAGAATGTCAAATTAGGTTCCTTCCGACTATAAGCTAATGATTTGGATTCTATTATTATTTCCAAAGCTGCAGCCTCGGACAACGTGACAGACAACCTCCTTAAAGCCGTTCAATTACAGAAGCGGTGGGCGGTTCGCGGGGCAGAGAGACACAGGAAGGGAAGACAAAGAGAAGGAAACGCAGAAATAGGAACTTGAATTATTTACACATTCTCACCTTTCAACTCCTTTTCCCACATCTGCCAGTTAACCGTTCCGATCTGAATCCGCATCTCAATCCCCCCTGTCAGTTTCCTCTCTTAGTCACGACACTCCTCACTGCGTTTCTACTTTCTTTTTTCCTGTGGCCTTGTTCCCTTCCATCCATCAACACAAGTTTGTGAGTGACATGAAGTGTAAGTGACTTTTCATGGCTTTTTTTTTTTTCTACCCACGCTCCCACGTCCACCATCCGCGCCGCTCTCCTTCCGGTGATGTTATGCCCTATAGGCTTTCTCCACCTCCAACGCATAATTAGAATTTTTTTATTAGAAACGAAACTGATCTTGAAGCTTATTCGTAAGTGGCTTCTAATTAAACGTGAGGGATGAGGGAGACTAGTCGGAGATAAACCTAATTAATTAGGCAGAAAGTTTATGAGTGGAACATATCACTTACATGCACTCTACTTTTAGTGGAAAGCATGATAAGTCTGCGTGATAACACTTCTTAAATTGGCACACGGATCAATTTGAGAGTTCTCACATGCCCCTCAGACAGCATACGGCAGCTCGAATCAGTATTGCTGATATATGTGAGCTCCACTATCACCCTCCCACAGCTAAAACAAGAGAGGCGTGACTCTAATCCATTAAGTCACAGCCTAGAACCGCTCTATTTACAATGAATAGGAGACTGACTGTGGATTTGTGTTTGTCTAAACGCTTACATTCAAATGAGACCGAGAAGCGGTCAGTTTTAAAAAAAAAAAATCACTAAATCCAAATCATCTGTTCACAGAACATCTTCTGTGATGGTTTTAAATGAGCCCTTCAGTGTAATCTCCATATGGCTAAATAAACAAATCACCATTCAGCTGTTCGGAATCAAGAACCTGTTCAGAATCAGGGGTTGTTTTTATCCTCCCTGATGTGTGATTTCAATTCTGATGGTATGTGTAGCTAGAAAACCATCAGCCATGTGGACGGGGCAGTACGAGCAGGTAATCAAGTGTTTATTTCTTCAGTCTGTTCACTCTGCTGCCGTCTGCCAAAAGATACTGAGGGATCCACCATCGTACGACCAGACGAAGGAGCCTCTTGAACTCATCCTCCACCATGAGAAGTTTTAACTTTGTGACTTGAGGGAAACTCCAACAATTTTACACATTAAAAATCTGTGAACAGGTCTTGGGGAGCACGGCTGCATCTGTGGAAAAATATAAAGCCTTTTCCAGAGGAAGCTGCATGTAATCGGATAAATTGCCTCCAGTCATGCCACTCAGTGGCTGTTGCATTGTGGGTAATGTAGGCACCATGTCGAGCACTGCTCTCCTGTAACACTGGCAGTTTTAAAAACAAATGTTTAAAATCAATGGAGCAGAACCAGAGACATCACCTTTTTTTATTCCAATTCTTTTTTTGCTAAAAGCTGTCGCCTACATTACCCATGAGGCATCAGCTTATGAGTGACATCACTGGAGGCAATTTATTAGATTATACAGAGCTTCCTCTGGAGCTTCAATACCACTTTTTCCTTTCTTTTTTATATGCAGTGATGCTTCTGAAGACCTTACAGACTCCAGAATCGTTGGAGTTACTTTTTAATTATTTACTCATTAGCGATACTTTCTATAGTGTCTTTTTGTGAGTCACATAGGGAACTACAACTAAAGGTTTGTCAGAGGTTTGCACATGAGGCTGAAATGTTAGTCCTTTAATAAAAGTTTGTGGTCTGTATGTGTGTGAACCTTTTTCCAGTAGTTTCTTCCCGATATAATTACTTAGCATTACTAAGCACATTACTAACAAAGACCTGTCATCACGTCATTTATCAGCGAGCAGGATGAGTCAACTGTTTGTTCAATTTGTTGTATGAGTAAGAAGCTCTGGTATTTGTTATAACAACGTGATTTGGTAAAGAGTTCTGCAACGGTTCTGTAAATTACAGTAGCTCTAGGTGGGAAGAGAAACACCCAACTGTCCTCTGTGTTTGTTTCTGGTGTTCACTACTTGGTTAGAAAACTATTGTGGTTTCTTCTCATTTAAAAACCCCCTCCAGACATATTTAAGATGTTTAGAACACCCAGCACTTTGGCTAATAATGTGTTTTTCCCTGCAAAATGTGTTGTATTATCTTGGTACGTTCCCTCAAATGTCATTAACTCCTTCTCCCTCATTAAAGAATCCTGAAACTGTGATTATGGAAATAATAGGTCACTTTAAAAGTTCAACTTCTTAACAGGAGATGTCTTCTGCTTCCCTGTAAAGCCTTTTGTTAGTGTTTGTGCACGGCAGGCTGCAAGCTTCATGTTTGGACACAAACGGGGTGTTGGAACATTTGTGATGTCATAAATCATGTTCGTAGGTCCGCCTCTTAAAATCAGCCAACACAGAGCAAAGTCGTCTTCGGCAGATGAATGTGAAAACAGCTTTCAAGTGTCAAACTCTGCATATACATCTCTCTACACAGTGAAGCTCAAACATTCAACTGCAGGAACAAGAAGAAAACATTTTTTTGCCTGGAGGGGGACTTTAAGACATTCTTGAAAAACATCAGACGATTGGATTTTAATCTGTTTTCGACAAGAAGCCATGGGAGACGTCAAAGTCCGTCAACGTGACGGAGTCGTCCCGCGTGACTCAAAAACTTTTGGTGCAAGGGAGTGAAGTTCT
>CAEMYA010000028.1:261549-273577 GCA_903131615.1 Diplodus sargus
CGTATATTCAGGTTTTTTAAATGTTGGTAAACACGTTAATAATCAGCAATTGACTCGTCATCACAAAAGCGCCGTAAAAACAGAGAACAGTAGAAAGCAACAGATGATATTCCTCATCAGACGACATCCAGAAGACGTTAAACTTGTTTGAAAAAGTCTGAATCAATAATATTCTGCATTAAACAAATCGTCTTTTCTGGAGGTAACAACAAGAGTTGCTAAAGACTGAGACATCTTGCTTCTCTCTAAACTCTCAGAGTTGCACATGCTCAGCACCGATCGGGCAGCTGACTGGTCTCAGACCAAACGGAAAACAATAGTCTCCATTTTGTTTTTTAATCAACTTTTACTTCAGCCTCTCTTTCAAACTCAGCGCCGACTGAACATTGTTCAGGCGCTGCTCGACAGAGACAGATGGAAAGATATTAACAGCCTTAACTTCCCCACACGTCAGGGGTTTAGTTGCGTCTCACCACCATGGAATTAATTTAGGTTTCATCTGCTCCAGTTTTTATACACCTGCTTCTGATATTTATAGTCATTTGGGTGAAGAAAGCTTTTGTATGTTCAATACTGACATCTCTATGTCTCTATGTATGTGTCACGCAGGGCTCAAAAGCTGCTTCATCCATTAGCCAAATGCTGGTAGATTTGCCTCCCTGCCATCTAAACAAACAATGGTAATCTTTTCAATGGCTGGTGACCATTCACAAGTCATTTGCTCAGAGTACGAAAAGGTTAATTTAACACCCTTTGGATGCGCTGTGCCTGTACCTTTTCTCCGTGTCCCATTTCTTCATCCTTAATGTCGCTCAGTGCTTTCCAGTTTATCCTCCCTCCGCTCCCCATTGACCTCGTCTCTGTCAGGGATTGGCTGTCCGCCGCGTAGCCTTCCCGATCAAACCTACAGTGAGGAACAGACACACAGCACGTATGTGCAAATAAATGTATGCGCAAACATGCTTCTACACCAACACAAACACATAAATATGGTAAATATGACATGCATTATTGAGAGTGAAGGTAGAGGATAAAAAAGTAATGCGATAAAAAAAAGAAAAAAGAGGGTTTCTGGAGCCAAATGAGAGCACGACTAATGTTCCCTGGACAATGAGGTTATTAAACTGCAAAAGATACACAATCAATTTTAGTTATCTGTGAGTGTCAAGGAGTGGATCTACCTCTTTGTCATAATGAGAGTGTGAAAGTGTGTGTTTGTTGACATACATGAATGCGCATCGACAGACGTCTTCTGTGAAGAGGATACTGCACTGGATTACACTCTGCACCGTATCTACTGTTATCTAAAGAAACCATCTTCAGCCATGACTGAATTACCTCCCTTAATCCCTGAACTGATTTACAGGCACCGCATCTGTATTCTGCGATCTATTCTATCTGACATATGGCTGTCTGTCACGGACAAATGCATTCGCAGATCAATCAGCTTTTCATATCTGCATACTTTTGCTTCCTACATGCTGTTTCTTTGCCGAGGAAAAACTGAACTCGTCCGTCTTGCTTTCTGTCTACCCACTCCGTCTATTAATTTATCTACCTTTTTAATATTCCCTTTCAAATCTTAATGCATCAGTGTGACTTCCTGCTCTGTATTCCAACCGAGCAGAGAAATCTAATCAAGGCATCATCCAAATTCATCAGTTTCCTTCAATTATGCAAGCAAAGCCTGGTCAAAACAACCCCACAAAGCACCGCAGCGCCACAGGAACCGGAGGCAGACAGACATTCTTTGTCTTTGTAAAGCGCAGACCTACATGTTAAGACGGACTACAAAACAGTGTGTCTGCTCCTCGCATTCATTATCATTCGCTCACTACTGTCAGCATGTAAACTGTAGAGAGGACCAAACAGCGGCAGAGATCAGGGGAAAAAGACCCGGGGATTAGAGTAGAATGGAAGGAGGAATGGTAGGAAGGAGGGGCACCGTTTTTTTAGTTTTTAGCCCTTTGAATGTCAGGATGAGATGGTGTATTGACCGGAGACTAATAAGACCAAGATTAAAGCTGGAGCAATGGAGCCTGCCCCGTTCTCTCTCTCCCTCACAAGCAACGGCTGTAAACTAACACAGCGCACACACAAAAGTGGCCAACAAGCTACTGTTGATGGAGCAGTTTGTCAAACTTATATAACAGACATTATATACAAACAGAATAATGCCCACAGGTACTTACGAACACATTTCTTCATGCACTGTATTCACACTTTGAAGCTGTGAGCGTGCCGCAATTTTCTACCTAAGAATAGCTTTCGGTGTGCCACACAGGCAATCACACACCGAAGCATTGATATGTACACACTCACAAAGAAAAAAGAATAAACGCGTATATATTTCAGCGGTGACCAGAGTTGGAAACAGCCTTAATGAGTGAATGAGTCATAATTTAAAATCCCTCCACAGGAACTACTAACAAGAATCCATCTTTCTGTGCACGTAAAGTAGCAGTTCAGAGCTCGGATCCAGAAATATCCCTGTTCTGATTTTCTGTTATTATCTCCATCCGATCCCGACTACATCCTGTCTACGGTCCCGCTGGGACTGAGGCAGCACATGCCACCATGTCTCCCAGCACGTGATTACCAGAGTTTTGTGCTTTTTCTCCGTCTATATATATGTGCATGCTTAGGTTATTTCACGAATATGAGCATCACAACAGCAAGAAGACACAATCTGTCTGATTTGTCTGTTTAGACATTCCGTGTCTTGTGTGGCGCTTGAGATAAAGCGACTGAATGTCTGTGTGCACTGTACATGCCGGCGTGACAGCAATGTGTGGACAATCCTGCTAGTGTGAGCGGTGGTGCATGCGTGCACACCAGCGTGACTCACCAGGCCCTCAGTCTAAAGGCCTCCGGTATGTCTGGGTTGACCATGACTGTTGAACTGAACAAAGCAGAGAGAGATCTGCCCCCGAAATCAGACAAGCGAGCCCCTTTGACGGCGACCACGGGCTGTCCAGACCCGTCAAACTTCTCCGCCTGAAGAGAGAAAAACTGTGTCAATGACAGTAATGAGGAGAGGAAGATGGTGAATACGAGACGACAAAAGCAGTTGTGTTATTGTCCTTTTATATGTTCCGTCTGCAGCTTGCTGGAGAGACCAGAAAGTAATATGTGGTGTAGTTTGCTTTTATAATTGGACAACCTACAAGTTAATTTGAAAGTCATTTTTGGATTTTGGCAAAGAGGAGGGATTAGCTCTTGCAGATTGAATGAGCTTAGAGAAGAATAGTGCCATTTCATGCACATTTGAGAGTTATTTAGCCCTCCGTCTCAAATCAGGGACTCTGGTCCAAAACACTCCTGAAGGTCACTGGGATGATTTGACCGATCCAAATTTTACAGCCCAGAAAACCCAATCAAACGGCTTTGTACGCAAGAGCACGCACAGAGATGTGTTACTGACACGGACACATAGGCACACACACGCATGGGCACCTTCATAAACACACAATTAATTATAGCCTGCTCGATGTGTTTTTATGTTGGGCCACAAATCCATCCCTGACACGGAGCGAGAGAGCAAGAAGAGACAGAGAGAGAGAAAGAGAGAGAGATTATAGTTATTACCTCCTCCCCCCACAATGTGACTGCCACCTCTTTGCCAGTTGTGTCTATTAGGTTGAGGGCCCTCTTGGAGACTTCTCTGCTGGTCTTCGTGGTGATACGGGATACATCATCTGCGCTCTTACACACTCCAATCACATCTGCAGAGAGAAAGAGTCATTTTACATCCCCGTCTAAAGATAGCTCATAGATACGAGTAGATAAATAAGCTCTGAATGAGGTAGAAAGAAGAAAGTAATAGTTATATGATGAGATGTCTCGACATGGTATTAAGTGTAAAAATGCCTCCTGGATATACTCTAAATAACAGGAAGTGGTATCACACATCTGAGCGGTAAAGACGTGGTGTTGACATCCCTCTGATATTGCCAAGTCAGAGCAGACTGGCATAAATGTCATAACATCCTGGCTAACACCCCAGACCCACACTCCAAATCACAGCAAACACACTCATTCCTCATTCATGTTTCCTGCCACGCTCAAGGCCTAAAAACTTCATTCAGGATTACTGCACTGAGGAACAGTCAGCGCCGAGCTCTGCGAAGGTGAAGAGCGCGGCGCGGCGTGACTAATACTCGACACTAACTCAGAACAAATCAAATTAATTTATGAACAGCTTATTGTTCCACAAACAAGATTGTCACAAGGTTACCGAAAAAAAGAAACAAATGAAGATTAAATCAGGGAATGCTCAGTGCCCAAAGTGAGGTCCGTGGGCCAAAGGTGGCCTGTGACATGGTTTTGATTTGACCCACCGGATGTTTCAAGCGGATAAAGGAAAACACATTATACAAAGCGCTGTTTATAGAGAAATTGGTCTTTAAATACATGAGATCCCAAGTTGTTAATAATTTTTCTGACCACAGCAGGCAAAGCAAAGTATTTGCATTTCAACAATAGGCTTTACTTTTGGCTCCAACCATACAGTTTTCAGTTTTGGCTCAGTTTGAGAATCCCTGACACAGAGTTTTAAGAGTATATGTACAAATTTAAACCTTTAGTCTAAAAAAACAACAATGCCAGTGGCACTGATAATTTAAAAGCGCCTCTTTTTTCTGATGAAATAGTCTTAAAATGCATTTTTTCATTCATGTGAAACGAGAGAAAGGCAGCTGAAACTGTAAGCAGCCGAGGTTTTGTCATTTTAATCCGACGATCAACTCAACATGACCTCTAATGTTGTCACTCTGCAAAACAAGTTGTACGTATCCTTCGGTGCTATAAAAAAATATTTTAAATTGTGAATTGTTTACAGTTGTTTACTGAGGTTAGTCTTCTTCTATCTTGCCTTTGTTGCCGCACCGCTTTGCTTGTTATCGCCTCCATCTGTCGATCGGTGGAAATAAAATCAGTGCTCCATAGTACTTCTCTTGATCAGAACACAGGACCCCTTTAAATGGCTTAATCAATGTCTATTGATTACATCATGGTGTCCATCTAGCAACCATGCGTATAATAAACTGTCTGCAACTAATAATTATTTTCATTGTCGATTATTCTGCCTGTTTTCTTCATGATTAATGGAATTAAAGACGCTTGAATTGGCAAAAATTCAACACATATGGTTGAAAAATGACTAAAAAGAAATTCATCAATAATCGAAAAAGCTGGCGATTTATTTTCTTTCGACCATCTAATAATTATTAGACATTGCAGCTGGACAGAATTATAATATAGATTTTGCAGACGAGGCCTCCTTCTGTCTGCTAACCATTTTCTAAACCCTCCCTCCCTCCTCCCCGATCCTCCCTCGCTCTCCGTCTGTGCTCTCTCAGCCCTCCTTAATTCCATTATGATTGAGACGATGTCATCCACCTCTGAACTCCATTATCACCACAGGAACAGGCTGACAGTTCTCATTACTGTGTTATAATCCCCTATTTAACAAAGACGCAGGGAGAGAGGGAGTTCGGGGGGGGAGTGAATGGAGAGACAACAGATGACACACAGGACATGTAACGCCGGCCCTCTGCGGCCGACACAAACACTCTCCTCCAGGTAAATGGCTCAGTGCACCTCCACCCGACTGCTGCTGTGCATTACTTGTAGTTCACACCAATGTAATCACGCAGTGAATAAACCCCGCACAAATCATCCTCTCGGGAGGTTACGGCGTGTTGTTTGCACTTCTTTACGACCATTAATTTGCTCTGTAATATGGCGTGTCTGACACTTATAGGAAATAACAGCCATGCTTGTGCCACATTCAGCAGTTGCTGTGTGCTTTGCTGACCCTGTGCAGTAGTGGACGTCTGCAGAAACCTGTGCTGTTGGGTGTGGTGGATAAATGAGACAGATATGACGTAGTGTTGCACAAATCATCAAAATATTATTGAAATTGCAAAGTGGCCACATCATATTGTAAGCGTTATTTCAAGTGTTTGGTCAGTAACTCATGTCTCTCCTCCCCCCGCTCATTCAGTTATGGAGAAAATACATTTTCTTGAATCCCTGCCCACTTTATCCAATCAGGACAGAGAGCTCCATAAAGAGGTGGTTCTGTCGGCTCAGGGAACAGGCAGCGATCAGGATCCTCCTGTTCTGGTACCACTGGAATGGCGAGACAGGAAAATATACCAATTCCAGTGCTCCTGGTGATGGTTTGTACCACCAAACAGGAAGCCAAACCAGACACAAAGCTGGTTAAAATGATTACAGTGCTTACAGCTTTAAGAGCCTTACTCATAATTATTTTTTTAAATCAACATTTTTAAATGCAGGTCCAAAAAACTGGACACAGGTAAAACCAAACATGAACTGTTATGTTGTCACCCTTCAACTTGCACACAGGCCGAGACTAGTTTAAAAAAAAATAACATCCTCATGGTCACGTTCACAGAAACATCACGGTCATATCTGTGCATCATCCCACTAATAACACTGAGAAGACTGACAGGAGCAGATTGTTGAATCGCTAATTTGAACCCCAATCTACACTTTCACCGTCCCAATTTACCTGTCGCAGAGATAAGACATTCCTGTCAGACGCAGAGGGCAGACACCGCAACTAACCTTCATAAAAACAGTGGAATGAGCATTATCACCTTTTTATCTCTCCTCTTTACAATATGCCTGAATTAACCTTCCCTTCGACCTGACGTAATGTATTTTACACCTGGAACATGACTGACTGGCACGTGCCTGTCAGTCATGTTCTGTATCTGTAACCTGTAATTGACTGAGCCGTCAGAGAAAAGATGCAGTTGATAACACAGATGGTCTCGGTCCACTTTTTGGTTATTCTATGGGCCTCATGGACGAACCATTAATTTTCTCCTAGGTATAAAAATCAATTCACAAGTATCATACAATCACGTAAAGATAGTCTGGCTCCCTCCAGGGGGGGAAAAACACTTATTTCAGCTGCAATCATAATAATAATAACCTTGATCTGAGTTTAATTAGGCTGTTGAAATTAGCAGGAATATAAAATACATAACCAAGCAAATATATCAGTCAGTTCTGCCAATTAATGAGATCTCTTTTAGATTGTATTTGCATATTTCAGAGAAACAGGAGCTTACACACAAATCCTAACCAAAAGGGCAGCTTTTTAAAACAAAAAGACGCTGCACACTGCAGGGTTCAATCAGTCTGATGAGGAGCAGACTGATGTCTGATGAGGAGCAGTGTGGCTCCAAACACTCTGCTGCTGCATTAAATAAGTAGATATTGGAGCCCTGCGTCATATATCGGCATATTTTGGCGCAGAAACTTTTACAGGTCAGTAGTTCTCTCACTCCGACAGCTGCCTCAGGGTCTTTCTGCAGGTCACAGACTCTCACTTGACCATCTGACATATTAGTCACTGACTGCTTTGGTTTAGAAAGACATCTAGTCTTTATATATCTGCCACAGTGCAGATCTGCTCTGATGACAGATGTCATATTAATATTTTAAACCAATTTCTGCAAACTTATCTTTTCATCTTCTGATTTCTGACAGCAGGACTTGAAGCTCAGCAGTGTGAAATCATAATTTTCATTATATGTTAAACCACCTACATTGACTGTCTACCGTTGATCAGAAAGACGAAGCTGCTATGTTGTTCTGCTATTAGCATGCTGGACGTATTGGTGCACAAAGTCACACTGAGTGAACACACACAACACATCACTTTACACTCCACTGTGGTTTCAGTCGCAGTCTGAATGCCAGTTCATGAGATTGGCCAACTCAACGTGACGTCAGGCTGCGCTTCTCTAAAAGTTGACTCCCTCTCAAGTCTTTCTGCAACGGACGACCCTCATTAAAATTAATAGGAAAGCCTGGGGTTTTCGCCAGATCCAGTCCAAATCCATACGCCGGTCTACGTCATGCTGTGTGTGTTTTTCTTCCCTCTTGGCACGCCTGTCGGACGCGACACTGGGGGGCGTGGCTAAATCATCGTTTCCACCTTTGATTTCGAAGGTTGAGATCATTTTCTGGATCACAGGCTATTTCTATTGTACATTGGTACAAGGTCGAAGAGGGAGTGAGTTATGCCATTATCTGAGCCCTCACTGCAGATCAATGATGGATTTGACATATTTATACCTGGATCACTTGGCTATTCAGGTTTTCCAGTCTTGATTGCAAAAACTGAGCCTGTGATCAGCCAGCTGGCTCTGTGAGGCCACGTCACGTCAAATTTCCCACTTTTTCCCCACTTGGCACTAAAACTCTACCTGCTCACTTGATTTTAATGCTATAAAAGCACAAATACACTTCTTCTCTTACCGATTATGGCGTCCTTGTCTCTGTTCTCTAGCTCTGCGATGGGCACAAAGTCGCAGTGCACTGCGGGGATGCCCTGACCATCATCACATGGCACGATGGATGAATGAGCGTGGAGGGTCATCTCGTAGTCGTTCTTCACTGTGGTGTACTGTTTGTTGGCCGCCTTCAGCGTACCCTTGGTGATGTAGTACACCTGCAGAGAATGGGCGAGCAAGGTGGTATTATAAAATTAGCCGGAGTCAGACCGGTTATTTCCTGTGAATCTGAAGTGACTCTGACGACCATTTTATTGATCCTGCAAGGGAAATTATTAGAATTACAACACGGCTCAATGAGAATGGAAAAAGTCCTCCAGGTCCAACTAAGATGTGGTGTCATATCAGCCCCATCGCTTCTCTAATTCACCAGAAAATAAGAAGCAGCTGAGAGCGAGTCAGCTAAACAG
Organism: Diplodus sargus; assembly: GCA_903131615.1. Taxonomy (NCBI): domain Eukaryota; kingdom Metazoa; phylum Chordata; class Actinopteri; order Spariformes; family Sparidae; genus Diplodus; species Diplodus sargus. The sequence continues at coordinate 270,299 of CAEMYA010000028.1, forward strand.
CACAATTTAAACTCAATATGCGCGGCGCACTTCTTCATTTACTCTCCCCACTCTCCAATATCCCCCCTCTCTCTCTTTCTCTGCCTCTAAGTTCTTCTCGATGGCTCTCTCTGATTTACCCCACACAGAGATACGAGCACGAAACTAATGTGATAAGTATTCTGGTCGCTCAGAGCCAGTCACACCCACTCACTGTTCTGTCAATACTCAGATCACGGAGGGAAGACGGATTCATTCCTCTATTTATCTTTGGAGGGCAGAGGGCACAAATTGGATGTGGGGCTGTGTTGGGAGTCACCGCGAGTGGCTGATACCTGAACCAGTGTGACGGGCAAAACGATGGCAGGGGTTAATTGAGTTATTAAGCTCTGTGGGGCCGAACTGAGATGAGCAAGAGCTTAAACGTGTGTTCTACCTGTCTGTAATTGCACAGGTGTAAGGGAACATGCAAAGGGCACGTTCTGGGTATTTAGTCTGACGACTGCCCAGTTTAGCACAAACAGATGTTCTTTTAACTGGTATTTTAATTATTCTCATTTGTTTAACCACTTGGTTGCAATATAGTACTTGTGATCCTTTTACGGATCCTTCTGTATCTGCTTGTAGATGTTTGCCGACACAAGGTCTTGAATCAGGGCGCTCTGGTTGAACGATGATCCTATTACCGGATGCTTCCTCCAACATTCTTAAAGACCAAAAAGATTCATATGTAACAGTGTTTGACTGACTTTAATTCAAGTATTAATCTATATGATTAATGTAAGAGGAGCTTGCGGGTAAGTTCTGAATTTTTCAAGTCAGTCTCAATCCAATATTCACAAGCCAATGTACGCTGAAAGATTTATTGGTCACTGCGATCAGTCCTCCTCCACTCGTGCTGGCTGTGTAGAGATCCCCTTGTGCCGTGACTACACTGTGAGGGAAAGGTGATGAAATCCAGTGTCCTTGTTCAGTGCGAGATGGATTCTCAGAAAGATAGTTCCCTCTTTTCATTTACTTGGACAATGTCTATACTGCTGAAGTGTCACATTACCTTTGGTCAAACTTTTGAATGAATTTTTGAACAGAATAAAGACTTTTCTCTCCATTTCTTCCAGAACAGTTGCGATGAAGGGATTGCTTGACTACCACCATGGAGAGTGATTACAGTGATGCATGCTGCTCTCAACCTACATGTGACATATGAGTCTTGTGTGAAGGTAGACTAATCTAAACTAACCTAGGAGCAACTCTGTATCAAATAAGGAAGAGAAAATACACACAATATCAATAAATACTATCAACACATCAGATTCGACACTGCAGCATTTATCCACTCAAATGTTCAGTATGTCTCACACAGACACTATACATTTCAGTAAAATATGACTATATAAATCCCTTCCACAAAATCCTTTTAATACTCGCCTCTGGCTCATTCTTTGGCCTGAAGTCCTGCAGGCATGAGAGGATTTCACAGAGGGGTTTATTAGACTCTATTTTACCAATGATGCATTTGTTTGAGGTGCTGTGTGCACACGAAGTGGATACCTGCGACTGAATCTGCAAGTAGCTAATTTTCTACCACCTTTAGACAAAGTGTTATCGTCCTTAAAATGTTTGTTCAATCAACTTCAAAGAAATGAAATCAGAACCACATTTGGAAAGTAAGAGCAAACATTTCCTTGCAGCGTTCTGAGCAATTGGCGATGTGCAATATGTAAAAACCTTATCATTTTGAAGTGAAGTCTCCAGGAAACTCTTATCACTTGAGGTGAGAATGGAAATGGCTGAGTGGGATCTGCTCACCTTGCCTTGCTCCACTAGAGAGTAATACTTGTCCACTTCCTTGTTGAAGGCGGTGATCCTGATCTCTCCCTGGTGACCGGCATATTTTTCCATTAAACCATATTTCATTTCAAAATGAAAAACAGCCATGTGTGAAGTACAGTATGTTAACATGCATGCACACAACAGAAGTCCTCTACTCACACTCTCATCCACTATCTCAAAGGAGAAGAGCTTCCCCTCTCCCTTAGAGTTACTCCAGTTGCGGATACTGGACTTGTTGGTGACTCGGGCTCTGATGGTCCACCTAGGGATACACACAGGGTTATAATGAATTAGCTCTTAAACAAACATATGTCAACAAAACTAACTTACATGAAGGTCCAGTGTGTAAGTCATTATATTATTCATAATCATGTTTTCCAGGACTGCAACTAATAATTATTTTCACTGCTTGATGCCAGTGAGTCTTTCTGTAAACAACAAGCCTTTAAAACGCAAAGTGATTTCAGTGATTTGGGGGAAAAAACATCCCAATACTTTGAAACTGAAAAATACCAGAATCAAAACATTACCACTGACCAAAATCTTAGCAAATGTTTTTACCTGCCTTCCACTATGTTTTCATTTCCTATGCCAAAGTAGTTTTATTTTTACCAGGAGTTGCAGTCTAAAGGTCAGCACGAACAGCAAAGGAAGCAGCAACGACACTTAAAAAAAAAAAGCTTCCTTTTTCTGTTAATGAGCATCTCAACTCCGCTCACATCAGTCACCAATGGGAAACACAACTGCACAACAGAGCAAATCCCAAGGAAATTGGACGAGTGTCTTTTCCAGTCTCTTTAAAGTTCCATGAAAGGGAAAAAAAAAAAAAAATAGCATCCAGCAACTTTTCTTTTCAAAGACCGAACTAGGTGTTGTACATCCGCCAACTCCTGGATGCATTTAAAATGTGCCTCTTGTTCTGTTTTTAACAACAGCCAGCCAAGCTCGGCAGTTTATGCAGCAGTGAGCTTTTTGACTGCGTTGATAATTGTGCAGTGGAGGATATTCATACCATAACTTTGCCTGCAATTAAATCCCCTATCATGAGAGCAGCTGCTGGCCCAGAGTGAACCCCATTCCCTGCTCAGTATGGATAAGACTGCTACACCGAGGTTTATGGCAGCCAAAAGCCAATTAAAGTCTGCTCTAGATGCTATTACTTAACACCCGGAGAATGGGATGAGAAGACGATGCACGCGGCCATAAAAGACAGCGCGCACGTACACAACATCCGTATATAGTCTACTGGATGTAACGCTTTGTGTCGCACTCAGGCACACAGGCGTTTCATTTTACGCAAATATACATAGAGGAGCAGCTGCTGAAGTCATCTGTTTTTACTCACTGTAGGTACTCCTCCAACTTCAAAGTTAGAACAGTCATCAGTTTATTACAACACCTAGAGGCACAGTTATCTTTACAGCTTGCAATTTCAAACAGGGCTACGTTATCAGAGCCCAAACATAG
>CAEMYA010000028.1:273625-313288 GCA_903131615.1 Diplodus sargus
AAGAGGGGTAAAAAACAGCAGTAAAGTGAAGCCCTGGAGGGGGTAAAGAAAATGTGAGAGGGAAGGAAGGGGATGAAAAAAAAAAATGAGGTTGGCCAATTCCCCACCAGGCCAAATAACAGAATCAAAACCTCAGCAGCAGCCCATAAAGAGCCAGCAGTACCTGCCGTTAAAGTGTTCGTTTCTCAGGCAAGATCGGTCATTTCACTTCATTTCCATGCAGATGGGCTGACTATCAAGCACACACACACGCGCGCGCACACACACACACACACACACACACACACACACACACACACAGCTGCACTCGGTATGGAAAAAAAATAATGCTCACACATGCATGCACAAACACACACAGTTAAAAACATGCCCCAAAGTGCTACTCAGAAATGGCAGCGAGCGGGGAAGTAGAGTCACAGCATGAGAGGAAATAGTTCAGATGATGAATGAGCAGAAGGAGAAAAAAATCTAAGTGCAATCACACAGTACAGCGTCGACTTGCAATTTGGGAAGAAATGCATGTAAGTTAGGTTTCAGTGTGTCATTATTCACGACAGAGCTGAAGTCGCGTTGAAGGGATTTTTTTTTACGCATATTATAAATGCATATGAGAGCGGGCACATGCAGACATAGACACATGCTTTAACTTACTTGCTCTGGTAGGGGTTCAGCTGAGCAATGGGAATCACTTTGGCTGATGAATCTGGAGAAGAGCTTCCGGCCTTCGAGGGGGAAAACTTCGAGGGGGAAAACTTTGAGGGTGAAAACTTCGAGGGTGAAAACTTTGAGGGGGAACCTTTCATGGGTGAGGGTGAAAACTTCGAGGGTGAAGCCTTCATTGGTGAGGGTGGAAACTTCGAGGGTGAAGCTTTCATGGGTGAGGGTGAAAACTTCGAGGGTGGAGTCTTCATCGGTGACTTTCCCACAAAGCCTCTTCCGCTACCTCGGGGAGGAGAAAGGGCTCCTGGGAAACAAAGTGAGACACCTGATATGAATACTCTGAATTAACAAGATGGCAGTTTAATGGTGCTGAAAGATTAGCTAATTTGTATTCATTGGTCAACAGATATTGACAATATTCTGTTACTGTCTCATTTTATCCAAAAAGAAAACAAACCCCACAACATGCATCTATCGGTTCTACAACCCCTGTAGTTTGTGAGGATTTTAAGCTTTTCCCGATTCATTAAAAGTAAACTGAATATTTTTTGGGTTTGGTTTGTTAGTTGAGCAAAAACAACATCAGTGCTGCCTCTGGCTGTTGGAAGCTGTGAAGACTTTTCACAGTTTTCTGTTATTTAAAAGATGATTTCTTTAAAAGAGATATAAAACAATAAGGTAATTATTGTGAGCCTCAGCCATGTAATTGAACCACCAGTGTGATACCAAAGGATTTCCTGATTACCCAGGGCAACTCAAAAATATAATAAACCCCATAATAAATCTGGCAGCTTAATGGCCAAATCTTGCAAGTGATAAAAAAAGAATCAGACACATGGTTTGTTTACAGAGCTGATGATGGAAGTAGCAAAGGAAAGACTTACATACTTCTCATCTCTGTCCAGAGTTGTACATGTACAGTAACATCAGACACTCACCAGAAATGTAATGTAGGCAGATAAAGACTCATTACGATATGCATGAATGTTTGTTGCTTCATGCATACGTCAGACTGTGTCCTTGGTCTGTCCTGTTTCCTATATTATCATTTTTTGTTATTCGCCTACTTTAGTTGTGCTGTATAATTTCACTCTTTATTGTATTTTCTATACGTAACTGTACTGTTTAAGGCACTATATGAACAAAAAGCGATGGATTGATTCATTGAGGCAAACAGATTTCTGACCCACTTGCCCAGTCAGGAAAAACACACATTAATGTTGAACCCTGCCAAATACTTAGTAATGTACTTAATCATTCATGCCATTGTCACTAATATACCATGAAATTGAACAATTCCACTCCATCGATAAAGCATTGCAATCCCATAATAGATTAATGATGCACAATTTCTTTTAAAACCAATAACTTCCGATTCAGCAGAACCATAGATAACGTCTCTTATTCCACATGTTCTTCCCTGTCAAACCTGACGCCTACATTACCCACGATGCAGCTCAACTATCAACCGTTTGGTTGAAGGTGCTTTATGTCAGCTAATGTAGCCTCGAGCCTCCAGCCTCGAGCAGAGATGAGCAGACTACGGAGGTCTGGTACTCTCGCTTCTTTCTATCTCCACACCTCCAGATTTTTCTCATCTCCAAACTTGTAGTCTTCAGACGCAGCCGACGCCGCCTCAAGTGATGTCACTTTTATCAGACTTCATGCAGCTCCCTCTGGAGCCACAAAAGACTTCCTGCAACTTTTTTTTTTCCACATGTGGAGTAGTACTCCTCAAAGCCTGCAAGCAGACTTTGATATTCAAAATCGGTGGAGTTCCTCTTTAAATGGATTTCTGGTTTGAAGTTCTTTTTAGACTTTTTACCTCAGAGGATTCACCAAAGTGATCAACAACAGGACAAATTAATTTGACGATGGTATATGATAATTGTTAGAGCGACTACCAGCTCACCATTAGGCAGTAGAAACTTAATTCAACACGAGCGGCAGCACTGTTATCTGATCTAAGAGCAGCTGCCAAAATGATAAACTGCCTGGGAAAGTTAAACTCTCCCCACAGATCTCTCTGTAGAGTTACTCAATTCCCTGTTAAACATCAGCTTTTGCCAGTGAATTAAACAGTGTTTTTCTTCTTGGGCTGCCAATCAATTATTAATTTCATAATTACTGTACTCATGCCTTTTAGTCATAGGAAAAAAGAATAATTAGGATCAGTTATCAGAATATCAGTCTTGTGGCCAAGACACCAGGCATTAATCTGTTAATACTAGTCTTACCCACACTCATGCATCGTGACCATTCAGATTTAGTTCGAGCCAAACAGAAAGAAGCCCTGAGGCTTATTTTTAAAGGAAACCTGATTAGTTTAAAGTTGCCTTCTGGTCCAAAATGTGGATCCAACAGTTTGAGTCTCACAGTGTGGGATGACGTACTGTTTGTGCAGAGTTTGACACTGAAAGGCTGTTTTCACACGTGTGACGTTAAGTGAAAGTTTTCTCTGTGCACAATGAATCCGATTTGAAGAGGCGTGCCAACGAGCATGATGCGTGACATCACAAAAAGCTCGGATGCCAATCCAGGTCCAAACAGTGAAGCTGGTGCCCATTAATTAAATTCAGGAAATTAAAAAAATATTTGCATACTGGAATTCTTAACCAGGGAGAAAGAGTAGGTGCTATTTTAAGGATTTTAATTCCGTAAATAGGCAGAGACGATATCAAAATGTCATATCATGATTAGCCTGTCGCAATATTATCCTGATAACCATATAAATATTCTTAAAACTTTAAAACAAAACCTAACATGGTAAAACTGGAATAACTAACTACTACGTTTTGTTAGAAAAACATACTTTTCAAGCAAAAAACAACAAAAATAATGAAAGAATCTTCAATAAGTATCATGAATCATGAGGTCTCGAGGATGAATAAAGGACAAATAAAGGTGGTAACCTCATCATCCTGTGGATTTTAAGTTTGGAGACTGTAATATTTAAACACATCCAATTTAACGTGTTTCTGTGAATGACAAGGCAATTCAAAATCAATCAAGAGACCAATATAGGACTGTACATCAGTGAGCTACTCAGCTACTTCACATATACACAATTATCTCTAATCACAATTATCCTGATGATGAAAATTCACTGTATCGTCACATCTCTTGTGGTAAATATACTTTTTTTCTCTATAAAACCATATCAGACACACTAAGAGAAGTTTTATGTGCCTTAATACATGTGGAGCGGATCATAAAACAGGCTGGACAGTATATAATACCAGGAATATATGAGGAGGCCCGAGATTATAAACTGTTTCACACAAATACTTTTAATAATCAATTATAAATTACTCATCATATTGTGTAAGAAGAACATATATAGGTACTTTCGCCACAAAATGTTGAATTTTTCAGATATTAGATAAACGCCTGAAGCCTTATGTGTAATTAATCAAGCTGAGAATATTTTAATAGCGCAGTATTCTGTCCTGCGTGGAACTGAATTCTAATGAGGTGTGCACTTACTCAACCCAGATCTCCTCTAAAGCCTCACATACAAATTAAAAAACACAGAAAATATGAAAAAAAAGTTAAGAATAAGTTCCCTTTGTTTCTAAAACAACCACTCAGCCTTTTGTTTTTTCAAACAAATATTAATGCCAGAACACTTTAACAGTTCGGACCAGCCCACAGAATCACAAGGTGTTACCTCACCTCCCACAGTAAAGTAGCATCAGCCCCATCAGCAGTGACTCAGGCTCGACTGTTGGCTGTTGTCAAAAATCTAATTTATGCAATGCCTCATTTTGGCAGGGATGATCTGCCATATTGAGGAACGGCATTTGTTTGGGGTAAAAAGATGCAATTCCACACGGACCACTCCCCCGATTTAAGCTTCTGTTATGGAGCACAACAAACACTCACCTCTATGATACCATCCTTTGCGGATGTGTATGTGTAATGTGTGTTTCATGAGCACGTACCTTGGGGAAATCACAGATTGAACAGCTATTTTCAGGCGAGGGGGTAATTAACATCAATATTCATACACACGCAATTCGGATGGAGTGGTACAGGGAAGGAGCTGGTAGTGGAATTGGAGAAGGGATGATAGGTGGGGATGAGTGGGTGGGGTGATGAACAGAGCAAAGACAGGGGCACAGATTTATCAGGGATCCTCATTTTTTGTGATTAAGATCAGTACAGAGTCCTGATATGTATGCCGGTAACATATTCAACTGCCTCTGTTTTCTAACGAGTGCTCGGTGATGAGGATACAGTGGGAAAAGAGAATAAGAGGAATATTCAGATAACAAAAGAGCAATGAATAGAGAAAGTGAGTTAGAAAGCGAGTGTGTAAAAGTGTGTTTGTGTGTTTATGAAAGAGAAAGAGAGGGAGAGAGTTGTGAGGACAAAGGAAACCTGCAGAGAATGGTTAGCGATGAATAATGAATATTTTTTTTAACTGCACTTCAGCGAGTGCATGTCTCCTTTCGGAATTTAAATATCATCTGCAAAGCAGTTTGAAGGTAGTCTATTTCAAGGAGAGCTGATGATGAATATTTAGAAGTGAACCGCCAGTGACAACTGTGTCACAACCTTTGACTCTACACCTACAGCTGAACGACTGGTTTTTTAGAATATTAATCTCACGGAGTACCGTGTCGCCTGCGACTGACAGCGCTTAAAGTCGTGCTCGGACAATTTTAAACTCCTGAAAAATTTGAAATTATTTTCTTCAACTCTGCTGACACCGGAGGAAAAACCACATCCTCCCACTACGAGGATGTCAGAGGTCAGGGTTCACTGCTGCAGGCAGCAGCAGCTTCTCTGCAGGGACTTGGTCAGTTCAAGACCAGACCTTGTTATGGAGACTTAACTGGTAGTTGGAGAGGTGCCAGTTAACCTCCTGGGCTCTGCCATGATGCCCCATGAGCAAGCCTCCAAACCCCTTTCGCTTGAAAGCTGGCTTAGCTGCAGCTACGTCACTCTGGCATCTCTTCACCAAAGCACATCTCTGAGAGTTTGGCTCAGGCTGCTTATTTCAGTTTAACTTGTTTTTTAATTTTAACTGAGTGTTTATTAGTAGCAGATTTAGTTTCTCGCTTATTATAATATGGGTGGTAATTGGTCGTAGGCGTTACCTGAGTTACATGGTAGTCTGGCACACACTGATCGCAGCGCTTATCGTGTAATAAGAGGAAGGAGAGTTGATTGACGAGATGATGGCAGAGGGAACCTGCAACGTGAATGAGAGGAAGGTGGAGGTGTGCTGCCTGTCGCCTTCCATCCTGACACACTTAAAACTGACCTTCAAAAGTACAGAAGGAAATATTCGGTTTGCATTTACAGTAAATCAAGACTGTAGAAGTCCAGAAGAGCTATTAGAGCACAAACACAACACACTGTAAATTGCCCAGTCTCAATAAACAAATGCTCCAGTGCCTCTTCACGCTGGTTGTATTGACAGATTTGAGCAAATTGACAACGATTAAAACTAAAGACACTTCCTTTTTTTTTTACTTTAATTCAGTTTAGTAATTATAAAATATGGCATCAGTTAATTTGTCTTTATTCCAGTCAACTAAAATGTTTTTCCCACTTAGTTTTACGTCTTTAGTTTTAATGACCTTGGAGTAAGCGAAGATGTCCCCTCGCTCTCATCCCAGCTGGAGGAGCTGCGACAGGAGGAAATAATGCAAGTGAGGGAGGCAAGGAGTCGCGTTAGCCAAATGGAAGCACCGGGGGATTGAGTGTGTTTCTCAAGGACTAACAGATGCTTGAACTCAGACCCTCTAATAAAACAGCAACCTCCCTCCACATCACATCACCAACACCTCATTGGAAACACTTAACTTGTGGCATTTAGCAATCTTGTGAATGCACGCAAATGTATCGGCTTACTGAAAACGCAATTTGTAAAAATAATGGAAAGTAATCAAACACTTGGCCTCATTCAGTGGGAGAAAATACTAGTTAACTTTAAATGCACAAAGCTTGTTTTTGGCTCTGAAGAAAGATGGTTGACCATTTTATCAACAGGACAATTAAAGAGAGCAGCAGGTTCTCTCCATCAGGCGGGACCTCTGAGGTAACATGATTTTAAAAAGACAACAAGGAAAGAGTCTGATGAACTACTTAATGCAGCGCCTCGTCTTTTCTGAGTCAAATTAGTTGACTTTCCCCCTCTCCCTCCGTCTGTGCATCGCTACGAGGGGATTCAGTCCACAACACAATATTCATGAAGCCATGAACTGGAGGAGCCATCGGCCCACACAAGCTCCCTCAGTCACAACACACACACACACACCTACACACACACAAACACACAATATATACCAAGCACTCATTATCCACCCACATGGTTACATCCTCCACTGAGGAGGACTATTGGTATGTTTCTGCCACATAACAAAAATCGATGTCAGTGCTGAGAGCAGTTGGCGGAATAAAACAACTGAGTGAAACAAAGGCTAAGCTAATAAAAGAAGATCCAATAAAACACAGGCTACTTGAGGCATGATTCATGGCATCAGCCTTTTTGGCAGAAAACCAACCATCATTTGGAGGCCCTGGTCTCTTATAAATATTTGGTCGGTAGTAAAATAGTGAAAGGTGAAAGTTATAGACTCCATCAGCCGCAGTTGCCGGCGGGCAACAAGATACGTTTCCTGCTTTTATAGCAGAGCACTAAATATATTAAAAAGTGCACGATGTGATGTGAATGTGAAAATGGGACAATTGTACTAAAGGAACTCCCATTAATCTGGCACTTCCTGCGGGTACCTTCAACTGGTTGAAAACCACCCCTGTGCCGTACGATCCTGTTTCATCTAGTTCTTAACCCACGCTCAGACTACAGCCTTTGAAGTGCTATGAATATCAAAAAGGGAGGAAACCCAGGATTTATCTTTCAGTCTGTAGTGCTGGTTTAAGTGTGGTATGGTGTATAAGATTGAGAAAACCAAATCACAAAGACTCTGCTGGTCCCAAATTATGGCTGCAGAACAACAGTGCTGAGGACAAAAACCAGTGAGGAGTGCAAATCTGTCCAATCTTCGTCAGCAGCCTTCTCTCGAAGGGTACATGGCTCCCTCTGTTGGTCAGACGCGGGTATACAAAATTCCTCTGCAATAAATATCCATCTAATCTCTAAAATTATTCTTAAATTACCACTCAGTTCTTACCACAGGACAACAGACCTGATAATGGTCGGTATAAACAACTAATATAATGTGTTGTTATCATGCTGACCTTAAAGTCAAGACATAACTCATCATCTCACTGAGAAGCTCATATTTCATGAAGCTCAAAATGAGGTTGAATAAGTTAGTACTTGAAAATGATCCCTGCTCGCCACAAAATATGGTTTGGTCCTCCGTTAACAGTAGATTTCAACAGCTGCGTCTGCATGACTGCGGAATAAATAATTAACTAGTTCTAGTTGATTGATCTGTATTCTGGTATTGTTGTTAGGCAACAACCGACTGCTCAGGACATCCAACTCTGCTAAATGAAGGAATTAGAACTTGTTTAACCTAGTGAGGTATTTAATTGTTGTAATCTGCTCAGCAAATAAGTAGCATGAATCTATTTGACATGTAATATCCATGCACTCAAGGGTGAATTGTTTTGTTGAGTTTAAAATGATTTAAACTCACCTTGCATGCAGTAGCTTGGAAAAGCTATCATACATATACTCTGTACAACCATCAATACTCAATATATGCAAGCAGTTTCAACCTGACTGCACCAAACTGTATCAAAACCTGCATCAGCCTCATGCCGCACACTTGTACATGGAAAGCAAAAGTGTAAAGCAAAGGGTAACATACACATGCACTCTATGGAGGATGTCTGAGCAATAATCAATACGTGTGTGCTTGAGAAACACAAGTTAAAGTCATAAAGTCATTTTGTTGGCTGTAGAAAATGTTTAGAAAACAAGTGGAGACCTGCTGCTCCGTGGCTCTGGTTGGAAAAAGTGGGTTAGAGTATGATGCAGCTCAGCACTGATCAATTTGCCTTCAGTTACTGCTGCTGTGAATGTGAAGTCAATAAAAACAAGAGCTACTTCTGCCAGGCAAGCAGCTGATAAACACCAACCAACAAGCAAGAAAACTCTTGTTGGATTTGTTCTGATTGACAAAAACTGAATGTATCAGGACGAGAGCTGCAATGAGTCGAATGATCAGCGGTTGATCAAATTAAAAATAATTGATAATCCATTCATCCGTATTTTTCAAGCACAAGTGATAAAGATTAGCTGGTTGCAGCTTCTTAAATGTAACGATTAGCTGCTTGTTGGATAAAACAAATGACTGGACAACAGAAGCAGTTTGTGGACTGTGTGTCACTTTGGGCACTGGAAAATTGTGATGGTCACTTTTCATAATTTTTTTGGCATGTTATGGCTGAAGGATCCATCAATTAACTGCGAAAATAATCAGCACATAAATGGATAATGAAAATAATTGACACCTGCAGCAAATCTGTAAAAAAAACAAAAAACAGCAGGCTTATCAGTATCATAGCTGTTATAACCGTAACAGCATCCATTTGAAATGACTGAGAGGACAAAATAACTATTAAAAAGTTTTGACATGAAACTCACTGCTGTTGCTTGAATAGGAGGGTCCAGGTGCTGCAGCAGATGGAGGAGAAGGTGGGACAGAGGAACTTGAGACTTCAGTCTCCGTATCCTGTTGGGATGACATCTTACCTGAAAAGTTCAACAAACACCATAAGGGAGAGCTGTGGAAGCTGTTTATTACTGTTTTTAACTCAACAACATAACACACAATTCAAAACAACCATACCGTCTTTATTATATGGAGTGGGATTTCCAATCTTCCCTCCAGTTTCGTCAGCCGACTGCAGTATCTCCATGTCCATCACAATCACCACAGTCCTGACACAGAGGGAGAAAAGAAGAAGAAACAAGAAAAAGAAGAAGAAGAAGAAGAAAAAGAAGGTAAAAAATAAGGCCAACGGAGGTTTCATGCAGCAAACAAATAGAAAGAGGAGAGAAGATAGAAGGACACAATAATGAAAACACATACCTCTCATCTGACAATGTGTTGGTGACCGTCTTCTTCAACTTACACACACAATTAGGTACCAGGAGGTTTTCTTCTGGCAGGTGGTTTAACTGTGTGGCCAGCAGGAAGGCTACACACACACACACACAAACACACACTGAGTCATGTACATCTTGTAAAAAATTCAACAGATTTTTCACTGACTATCTTCAAAGCTGAAAGTTTTGCTCAGCACAACTGTTCTACATTATGTATTTACATAGCACCAATTAGGAACAAGGCAATTAAAGGGCAACAGAAATATCTTAAAAATAAGACATTAAGAACATTTCAAGTTGCACTTAAAAGACAAGAAAACAAAAAGAAAATATAACCAAATAAACTTTAAATTAAAGATTAGATTAAAAAGAAGCCTTGTTGGATTCAACGTGTTTGTTTGTCAACATGTACCTCAGCAAACTGAACCCACAGTCTACTTTAAGATACTCACATGACCAAGAGTGCCGACCGTCACTCATCATGAGCCGGTACCTGGGTGGACCAGCAGCACTAGGGATCTGACGAATGTTCTGACAAACAGACAGCAGGATGGATTATAAGCAAAACACACAAAACTGGTTGTTTTCACACTAAACTGCAGATGCACATTTAAAGATACTGGTTACTGAGTGAATAGGTAAGAATGTGGCAACAACTGTTTTATAACACACTACTAAGATGGAGCTTTGAGGTACAATATATCAGGATGGGTGAATCAAGTGGACTCCTTACCAGCAGCTGCAGCACAGAATCTCTCACCTCCGAGCCTCTGCACAGGGCCTGGACAGTAACAAACATGGACTTGTTATTATCTACCGCCTGTCCCATCACATTAACATGCTGCTAATGAAAAGGTACAGCCTAACATCCATTACAGATGAATGAAGTGGCAATTATTTTATTTCGCCACTAGCAGGTAAGCACGAGTGGATAATCAGGAAGAGACTTGTCCTGTTGTTTCAATCAACTCAACAGACCAAACACGTCTGGAAAAAAATGCCCAGAAGGTGAGACTTCAGTCTGTGCCACGTAAGTATGTCTTGTACTGCGTAATAATGCGAGTAAATTAAGTAAGCCTGAGTTTATTTAACCGCATAAACTCACTACTAGACAGTTAAAAACAACAACAACTGCGAAGTATTTGATTTGTTAGTGTTACTGCTGACAGCTGACATTAAATCTCGTTAGCTTACATTGCTAGCAGCTGCAGCTGTTCGTGCTACATTGCTTCAGTGCCAGCCTCGCGACATCGCGTCAAGGCAAATAAAATAATAATTCTGTTGTATTAATATTTAGGCTTACTTCAACTGCCCCCTGAGAGAGTTTTACACTCATGTTTCCTGGGTACAGGGCTTCTCACAGCCAGCAGACTTCAGCTTTTTGTCAGACGTTCCTGTTAAGTTGGAGGTGTGAAACCTATCGCGAGAGAAGAGAGACGAACGTGATTTTCGTACGTACGTCAAAACTCGACCTAGACAGGATATGGTACATTAATGACTTCAAAATAAAAAAGTACATTCAGTCGGGGTGTTGTAAAAAGACAGCTAGTATACGTGTATCAAAACTAACACATTAAAAGGCTAATTACTATCGATGCAGGTATTAATGAAAAAGAAAATAACCCCAAACCTTTGATTTACCTTTAACATTAACGGCTAATCTTTTATTTTGAATGTCGCAGTCGGAAACTTCCCTTTGGTCCCTGCTAGCTTAACTGTGGATGTAGCTGGCGTGACACGGACTCAAAACAAACCCTAAATTACCCTCCGCTGCCCATGTGGACATGTTGTAGTTCATGATGGATCTTCCGAGTGTCCAGTGGCAAGATCACGTTGCACAGAAATGGACCTCACTCGACCCCGATATAAAGGAGCATTTCACATCCCTGCTTGAGATAGATGATGTCTTTAAATACACCCTAACTCTGACAACGTGAGTAGCTACATTAGTAGAGTACACAGTTTATTAGTAGCCCACATAGAGGGCATATTTTGATTATGATTCGACCACAACGATTATATTTAAGTGCCTACAGTCAACATTTGTTTCCACTGAACTTGTACGTGCTTCTGAACATTAAACCCCAGTTTCCCTGCGGCGTGGGAACATTCAGAGTGACTGAGTGTAGTTTGCTCATAATGTTCTCCATTTTTTGTTTCACAGCCAGGACGATCTGGACTTTGTGCAGTCAATCTCTGCAGGGAACTCAGTACAGAAGGACGCAGAGCAAGCAGCCAAATGCAGGGAGAGAGGGAACTCAAGCTTCAAGATCACAGACTACACTGCAGCTGCTCTGCACTACTCACAGGTGGAGAGGAAATTCACTTTTCTCCACCATAAAATAGAAAAAATTAGTGAAACATCATGTTTAAACCCACAATTCCACTCAAATCAATCCCCCCTTTTACTCTTATAACATGTATGTTTATGTAACTGTTCTAGTTTATTGAGATTAGTAGAAGATGGCTGATTTTTCAACAGTAATGTAAACATTGCATACTAATATCCCCCCCAGTCCTTATTAAAATGTACCAACATCCAGCTTCTTTGTCTCCTGTCATGACAGGGCTTGTGTTTCGCTCCCCTCAGTTCGGAGCAGCTGTCTCTGTGCTATGCCAACCGCTCTGCTGCGCTCTGCCATCTGCAGCTCTACCAGGTGAGTTGGCTCCATTTTCAACGATCACATAATGAGGTCTTGTTGTACTTGAGGTATAATTAAAAAAAAAAAAAAAACCTGTTTAAACCGGTTCTGCATCTTAGATTGTGTCATTTTGAGCAGCACCTTGCACTGCATGGAAACAATACCTTGCTGTTCATACTGAAGTCCACACAAAGGGCAGATGATTTCAGAATGATCTCACAGGATTTACTGACTAAATTTGACTGTCTCACATGTATCAGTGACATCAAAGTGCATCCTTCACTCAGCCACTTATATATGATTTTTATTTTAATTTAATTGAAGCTTGTCAGGCTCACTGACTAATTGATTTGACCTTGGTTCAATATTTTCTTTTTTTTACTTTATTAACGCAATTCAGACACATTTCAGAGTCTTTTATGTGCTAAAAGACGACGATGAAATCAGCAATGCACATGATAGTCAGCCACTGAACGGCCTTTTGAAGTATAGATGGAGTAGAAATGATTCTACTGCGGATATGCCATATGGTTAAGTACAGAACTTCACCTCATTTTCCAGCTACATGGGTTTGAAGACTGAATACACATTTTTGTGTGAACTTCCCCTTTAAAACTAAAATGCTGACTCAAAAAAGTTATTAAAGGTTGTGCACCAAATGTTGGATTTTAGTAGCTCACACTGTTTCTGTTTCTCTTCAGGCGTCCCTTGATGACATCGACAGAGCTCTGAAAAATGGCTATCCGTCTCATCTTTCACACAAACTAGAGGACCGCCGCTCGCAGTGCCTCAAGCATCTCTCTGCCGATCAAAATGCGAAGGAGGATCGTCACAATCCTGCCTCAAAGAACCAGAGAGGTCCACAGAGTGAGGGACCTCTCACATTTGGGATCTGTCCTCAAGCTGCTGTTAGCTTCAGCGTGGAGAAAGGTCGACACCTGGTGGCTGCAGAGAGAATCGCAGCTGGAGAGGTGATCCTCAGCGACAGGCCGTACAGCTTTGTCCTTATTCCAGGGATGGAGGAGGTGACACGGGTGGGGGGAAGGCAGAACACAGAGAGAGGGGTGGTGTTTGGAGTGGAGCACAGGCGCTGTCACAGGTGTTTGACTGAAACACTGTGTGCTGTGCCATGTGAGGGCTGCAGTTACAGCCGATACTGCTCGACTTCCTGTCGGCGAGATGCCTGGGAGGAACATCACCGCTGGGAGTGTCCGCTGGGAGCAGATCTGATGGCGATGGGTGTGATGTCACAGCTCGCACTGAGGGTAAGCTTAAAGGCGGGGTTGAAAAACATCCAAAGAGCCAGGGAACCAATCAGAGACAAGTCCACGAAGCTCGACGGACAGTCCAGTGATTCTGATCCATGTCATTCTTCACACTACGGCGATTCGTACCTGAGTGTGTTCCACCTGCTGCACCACCTGAACCACCACAGCCCTGCTCTGCGTTTCCTGTGTGCGGTTACCATAGCAACGCTCTACCTTAAGCTCAGCGAGGCCGGACCTACACCTTTATTCCGGGCCCTCAGTAGACCCTCGGGGGCAAACAGCCAATCACCAGAGGAGGAGGGAGCAGATCGGAGCTCGGAGCTGTGGCTGCTGGGAAGTGCAGTTCTGAGGCACTTCCTGCAGCTGAGGTGTAACGCCCAGGCGATCATCACGCTGCAGGATATAGGTGACTCTCTTATAGATTTCACACCTTGCCTCAAGTTCTGTCACAGTTTAATCTTGAGTGTTGCATCAGTGCAGAATATCAGTGAGTCAGAAGGAAAAAGATGATTCCACACGTAAAAGTCATATTTCTTGTCCTGATGAGAATATTTTACAGATCGTAGAAAATGACTGAGAATAAAATGAAAAAAGGAAACTAATGTTTCTGTAGTTAGGTCAGCAAATTACTTTAAAAAAATAATAATTCATTATTAAATATTTAGCAGATTTTTGCCTTCATTTGTTTGGTATATTAAATTTATGAAAATAGTTTTTTGGGTTTTTTTTAATGGCAGTCTCAACGTCCCAGAGTTGAGCTGACATATTTAAATTATTTGTTGTGCCTGTTATTTAGCTTTCCATCATAGAAAACTTTAAAATACCCAAACATGAACATTTCAGAAGCTCATTGCCTATTTGAAGGACTTGTAACTGTATCCATGGTTACCCTTTGTACAGTCCACTATAGCAGAATTTATGCTTTTGTGATAACTGCATCTTCAGGTACAAATGACCTTTGCTTTATTTGTTTCCTGCTTCTCACAGGAGCAGCAAACCTACCAGTGCAGTCCAGCAAGGAAATCCGCATTGCTACGGCTTTATTCCCAACTCTCAGTCTTCTGAATCACTCCTGCTGTCCCAACACCAGCCTGGCGTTCAGCACCGGAGCCGGTTCAGATGCGTCTGCAGAGCTCAGTGAGGTCGTAGCTGAGGACAGAAGCACAGCCTGCGGAGTCGCTGTAACTGTCAGAGCAGCCAAAGTTATCGCTCCTGGACAAGAGATCCTGCACTGCTATGGTGAGAGTCCAAATGAGGCCGAAGGGACTGTTAGGATGCCAAAAGATAAGATACAGGAGAGCACAGCAACATTTTTATTGCATTCTCCACAGAAATCAGTCCGTCTGCGCTTTAAAATTGCAGTGTTGTTCACTTACTTTCCGTCTTGTGATCTGTGACTTGTGCTGTCGTGCCTTCTCGTCGCTCTCTCAGGTCCCCACAGCAGCAGGATGGCGACCCGAGAGCGCCGGCGTCTCCTGCGGGAACAATATTACTTCCTGTGTCAGTGTGAGGCCTGCTCTCTGCAGCAGGAGGAGGAGGAGGAGGAGGAGGAGGGCAGGGAGGAGAGGAGTGTTAGAGGCAGTCCACACAAGTCCAGTCTGCTGTGTAGCAAGTGCAAAGGATCTCTCATAGTAGGTGTTCATCTTGTGGATTTTTTAAAATTGTTCTGATAATATTTAATTGAATCTGTCTAGATTTACCCAACTACTGCTGTTGAGATCCTTTATATGATTTCCAGAAAAGCAGTGGGGACGCAGGAGTAGGATTTCTATGTTCGCACTCATCCTGTGGTCATCGCACGTCTTCATCTGAAGTAAACACCAGGCTGCAGGAGATCAGGGTCGACCTGGAGAAGGCTGTGGAGCTCATGGAGCGAGAGAAGCCAGGTGGTTTGTAACACAGTCTGCACATGCGTTAATGAATGTGTGTGTATCATTTGTTCATCTTGTTACATGTTACCTGTTCTTCCTCTGCTCTGCCCGTCCTCAGACGAGGCTCTGAGGCTGTTGAGAAGGACTCAGCGTCAGTCAGGACTGATCCTGGCAGAGACACATCCTCTGCAGGGGGAGCTGGAGGACGCTACAGCCAGAGCGTACGCGACGATGGGTGAGAATAAGAATGCATGAAAAGGGGCTTCATGTGGTGTTCTTACAATCAGTTTAAATAGATTTAATGACCGCAACTAACCATTATTTTCATTTATTTGTATTAATCGATTAAACAAAATGCCCAAAATTGTGATTTCCCGGAGCCCAAAGTGACGTCTTTAGATTTCTTCTTTTGTCCAGCCGACAGTCCAAAACCCAAAGACTCTTCATTCACTGTCAGACACGACAAAGAAAAGCATTCGAGTCTTTACATCCGAGGAGCTGGAACCAGCAGATGTTTGCTATCTTTGCTTGAGAAATGACTAATTGGTTAAGCAGCAGGGACGTCAATCTGCATAGATGTGTCTCCATTGAAGTGAAGTCTAAGCCATTTTTAATTACACATCCAGATGAATAAAGAGAAACACTAGAAAATTAAGATAAAACAAAATCATATACAATACAGTGAGTTAAGCTAACTGAGGCTGTATGTAGTACTTTTTGGGGGGCCAATGGATTCTCTTCTTGGTTCTTCAATGGCACATTTCCACAGTTGTTACAGTGATTAAACTTGGAAAACATTTAAAAGTGTCCAAAATGATGTTGAGGGCCGGCTGTGGCTCAGGGTTAGAGCCAGCGTCTTGTTATCGGAAGGTCGCTGGTTCAGTTCCCCCGTTCAAGCATGTGGAACTAAACTTTGGTCAGATACTGAAACCCCAAACTGTACGTAGGTCTGAATCACTGTAAGTCGCTTTGGACAGAAGCGTCTGCTAAATGCCCTAACATGTAAATCTTGATGTTAGCATGTCATCAAATTTGTAATTAAATGAATTAATTGTATCATATTGACAACAATCTGAAAAAAAATGCAGTGCAGTATTCGGCTTTTGTTAAAGACGGAAAAAAGCAAATAAAAACAAAAAACAACAACATTTTCCTTAATGGAAGATTTAACCAGTCACTTAACTTTTATCATTATTATCCCCGCTGGGTTGAGCATGTTTATGTTGGAAAGGTTGAGAATCAGTTGAGAATCCATTTTTTCAACAAGGTATCACAGCAGAGGAACATTACAGGGTTGAGGAGGGACAGATTAGCCTTCTACAGTTCCATTAATACCAGTGGATTCTCAGTAAAAGGCATAAACTGTAGCACACATGTACAAACAGTATCAAGCAGCAGCAGTAACGTCGTGTGCCTCTCAGCACACATGAGAAAATGTAGCCCTGGCAACAATCTGGCAGCGGGAGGCTTATTTTTAGGTCAGAACTAACCGTCCTGACACTTCAGGAACAGCTCCTGAGCAGCCACAGCAATGACAGGCCACATGTTGTTGTGATAATTAGCTAAAATGCTTCATAGTATCGTGGTGAATTACAGATACGAAGCCGAGGCCTGAAAAACAAAAACAACCAATGGGTGTCTTATTAATCATTCTGACGGATTGCTCTGTTTAGTCATTAGCAGTAGTTTTACACAGTTAAGATTCATCAGTCCTCGTGAATGTTTTGTTTCTTTCTGCAGGTGACTGGAAAAACGCCGCCTCCCATCTGGAGCGCAGCACGGCAGCTATCGGCTCGCAGTACGGAGACGACAGCGTTGAACTGGGTCATCAGCTCTTCAAATTAGCTCAGCTACACTTCAATGGGTGAGTGAGTCACACACACAGCGAGGAGAATTATGTTTTAAATGCACAACTAAGATTAATTTGAATAATTACAAAGTCCCCTTGTGAACAATAAAACATGTTAATGTATTAAAAATATATTGCAGGTAGATAAAACGTATTGCAGGAATGCTTTAGGTACATTTGTTTTACGTTTTTTTTCCATTTGTGCTCAATTTAAAGTGTATTTAAAGTGAAATAAATGTCATTAAGTCCATTTTTAATATTTACATTATTACTTCATGTGGTACTTTAGTTTACTTTGTTGTGAGTATACTGTAAATGGTACACACATATACTTTTAACTACAACTGATAAGATAGATTCTGAACCCCAAACTGTCTCCCTCCTTCTCCTTCTCCTTCTCCTTCTCCTTCTCCTTCTCCCAGTGGTGCCAGAGGCTCGGCCCTCTCCATCATCCCCGAGGTCAGACGGCTCCTCTGCCTTCACTGTGGGCCTCGATCTCATGAATTACAGGAGCTGCAAGCCATGGAGAACTGTCTCCGAGGGTAGTCAAGAGTGTAAATCTTTCACGATATAAATTACAGTTTTGAATGCTGAAAACTCATTAAAATCTTTACATTTTTCTATATGCTTCTGCTTGTATTCCTGTTGATATAAGCACTTGTGTGTATACTTCCAGGTACTTTAATAATGATATACAGTAGACTATATAAGCTGCAGAGGCGACTCGCCGGTCTGCACAGCTACCAAATGGCGTCGGGTATACACGCAGCTGATTGGAGCTCTCTGACCTCCTGGCGTCAGAATGCATCCATCAATAATTTCAATTTCATGCATCGGCGGCGGTCTTGCAAATGTGAGGCAACTTATCCATCAGGTGTTTCCAGGTTGCATGCACTCCTCTGAACAAGACTCGAGTAAATTTGTGTGTTTTTCATGATTGTGCTCAAGATTTGATTTACACTTCAGCAAGTTAAGCAATATCTGCAGATACCCTTGGCTAGACCACAGACACACACACACACGCACGCACACACACACGCACGCACACACACACACACACACACACACACACAGGTAGCCCTCTGACCTTTAGGTGGCAGCAGTTATCCACTGACAAATTCAATTTCATGCTTCAATGGCCGGAAAGCAGGATGTAGCTCTGACTCTTGAACCTACAGTACCCTCGCTGTGTCCTATTAAGACCTTTATACCCTCAACTTGTATTATTCAAGTATTTATGAGTCTATTATGGCATATTTTCCCCTCTTTGAACTCATAATCAATTTGTAACCTTCTACGTAAATATTGATGAGAAATCTTTTCTGTCGTGCCACAAACAGCTGCTAAAATAAAGGGCCTGATCGCTGTGAGCTCTGCTGTAGAGGTCCATTGGTTTTGGAAATGACGGACAGCTCCTGTCGAGCAAAGACAATGAAATCTCGATCACAGCTGGAACTCCTGAGGCACCTGCCAGTTAGACATCACCGGAGTCTGGAGGGCAGCCAGTTCGACAGACGTGGATCTGTTATGTACTTACAGAAAGTCAAGGTCAAGTCAGAAAGCTCAGAGAGGCAGCTGGTGGAGTCAGCGGAGGAGTCATGTCAGCCTCCACGGAGCAGGATCCTGCTGATTACTGCTGTGACGAGGTCGCCTCAGGTACAAACGAAGTCGTTCATGAACTGCAGGAGCGAAACAGGGGTCAACTGTGAGTCAAAAACCCTGAGGCATTCAGAGACAACTGAGATTATAGCTGCACTTAACAATTATGTTCATGATCTGCTGATTTGGTTTGTTCTGTTTAACATCAGAAAACAGTGGAAAACCTCCATGATAACTTCCAGGAGCCCAAAGTGGCATCAGAGACGTCTTGTTCTGTCCGATCAATAGTTCAAAACCACAAAATATTCAGCCAAAATGTTCATGCTACCTTTGTAAAGGATTAGTTCGCCCAAATATGAACAATCAGACATTTTTTACCATCTACATTATCGACCCTCAGGCTGATGAAAAGTCATGTAAAGTTTTCAAGTCCACAAAACATTTCTGGACCGTCACGGAAAAAAGAAGCAGATGGGGATTGGGGAAACAATTTTTAAAAAGTCCAAAAAGTCCAAGTTCAGGTATGTTTTCTTGCCAAACAAAGCAATTCAAGTGATACAATCCAGTGCTATGAAGTCAAAGTAATTCCAGGCTGTATTACATATATAGATAAACACTTTTCTTTGGTGTAAATCAGAGAACTGGCTCACTGAATCCTGCTGATGTCTTCATCCACTCTGCAAACAATCCATCCATGTAGTAATCCCACTCCCCGCTCTCTTGTACAGTTTGTCCTTTGATGAGCTGCCGTACATCAACACAATGTTTACATGACACGTCGGATGATGTCGTCTGACAGCTGGAGAGTCACTGATGCAGTTTAACATCTGGAAACACATAGATAGAAATTACACTGATTAGATAGAGATAAAATAATGTAGCAAATAATGGGTGTTGTTCACTTTACTGAATATATCCTCAAGTAGAGTTTGTAGAGATATTACTTGATGTTAATATCCCTCTATACACTACTTGTGTCTTTGCACTCGAGGTATTTCTGTTTGTTTGCTTGCTTTTGTGTTCTTCTATCAGTCGGGAGCTCAGGAAGAAGATGTGAGCTCGTGTCCGAAAGGAAACACAAAAGCAAATCAAACATTGTGAATTGTGAATATTGTATAAGGAGCCTGAATAAGACTGCAGACATCCCTCCGCTGCACTGGTATCAGATCACAGGCTCGTTAGTCGACTGTCCGGTGCCATTTGAGGCCATTTCCAGTGGCTTATCAGATGTCTTGCTATACATAATGCAATCAAAACTGGCCAGACCGCAAACAAAAAGCAGTCCCGTGTGTATTCTGTAACGCAGCCTGCGTCAATATCTGTAACACAGACCGACAGAGTTACAGCCAACCAGAGCCCGTCTCACCGTGTCTCCTGTAAGCCGCTGGTCATCGACCTTACAACCACCACCCGCATGAATTATACACACAGCTGTAACCATAACAATGAACTCTGACCTCCAGTGTGAAGGTGTGGCTGGAAATGGTAAAGTGGAAGACAAAGCACTGACAGTGAGGTCCTCACCTGACACCTGGTTAAAGCGTGTGAGAGCACTGTTCTCATTGTGGAATCACCAACACAGAAACAGGAATAAAACTTCCAGTGAGATGAAGAATATATCCAGACATTTTCGATTGCACTGCTATAAGGTCGGGAGACTCTGTGCAGCTGCAGCGCTCATTGTAAATAAAACCAAAAGCATCTAAAAGATCAATAAAAAATACAAATGAAACGACATCACCAATGATGCAAATGAGAACGCGATGCTTCTGCTGGAGGAAATGCCGGGTGATCACCAAAGTTAGTCAGGTTCATCCTCAGGAGACCATCAATGTCTGTGCAGAATTCATTCTGCATCTTTCCAGTAGTTGTTGGATAAATTCTAGTCCGGACCAAATTGGTAAACTGACCCACCAGCCATTCAGAATAGCCATAATCGATGCCAGTGAAGGAACGCGGGGGCACCAGAACACCTCTGACCTCTAAAACTGGTTGACTAGAGCACAAATGTCAAGCTCAGAAAAAACCCCAAAGACACAGAGACTGAACGCTCTTATAGCATTTTTGCAGCTTTAATAATTTTAGGTTGAGTTAAGCTGCTGCTGCTGTTCTTTGTCATCATAGTTCCCTTTATTTTAAAGCCTACACAGCAAGAATCCCTTTCACCACTTCTTCATCAACCTGCACTTTAAATTCTCCCCGTGCAGACCTCTGAGGAGGGTCTCATGTTTATTAGACAAAAAAAATCCCCTCTTGCTTCCTTTCTTCCCACCCTGACAGTTACATGAGCCCTTCACTCCACACTCTGAACGCGCCGACCCCCTCAAGATCTCCGATGTCTGCATCTGCCTTTAAGTGGATTTGTTCCTTCGGTCCGTCTCCTCGATCTTTCAGCCCCTCTCTTCACACCACAGGACATCTGATACATGATGCAGACGATGGTAATGTGGCTGGTGCTCATGTAAAAATAAAATCCCCATCACTCTCTCAAACAGGCAAGGTTATTACTGACTATTATGGAAATGGCTGACGATAAATAATCGCCACTAGAGACTGAATGTTAAGCTCAATGATGTATTTAAGACATTTAGGAAAGACTCGGGTGGTTCTGGGTTTCTGTTGGGACAAAAATAGATAGACTCATTAGTTTTATGCTTGCACTTGCAGGCTACAAATTCAACATCCAAATAATTACTAGAAAAGAAGAGAAAGTGCTTGTTGGTTGAATGATAATCAGGATCTATGTGTTTGAGAGCTGCTCTAATTACGGCTCCAGAGAGCAGAGGGGAGGTCTGCTAAATCTGGCACTTGTGCATGAAAGGTGTGTACGGTACCGGACACGGCGAGGGTCAGCTGGAGCGGCAGCCCCGCTGGCAATCACTCCCCTACAACAGTTCACCTTGCAGGAACACAGTCACACGTCTATGACTAAGCAGCTCGAAACAAAAGGTTAGGGTTTGATTGGCACGATAATGAAAGACAGTTTTAGTCGTGCTGCTGCAGCGGAAATGCTCTGTGATTAGGGGTCAGTGGGTCGTTTCACCACTTTAGATCTGACTGGATCAACAGCTGGATGGATTGCCTTGAAATGATGTGAAGATATTTGTGGTCCAGCAGAGGTTACATCCGTCTGACTTTGGTGGTAATGAATTTTCCCCTCTTGCTCGTCTCTCATCTGAAGCTACTGTGGAATCCTGGTCGTAGCCGCTGTAAATCGCTTCTGTACTTTATTCCCTGTCATCAAACTTGCCTATTTCAGTTTTCCAAGGCTGTATTCAATCTTGGTCAGACTGTTTTAATTGAGAAGCTACTGAGCGCGATTCAGTTCCCCCACTTGCCCAGCTGCAGGTCTGGTGCTTTTCCTGCTATGTCCCCCCAAACTGCAGGCCTGAAAACCTCTTATCCAGGCAGTCCAAAGCTCTGTGCTAACCGGAGAATTAACATAATATCAGAATATGAATATTAGATTAATTCTCCAGTCAGTACCCTTGATCAAGGCACTGGCTAAGATCTGGACTTGGTCAGAAGGAGCTGTACATTGGCCTTCCACTGCTGCTCGGAGATGGATTAAATGCAGAGAAGCAGTTTCCCTACATTGTACTTTGCATGTTTTCATGAAGCTTCTTCTTCTTCTAACACTAACACAACCTGCCTCCTTCCAGGTTCCCAGTCTGTGCACGACGAACTGAGCTAATTAGCGAACAAAAGCTTCAGTTAGCAGCTGTTAGCGGTTACTTTAGCCAAACTTTCTGGTGATTTGCTGCCACCTGTTTGTCTGGAGCATGAATTTAAGATCAACATATTACAGCTTTAAGTGAAATGTTTAACTGTAGGATGGATTGGATGGACCATTACATTTCATACAGTCATTCATGTCGCCCAGCAGAGATTACACCAGCATAACATCAGCTTGTTAGCATCATTGTGAACAGACATGTGGCTACTATGCTGACGTTAGCATTTATGTCACACAAGCTGCTAGCACGTCTGCTGTCTAGATTCTTTGTGAGTATGGGAAGTTAAGTTTGAACCTTATTACAGCAGCTGATTCTAGCCACTTAAATCATAAACTGACATTTTTATTTGGCATCATTTTGATTTCATTGTCGCTACATTATTTTCCAGAAGGTGACAAGTTGCTGTCGACAGGCGCGACTGAGGAGTGTTTTCCTCCGTCCCCTGACTACAGGCTGCCTGCTTGTTATGATGTTCCCAGATATGAAGGCTGAATATTGCTGACATTATTCATTCCACTCCAGGGAATAATAAGGTGATATACTTCAGACCTCAAAAGCAAATATAAAATATTGAGGAGAAAGTCGCCCTTGGGGAAATTTATTTATTTACTTTAGTTTATATTCTGTGGTGTCAGCAGTCCCCTCTGCCTCCTGCGGTACTAAATATGTTAACCGAGGAATAAAAGGTCTGCTACCCTTTTTGTTTTTTAAACTGCAATAAAAGTATATTCGTCTGGCAAAGCAATGCTAATATAAACAGGACATATTTTGTGTTTGTTGAAGCTGTAGTCGGGCCTGGGTTTCCTAAAACAGGTTCACACAAAGCTGCAGATGGATCTTGTGGAGTCATGAGGGTAAAAGCTAAGAATAGGTCCCTCTCCCTTTTCTCTCCAAAAAACTAATGACCTCCTCTTCTTAATAAGCTCCAGCATAATAAAGATCATCTCTCCCTCCGTGTCCATCTATCCATGCCTCCTTTTCTCTGCAAATGTCCTCCTCTCTTCTCAGCCGTAATGGCACGAGTATTTTCAGCACCGCGCTGGATGGATGATGAAGACATTTCCCTCTATGAGCGCTCATGCTTCTCCTTCATCATCTGTCCCTCCTTCTAATGCGTAATGCGATGCTTTATTGCCCTCTGTAGGGAAATTTCCTTTTCACTTTTCTCCGTTCTCAAGAAGTGCTGGATCAGCTGCAGAGCAGGTTGAGATTTGGTGTCCTGTTCAAGGACACTTCAGCAGGGATGATGCTCCTGGGGGGGTCTCCTCCTGCCTTCCTCATTAGGTAGCAATTATTTTTTATAAAACTCCCTCATCAATAGAAAACTGCTTAAAGTTCTTTCTTTATTTCCAAAAGTCAAATGCATTTGTCCTTGCTGTGATGACTATTTATAGGACTGTGTGAGTCCTAAAGCTCGGTGAGGACACGTCCCCACCACTTTCTGGAATGACCCGTTGTGTCTCCGTTACTTAAATGTCACAATGACAGTTTGTAAAACAAAGTGAGGACCCAAATGTAGACGACACACGGGAGGAAGGACAGGAGGAAAACAAAGCTGAATGATACAAAAGCAGAGAAATCAAGATAAACTAAAACGGGTCATAAGGACAATAAACAAAAAGGGATGAAACAACGTGCGAACAAAACCAAACTGCAAATTAATGAAAAACAACAAGGAACAAAAAACAGAACCAGACCAAAATGTCCAGGGGAGACACGAGGAGACACTGGAGATGACGCGGGTGGGAAACACAGGGTGGCATCACGGGGGAAGACGGAGCGAACTGACCAACACATGAGAGAGAACAGAGACTATATACAGACACTAACGAGGGGATCAGGTACAGGTGGTGGAGTGAGGCGGGAAAAGGACAGGTAAGAGAAAGGAACGGAAAAATGCTGGAAAGAGAGAAAATCACAGAGAGGGAGGAACTGAAAAGCAAGATGCAACAGATGTGGGCTTGATTTCACAATAAAACTTGGAAATAAGAGAACAACAAAAAACAGGATAATTACAAGAAAACCCTAATTAGTTAAAACATGTTCTAAAATATTGACTAACAAATGACGCACTATAATTGTGTATGCAACACTTTATGTCCCATTTGGGTTTGGGTGTTGCATTTGGGTCCTCGCCTCTAAACAAATCGTACTTCCTGTAAGCACAGTAAGTGATGCTGCTCATCCATCTCCTCAGTGTCCTGCTGCCCCGGCTGCAGAGCCGAGCGGGAGCGGTGGAGAGTTCACCCTGACTGTGGGGGGAAGTGATGAGCGGACTCAGTGCTGATGGATGGAGGGCACCACTACTCTGACTGTCTGGCACAGCCAAACATAAATATTGTCTCCTGGTTTGGCCCCTTCAGGACGGCCTGACAGCACCGTGGTTTATTGAAAGAGGTTGAGGGAGTGATGTCAGGCTGAAGACAACACAGTACACATTTTATGACTCTCTTTATTTGTCGTTTAATTCAGCTGATATATTTGGAGAGCCGAGCATTGGTATTTAAGTTTTAGGTAACCAGTTTCAGCACATTGTCACCTGATGACTCTGATGACCTCGTCGGACTCTGGAAACTCACCCTGTCCCCGACACGAGTAACATCCGGCCCCAGCCCGTCCACAGAGGAAGTATTCAGATCTTTTACTTTAGCACAAATACCGCACTGTGACAAAACTCCACTGAAAGTAAAACTTGCACATTTGGAACCTTAAAGCAGAAACAGACTTTTTGTAACAAGGACAGAAAGAAATAAAACATAAAGTGCAGTTTTTAAAGTGCTTCTATCGAATAGACAGATGGAAGCAATTCTCCTTTTTCCAAAACATTTTATCCGTATAGTGGCACTGAAACTGGATCACCGAGGAATGATTAACCCCTTCTAAAAGGACTGGCGGCGGGCCAGTGTCTGCCTGGGCCCGGTGCAGCCGGTTCACTTTCCAAGGTGTCACTGATACACTTCAGCCTGAGTGTCTTAACTGCCACGAGGGCCTCGGCGGAGTCGGTCAGTGACAGCCAGAAGGACAAACAGCGGTCACCTGCACATCAGATATCAACCGTTTTGTAATTCAATCTAAATAGACATTGGGAGCCAAGTATCCATATCGTTTGTCGTGACTGGTATATTCCCAATGTTCTTTATGAACCGGGAAGAGATGTAAACTAATCCACGAGGCTACCGGAGGAGGCGTTATTGTGTAATACCAATTATGTAAAACAGTCGAGATGTTTGGGGCTTAAAAAGGTCCAGAAAGTCTTAATGACTGTTCTCGTGTATCGCCTCTTATCACCCTGATTCAATGATCACATCTGTCTGTGTGACTCTCTAATCAATCCATTCTTACATGATCTTTGTTCTCTAACTTACAGATATCTCAGTCAAACATTCAAATACATATTTTGGTGTAAGCAAAGTTCAATAATCCAGCGTGACCGAGCACAAAAATGGCAAAACTGAAATTTAAAAAAACGCTGTTATCGTAAATCCAGTTTCGATTTAATGAGCACAGCACCAAGAGCTCAGTTAATGAATCGTTTCCCTTTATTCGGTTTCTGATTTTAAAACAAAAAACGGGATACGAGTCCTTTTCTGTTTTTCTTTTTCTGATTTTGAAGCAAAAATATGGAAAACATCCGAAGTTACTGCAAGTACTGACAGAACAGAGGTGAGTGAGTAACATTAAATGTGCATGTTTCATGAAAACATCACAGCAGCAGTGATGGAGGCACGTTTGCCTGATTGCTTGACAAAGATTGCAACTATTTTTGCAGTTCAAATCATCGTAAAAATCACCTAAAAACATTTTAAGAAAAGCTGCCATAAAATCAGTCATTTCTGGACGCAGCGACCACATTAAAAGTCTGTGCATCCAGCAGCGGCTGCTTATTGTTGCTGCTGTTATTTGAACAGAGAATATCTTCCAGTGCTTCTGCCTGCATGTTAATAGTGTTATGACACCGACTCGGTGACTCCTCTGTCCGCTCTATAGTTATAGATCACAGTGTGATCAGCAGCCACAGATAACTCCTCTGACTGAGTGACTCGGCTTTGTTGGGCCGGTTGTGTCTGTCTGGCCCCGGCTCACTCCATTACAAGTCTAAATGACTAATTAATGGTGCCGGGACAGGTGACACCGGCTCCTCAAGATCCATTTACACCCTCATCACCACCAAGGGCTCTGACGGGACTCTGCTGCACTCCTTCCCTCCTCCCTCTCCTCCCACTCCTCTCCTCACTCATCCCCTCATCTCTTATTCATCCGGCGGTGGAGTACTGTTTAAGGAGCAGGTCCGCGGATAGACAGACGGGCAGATTGAGAGACGGCGAATAGATTGCATTTGGGACGGGAGGGAGGGAGGAGGAGGTAGAAAGAGCGAGGCGGGTGATGTGTTACTATCTTCACGGCGTTCGACTCCGAGGTGTTTTGCAGCGGGTTGTTTGGTGGGGAGATAAATGAACTCTGATCTCCGTCCTGCCTGCGAGCACCGAGACTCAGATAGAAAAGTATAAGACTATCTGTGTGTTTATTGACACTCGCTGCAGAGTCCTTCAACTTTTCCCTCCAGTTGCTTTTACTATCAAACACACGTAGCGCAAAAAGAGAGATTGAAGAAGATTTTACATTAAACTTCTGCTACCCAAGAGCACCCTGGCGCGCAGCAGCACATCCCCTGGCATCCATCGAACGGACAGCAGCGGTACGAGTGTGTGCGCCTCAAGCCAGTAATGATCCTGCGAATACCGTACAAAAGTCTCTTTTTCACAGCTAGCAGAGTTGTGCCTCTGAAGAGCGGGAAGGAAAATGTGCCCTTTCATTAAAGTTACTTCTCGAGCTTTAAGTCCTTTTCATGCAAAACTTAAACGAACTGCTAATCCGTCAAAGGTAAGAAGAAGGGTGGAAGCCATTGAAGAAATAATGCTGCAAACTGAGGGAGAAAGTTTGACGCAGTAGTTCGAGAGACCAGTCTGCCGTTTAAAGGTCATGATTTCAGAACAGGTTTCCAAACGCAGCATGCAAAAGGAACTGGAAGGAAAAAACTGCATTACGCCTCAAAAGCTGCTGCCTTAAACATTTGAGTAACATCTCTTTGATGCAGTCACAAGCAAACATTTCACATC
The DNA here is from genome assembly GCA_903131615.1 of Diplodus sargus. NCBI lineage: Eukaryota > Metazoa > Chordata > Actinopteri > Spariformes > Sparidae > Diplodus > Diplodus sargus. The sequence goes on from CAEMYA010000028.1 coordinate 301,409, forward strand.
ATAAGCAGTCATAACACAGTCGTGTTTGCGATATTGCATCCGTTCCAGCTTCATCTGTAAACACAAGCGCTGGTTTCTACAGCTCCCGCTACGAGACTTCAACAAAGTAAATGTCAGTTCTGTCAATAAAGACGCAACGTACGTTTTTTTGTAATTTCAGATGTTGCATCTTCTCAAAGTATTCTCTCTGTGTGATACTGTGACAGAGAGACAATCAAAGTGCAGACAGTGTCTCTGATTTACTAAGCTGCTGCCTCCAGGCCTGAAAACTAAACACTGAAGCACTGAAAACTTCCCTGACTCCGAGAGCGAGTCAGTCCCCTTCAAGCCCCCATAATATTACAGCAGGGATAAAGATGTTTACAGCCTGGAAACAAAAAAAATGGTTTCAGTCTCCATCACTACTTTCTACGTTCATGACACATTTTGTTTAGTCGTGATAGCCGATCTACATTTACTGTACCAGCTATTTTTGTGCAAGTGATATCCTCAGGCTTTGACTCCTGCGTGGCACACAGCAGGTTTGAACGTGTCCTTGAGTGAGATACTCGATCATATTTAATTAGGAGTAAGTCCAGCACGTGTCAGTCATGCACCAGCTGGACGGAGGATGAAGGACGGACCAGGTTGGCTGTTAAAAAACAAGGTGAGCGAATGACGAAGGATGCAGCGAGGATGAAAAAGGGGAAAAATGTGAGTGAACCACAGGAGCGATGTGCGGTGGATATAACAGCACACACACAATAAAATCCAGCACATGCACACGTATGCAGCCGCTAATTCAGCATGTGCGCCAGAGACACACCTGCAGGTTGGAGGAAAACTAGCCCGCCAAGGTTGTTGGCACCTGGTCACCCACAAGTTCACAACACACACACACACTGTAGTCAGGAGATAGGCATGGGCAGCCTTGGGTAAATCAATTACGAGGTTCAGTGTCAAGTTAGAGGCCACCAGGAGGGCACCATAACAATATCCCAGCAACGGCCTGTGAATAGCAGCCGCCACTAAATCAGCACTCTGCACCGGCAGATAGCGCAGACACCTGTGGAGCAGGCGGAGGGGTCCTGGGAGGAGCAGAGGCGGACTGAGCCACCGGCCCTGTTAAATCCAAACAAACGTCCTCTGTGGGACCTTTCAGAAAATAGTTTGTCATTATTTGCTTTCTTGCTGGAAGTCTCAAATCTGTTCTCTGCCGTTCATTGTAACAAGAGAATATTGAGTCGGTTATGGTTCTACAGCACTGGGACAATAATCAACATACTATATATACACTATAGCACTAATATTATGCGGACCCGTCTTTCCATATTAGTGGCAACAGTCTGCAGAAGTTTCTTTCATTCATCAACATAAAATATGCACAAACCAGATCACCTGTACAGTTCAGTGTGCACCGCGTGTCCAAAGGCTGTGTCACTAAAAAATTAAAATGCACAGATGTCCAAAATAAATGTGTTTACCAGTTTGGTGTGGAGGAATTAACCTGACCTCCACCTCGTCTGAATCGAGACCATCAAGCATCCGTTCACTTCCCAAAATCACTGGAGCTGCTGCGGCTTTAATGGGTACAAATCCCTGCGGCCAGGTTCCCAAATCTTGTGGAAATTGCAAAGCCAAAAGTGTGGATGCTGTTATAGCTGCTAGCTAGTTTCTATTGATTTTAGAAAAGAGGGGAAAGAAGGTAACAGGGATGTAGTTTTAGGGGCTACGTGGTACATTTACAGCTGTGAGACGAGCACACAGGCTGGATATACAGCGCTGAGGGTCTGAATCATTCAAAGACTTCAGAACAAGAAAAGTGTTCATACAGATGATGATGTTGGAGAAGGACAGAACGAACTCTATAGTGTTCTGACTCAAATATGTAAGTATGGTATAAACAGTCTGTCAACAGAGGAGATCTTGGTACCAGCTCATCCAGCGTAATCTAAATCTACAGGAAGATCCCAAAATGTGTAAAAAGTCAGTATTTAAACCCTGGACAGTCACTTCAGATGCTAACGCTTTTAGCTTGGCAGCTACGGGAAAGACTGCACCTTTAAAAGAGGGTGTAAATAACATCTTTTCTAAACAATTAGGGATCTCTGGGCTGCAGGAGATTTAGATGACACTCAATAAACTGGAGCTGTTTCATGTTTTTCTTTTTATTCAGTTGTTTAGGAGAAATTCTGTTTCGCTGTGTAGCTCCAGAAATGTTTTGTGAGCTAAAAAAACTTCCATCGGCATGAGGGTGAGTAGATAACGCCTGAATATTCAGTTTTGGGTGAAAGATTCACTTTAAAGTAACACATTCATCCGACTCATCCGACAGAAAGGCACCAGACAGTCTGTGAAAGATTCTCAGTCAACGCCATCTCAATGGAATCTCCTCACAGATCTTTGTCTGCACGCTGAGTCTGCTAACCTACTGTGAGTTCGCCAAGTGTGACGGACAGCAGATTACCATGTCAGAGCACCAATGAATGAATATTTTGACTAAGTAAGCCGGTCGCACATCAAACACTCTCCTCCTCTGTGCGGTTCAGTGAAAGTCTGGAGATAACTGAGGAAAAAGCTGACACTGAGAGTCAGATTGCAGATTAAAAAAAGGTTTTAAATGCTTTATCAGGACGGTGCACACACACAGCATCGCGGTTTGATGCTCTTTGTCACACACACACACACGCACGCACGCACACACACACACACACACACAGTGAAAAAGAACAGTTGTGCTCATTGTGTCTCTTAAACAAGACGAGGAACACTTCTTTCCCTCAGTCTTTTAGTTCCAGTAGTGCTTCACTCCTCATGCAGATTCTTGCCTTTCTTCCTTTTCCTTTCTTCTGCGCCGCTCTGTCCGTGCTGCAGCACCTCTCGCCCTCTCTGACTTCTTCTTTGTTTGTGTTTCCTCGTTGGCTCGTGCTGCATCTGCTGTTGGTTAGAAAACATCTGAAGCCTCTTCCTCTTTTGTTCTCTCCTCCCTCTCATCGCTGCATTTGTGGGCGACTTCTGTTCTTGCTTCCTTTTGAACGCAGCACATCACAAGTTTTTCGTAACCTCTAACTCTCTTTCTCACTCTGGACTTCTTGCTGACCACTTATGTACTTCATTAAACTGAACATTATCTGCGCCTTCAGCAGAATTATCTCTGTTTGTGTGATAACGCTGGAGATATTGTCACAGTTTCCACATGAGATAGAAGATGCGCTGCACCATGCTCCCTCCCAGCCGCCCTGCTTCATTAGAACAAAACTCATCCACCCTCATTACTTCCAGGCTTAAATGTAAAACTCGTCCGCTTCATCTCCTCGTTTCCAGTCGAGCTACGACGGATCCTGCGCCGCGTGCCTCGTGCAAATCTCGGCTTTGTGTATTCAAGCTTATTGATTTGTTTGCTAACTCCATACTGTAGACGTGGAGAGCGTGACCGGCTCCCCCGAAAGTGAGTTTTCTCGAGCGAGGCCCCATTAAACAGGCTCCACTGCCCACACATAATTACAGCCGCTGATTTGCAGCAAACACAAGATGCTGCGTAAATTAAGGGCTGTAACGACGGAACAGTGGCGGAGCGGAGGGGAAAGTGAACGAGCCCTAATGGCGCACACTAGGAATAAGTCGTTGGGACGCTTCACGCCGAGGCCACAAATGTGAGCTGAGGGATCACCACAGTCAGGTATCCTCAGGGGACCATGAAAGTCTGTGCAAAGTGCGATGTGCAGTTCATCCAGTAGCTGTTGAATGGCCGTAATCTATGCCAGTGGCGCCAGAGGGCACATCAACACATTTTGTCTGAGGGGGCAGCAGTTTTTCTAACATGGGGGCAACCAGGGCGCCCCTTCTGACTCGGTTCACTATGTCGCTTTAGGGAAGAAACTTAAATCAGAAGAGAAAGATCTTCACTGACATGTTGAAGAAGGTTCTCAGTCATCCGGGTCGTGGCAAATCTAAGTGTGTGCCAGTTTCTTGGAGACGCTTCACTTCTTCATCCGAGAGGCTTCTCGGATGAAGAAGTGAAGTCTCCAAGAAACTGGCACACGTCCAGTTGCCCTCGATCTTCGCTGACTCCACCAACCTTAATTTAAAGAACACCACAATCTCAGGCTGTTCTACTTGGTTTACAGTGGCGGACCCTGCCACCTTCTCTAGCCTCACACAGTGTTCTGGGGACCGTATTACTCCTCTGAGAACAGCTTGTTTATTCACTTAAGGTAAAAAATACATATTTCTGAGTTTGTATTATTAGCTCATTAATACTGTAAATATTAAAATTCTACAGTTCCCTTTTTAAAATCATCATGTCATGATAAATGATGATAAATGAGCTCATTTTGGGGACAGCTGGGCTTCATTAGAGAATGTTGTCAGGCAACATCATGTTTACATATATATTAAATGCCCCCTTTTTAAAAATTAAAGCTGTAAATGAGGATGTCTTGGGACTCCCTCCCTCTCTCTCCCTCTCTCTCTGTCCATCTGTCTCTCTCCTCTCTCTCTCCCCCTCTCTCTCTCTCTCAGTGACAGCCGTCAGAAACACCACGGGAGCGCAGATCCGCAGCTTGAAAGAATCCCGCAGCAGAACTCATCTTTTCCCCCAACGCGAGGACGCATGAACAGCGCCGGGATGACCGAGGACAGCGCGTCTCTCTCCGCCCTGATGGTTCACAGTGAGCGGCGCCGGGCTGAGTCCACTTCACCTGCCTGAGAGGACTGTAGGACCGCAGGAGTCCACAGCAGAGGCGCGTCGGAGCCTGCAGGAGAGCAGCCGTGAGACTGAAACACGAGTTGGGGAGAAGATGTGGATGTTTCACAGCGCGGACGGGTCAAAGTGTCTCTTCTCCGTGTGGAATCAGTGTGTGTGTTACGCAGCGGTGGTGTGTCTGCTGTCCGCGCCCGTCAGGACGGAGGGTCCCTGCCCGTCGTCCTGCGTCTGTGCCAGAGACTCCGGGACGGTGACCTGCGGCGATGGGGAGGACGGTGAGGTGCCGGGAGACATCCCGGAGTGGACGTCCACCTTGATACTCAAGGGGAGCAACATCTCAACTTTACAGCGCGGCGCGTTCATGAGCAACGGCACGGAGTCGGACATGACAACCCTCTCGCTGTCCTACAACGGGATACAGGCTATCGAGCCCTACGCCTTCCTGGGGCTCCCCAAGCTGCATCTGCTGGACCTGAGCCACAATCAGCTGGAGTTTATCTCAGCCCGGGCTTTCCACGGGCTGCTGGAGCTGCGCTCTCTCTACCTGAACGACTCTCTGCTGCCTCCGGCCGCCGCGCAGCTGCCCGGCGCGCTCAGCGCGGAAAGTTTGCGCAACCTGCACCGGCTGGAGTTGGCGGGAAACAATCTGCGGTCTATACCCCTGGTAAACTTCAATTTCTATAATCTGCACGCGTTGGTGCTGATCAATAACTCCATAGAGAGCATCGGGAGGGAAAACGTCACCAGCTTCTACCAGCAAAGGCGCATACGCGTGTACCTGTCTCTGAACCCGTTCAGGTGCGGCTGTGAGCTGGAGGCGTTTTACTACTGGTTGAAGAACTCGTCCCAGTGCCCGGACGCAGGGCAGCTCCTGTGCGCCGAGCCGGAGGCCAAGAGGGGGGTCCCCGTGGAGAGGCTCCGGGGGGAGGACGTGGATTGTATGAACGAGAACCTGGAGGCGGTCTCCTACGTGTTCCTCGGTATCGTCTTGGCTCTGATCGGGGTGGTGTTCCTCATGGTGCTCTACCTGAACCGGGGAGGCATCAAACGGTGGCTCAACAACATCAGAGAGGCGTGCCGGGACCAGATGGAGGTCTATCACTACCGCTACGAGCAGGACTCAGACCCGAGACTGGCCAACGTGGCTGTGTGAGGACACACAGGACGGGAACACTCCCTGTGCTTTTATAAACCACCTCATCATGTTCTGGTTAACGGACAGCACTCATGCACAGAGCCAAACACTCCCTGACTGTGAGATTATTACTGTACATAATGTATATAAGTGTCTCGAATGCTTTTCATGCATCATGTCAGACTAACTTAGTATTATTTACCTTATTAACCAAGTGACAAAGACATACAGAGAAAGCTGCAGAGTGTATGATTAGAAAAGTTGGAATGAGAAGGTGAATCAGTGTGATTACTGAGGCTGCAGCAGCCTGCAAAGTAACAGTCTGCGTTCAGGAAACCCTGCAGGGAACACAAGGTGATGCTGTTTTATAATCTCCTGGAGGAGGTAGTGCATAATGCAAAGGAAGCTGCAGCAGAAGAGAGAGGGAGGCTGCATGTTCCTGCAAGCTGGACTGTCATGTTTCATCACCGACTGACCACATGGCATAAGTTACTAGACCTTGTCTCCACTAGCAGCCTTTGATCCTTTAAAATAACACACGTGTACCATCTGAGCAGAGGGTCAACTCGTCAGCAACGGGGGGCAGAAGAGGAAGAGACAGAATCTAACCATGCATGTGATTGTTGTAGGCGTAGAAAAACCAACCAAAACATGAATAAAAAGGTCGAATAAAAAAACCAAACATGTTTGACCAAAAATGTTGACTCCGCGCAGCGCAAAGGAAACGTTCCCACGCTTGTGTGCATGTTTGGAAAGTTTTGCAGAATTTGCCAGAAGCAGGTGTGAGTGCACCTGCAGGGAGGCGTCAGGCTCATCGGGGAAAAAAGGTTTCCGACTGTCTCAGCTGTTTCTTTTTTAAACCACAGAGGAGTGCAAGGCTGGCCGAGGTCTGCGTGGAGAGATAGAGCAACACAGAAAGGCACGGCAGCGTTAATCTCATCAGCACCGAGACTAATAAACCGCAGAGAGCGATGATCGACCTGCAGAGTCAGTATCTCTCTACAGCCTGGAGCTCATCAACCCTCTTAACCAAAGGTCTGTTATCGTCACAGGGATTTTGCAACCAAGGTCAAGCATGAAAAGGCAGGAGAGAAGGAATGTGTGTGTGTTTGTGTGTGTGAGCATATTTATTTAAAAGGCGTGCGTGCAGATGAAAGTGGGAACCCAAACCATCAGGGGTTTTCACAAAGACTGTGTGTCGTAGACAAGTTTCAATGCCTGACAAAAGCATCCAGAGTCTGAGTCAGTTCACAGGCTTGTGCTTCCACTCGCCTGGAAATCACAATGAATGTGACGGATACAGCAGATAATGATATGACAGCTTCAGAGATGACAGGAAGCAGGATGAGAGGGATCGGGGCGGGACTCGAACCCAGAGCCGCTACATGGGACGCCCGCTCTACCAGCTGAGCTGATGGGTGCTGCTGATACAGCAGATTTAAGACAATGAGGCAAGAAATCAGTCAGATACAGTCGCCCTGATGTACAGTTTTTACAGACAGACAGATAGATGGATAGATGGTGTAGTCATGTGTTTTTCCTACGCTCTTCATGGGAGTATTTCACCACGTCAGCAGTGTAGGAGCTGTCTTTACGTAACAGTGCCATCAAAATGCGACTGGCTGTCACTTGTTATATCAGGTGACACGACGGCGTAACCGCACGCTGTCATGTTGTACGTGGAGCCATGAGAGATGCATGTAATCGTATGGAAGGGAGCGTTCGAGGATACATGCATGTTCAACACGCGCACCTCCAGGACGATAACCAGCGAAGACATCCATCGAGCGAACGACTGTGAGGGAGGAGAGCCTGAAGTAGGACGAGTCAGAGAAGGTGCCTACAGCAATGGGATGGAAGCGAAAGAACATTACAAAACAAGATGTGAAAAAGTTACGCTAAGCTAAGACTGATTTTTAGATTTGTAGATATCTGATACAGATGATGGTGCTGGATGAAGCATCAGGGTCACCAAATTCTTTAAGACGAATCTGTTCGGAGCTTAATAACCCCTTAATGTTTTTTTCCAAACTGAACTAAGCAAAAGTCGACAGCACAACTTCTTCTTGGCATCCTTTTTTTCAGTTAGTAGTCACAAACAATTATAGGAAGTTTTTTTTTGTAGTTGTTTTTAAAGAAATGATAAAAATGAGTAACCCCGGTGACTTATGATTAAATATAGTATGATACAAATATGGCTTTATCTAAAAAAAAGAACTTTATTTTCCATAATTTGTGATTTGAGCCAGAGTTAATCTTGTATTTAGCATGTAAAATTGTTGTAAAATGTAAAAAAGAAAAATAATTTAGGCATGAAGAATATGTAAAGTCAACATTTTGATCCTGTCATGACAAGTCAGTTCCAACGTTTGTTTCCAGCTCCAACAAGAAAGGTTCATTAGAATCATCCACTATTGATTTGCAACCACCTACAAATGTCAGCAATGAGGCGCAGACTGTAACGTGGCACGTGTCAAAAGCATTTGCTGGGTGTAACTCTTCAGACATCTTGGAAATTAGTCGGGTCGCGTATCCACTAAATACGCTATTCACTTTTTTTGTCATCTGATGATTAACTGACTGTAAAACAACGTTTAATGTTCAAATAAAACGTGTGCTGCCATCAAACAGAGAGAGAGCAGGCTGACGTTTAACTCGTGACGACAGAGAAAGAGTGAAATTAAGTGAGGTAAATGGTGACGCACTGTATTTAACATCTGGACACAAACACACGAAACACCCAACAAACACTTTGTCTCCATTTACATGATCCCCATTTTAATGTCAGTTATAAGCAAATGTTCACTATGGGTTTAATTAGATGGACACTGCTGGACAGTATGACAGAGATATTTAACAATCTTGTCTCAGACTTCACGCTGTATAAACACTATGAACAGAAAACATGTGAATCCAGGGGGAATGCCCAATATCCAGTACTTAGATAATAAACCAATAAACAAATGTGCTCCTACAAACACCAGCGAGATAAATGTCAAACTGAAGGTGTGTAGGAGCTTCGGGTTTCAAGGGTTATGCATGCCCGAATAAGAAGCAAGAAGGCCGGGTCCTTCCAAGGATGCAGACCCTGAATTCAGACACAGCAAGTGAGTCAGGGACAGATTCAGAACGAGGGTGAGAACCACATGGGTGTCGTTCCCCACCTGTTTTAAGCCTTCGCAAAAGGGTGACTTCACACACTGATTGGCTGGGAGGGAAAAGCCCCGCGCAGCATCCACTCAGGAGTCAGTCTCCAATCTGAATCCACTGCAGTTATATTAGTCCAGAGGGATTCTGAAAATCAGCCCAGAACAAAGAAAGATAGCCCGTCTCAAACAATGGGACTGTTACAACGCTGCCTACTAATTCTCTCCTCAACCATCAGCTTCCTCTTTTTTCTGGGATTCTGAAATATAAATAAAGGGGTAGAAACAACAGGATGTTCTGTTGTAGGTCAACAAGACAGAACTGATCGTCTGTTCTACATATTAACCACTCCACTCCACATTACTCTGTTTCTTTGTTCTGTCTCCATTTTGCCACATTCTCCTCGCAGACACAGCGCTTGTCAAAGACATCCTCTCTGCCCTCCCTCTCTCCGTCTATTCCCCTCTCCCGCTCCTCTTCATCCAGGTAAATGACTTTATCCAGTTGAGTGACTTTGTAAGGACGTGGGGACAGGGTTTAAGCTGAGCCCAACGGAAGGGAAGGACGCAAGAGGAAAGATAAAGAAAGAGGAAGCAGAGAAAAAGATTCATTAGAGTTCTTTAGTTCAGGCACCAAATGTCCTTGCCTCATGCAAAGCGATGAGTCATCGTCTTGCTCTATATGTGAGTGTCTGGGTGGTCAAAACTCAACCAGGGGAGAATATTATCTTTATTGTCGAACAGCTGCTGCTGTCAGAGGATTCAAAGACATCTGAACCTCAGATCACTTTGTAAATGTCATCCGCAGGGACACTCTCACCACCACGATGTGGCTGAGAGTCTAATGTCTCTCAGCCCATCAGCCGCCGACTGAAGAGGGCTACCTTTACACAAGCACGCATCACGAGCTGTTTCAGGCGGAGGTGCAGTGAAGGTGGGCGGCACATTACCTAATGTACTGAGTACATGTTTGTTGCCTGCCCAGGTGAGACAGGAAGCAGAATATTCATGATGTGATATATGGAAATGGGCCTGTTAGTTTGTAATCTGATTACTGGGTATTGATTGCTGGATGCACCTCCGCTGCAGTTTGAAGCGAAGCAAAGGAGAAGAGTGTTAATGTTGATGTGGAATTTCAAAACATTCTTACGAGCTGAGTTAAAGCGAAACTCTAGTCAAAATGCAACCTAGGCTTTTTTTGTGAATGTCAAACCTTCGTGTAAAAGCATAATTATGATAAAAGAGGCATTTTTAAGATTTACCATATTTTCGTTTTCGGGTCAAACTCATTTTCAACTCTCCTCCATGTTAAGTCACATTCGGAAATCGATATTTCTCGGCTGGCAAAACTTTCTTTTTAGAAAACTCTGTGTACACAAACAATGTTCTCAATGCTCGTGTTCAGAGACCCTGGTGATACTAAAAGCAAAGTTTCATGTAGTGTCGAGCCGTCTTAGTGTTTTAAAAATAGAGATTTTGATGCTATTGTAAAAATGCCCGTAGTGCTCCCATTTTCACAAATATGGTAAATCTTAAAAGTGCCTCTTTCATCGTAATTATGCTTTTACATGAAGGTTTGACTCGTATACATTCATAAAAAGAGCCTAGGTTGCATTTTAGCGAGAGTTTCACTTTAAGCACAAATCCACTTAAACTTGTCCTTTAAGTGTTTTTATTCCTAAATGATAGAATCAGTAACCACATGTGAATAATGACTAGTATGAAACCAAGGAGCGTTAAATGTTGAACTTCTATTTCAGTGTGTATTTTTGAGCCAGTGTAAATCTGATATTGAGCATGTCGAATGAACATTAAACTTGCTTTTGTGATTTATTGGTGTTTTTAAAAAACAATTTAAATGATAAAATGGCTCCACGCAGCTCCTCCGCTGTGATCCAAGTCTCCAAATTGATTTCAAACGACGTCACCGTCGCTGCTGCGCTAAAAGTTCTTCCTCCAATCCTGAAGTGGGTGCACGACCTTCACCGTGCATTCAGGGTGTGTATCATCGCTATTTTTAAATAACGTTGTGATCTTTGGGCTTCTGCAGATGTAAATTATTCTGGACGAGCTGCGTGGAGCATTAGTTCAGCCATTAATCATGAACGGGTTAATAGAATATATAGAAAACAATTACTTGGCTCATATATATGCCTGCAGGGTTTGACAAGAGCTGGAAGCTAATCTGATTTTCTGTTTCCCCCCGCTGCTACCCGAGTCCTACAAAGACCAGCAAGCAGAACCTCCTCCTGCACGTCGAAGGGCAGGCTGTTACTCCGAAACATACATTTTTAGCAAAAAGTCCTAGAAGTCGCGAATATATTGCAGCTCAGCTTCAATGTTACCTTCAGAATAAAACAGAAGCTGTTAACATTAATGAAAAAAGGGGTCAGCGGAGGAGTGGATGGTTTGACATTGCTTTATACTTCTCCTCTGCACTGATAATACTGCATGCGGACGAGTGAAAGAGAAGCGGTATAAGACCTAATTATTGAGATTAATTAAAACTAGAATTAAGGAATCCATTATTTCAGATGTGTAACTTTCACATCAATTCCATTTCAGTTCCACAGTACGGACGAAATAATGAGAGATCACAAAGCAGTCTGGGTAAACATGCAGCTCCTGTTTCCACCACTGTTCGCTCCTCTCCTCAGTTTTCGAATGGTTGCTTGCACAGAAGCCCTCAACTTGAGAACAAACTTCAAATTTGGGAGGATTGAAACGTCACTTAAGGCGATGATGGGGATTCCCTGAAGAGGACGAGCTGAGAGGAAGCCAGCGAAGGCTCGTTAAACCACCGCTGAGACGTACACAGCTCTGACAATCACCATGCTCACTTTAAATTAAGTGTCAGATTTCCAGACAAACTTTTACTCATTATTTCTTTCCGGTGGAGGCTTGTGGCGCCTAGC
>CAEMYA010000028.1:313756-337146 GCA_903131615.1 Diplodus sargus
AAAATTAGGGAGATTTTCAGGCGTTTACAGGGACGAAAATCCCACTTTTCATGCTGTGTAGGACGATCAGCTTCCTCTGAGTCGGGGAGATAATTATGAAATAAAGCATCAATCCCAGCTTGCACCTGCACGACTCACTCAATATTCCATTTTCTGACGACTCTGCGGTGTAATTACAAATCATGGGAACCAACGCACCGAGGTCTGATACTGTGAACTTCTGTCGGGCCTCTGAGCTCAAAGGTCGGGGCTGGTTTTGATCAGGTCCACATCAGGTAATAAAGAGGACGACTGCAGTCCTAGCCTCGGTTTTTAATTCCTCCCGGACCTTGTGTGTGTGTGTGTGTGTGTGCGTGTGTGTGTGTGTGTGTGTGTGTGTGTGTGTGTGTGTGTGTGTGTGTGTGTGTGTGTGTAAACACAGCTGGCTGGTCGATTAGCCTTTGACCAGGAGAACAGATTCCATGTTAACAAGTTGCACAAGACGTCTAAAATCTATACACTAATTAAAGCCGCTGACTCGCCTGTCAATTCCTGAGAGGAAATAGTGAGTGTGTGTGTTGAGCTTATGGGAGAGAACCAGAGAGAGAGAGAGAGAGAGAGAGAGTTCTGACCTCAGCCTCTCACTGGAGGACAAACATTAATTCGTTGGATTTCACACGCTAATTTCAATCAAGTTCTTTCCAGCGAGGGCACAGGTGCTGGTGTTGGATCAGATGGATCGATTAACACGAATCATTAATATTCTTCACATCCCTGGTTGGAGGAGTGATTGGAAAGGTGACGCTGAGGCAGAAGATATAACCCAGCAGCCACGGAAGGGATCAAAGTGAGACATTATGAACATGGCCAAGTGCAATATCCAAATTAAAGAGGCAGCATTTGTGTGACAGACAGAACGGACTTATAATGAAGAACTGTGGTGCTGCAGAGATGCTCTGACTTACAAATGTTGCTCTACAGAGTTGTAAGAAAAACACGTTTGTTTGGTACGGACGAAAAAAAAAGTCTCTTCATCGTGACTTTAAACGTTTTCTCAATCAAAATATGATGCAGATATGATCATTCACTAATTGCAAATCATCTCGCAATCTTAACATCCGTCAAAATAATATTGTTTGTGACACGTTGTGCAGCTCTAATCTCTCAGAAGTGATAACTCAAAAATCCTACAATGGCTGCTTCTCTACGCACCAGACACAAACTTCCCGGCGACCTCACTGCGCTAATATTTCACAAAAACCTCACAGCAGTTTTTACAAGCTTCCATCAACGATCCTGAACACCAGCAGCTGCCTCGCAGCCTTCACCAGCTGGGCTGTCCTCTCAAGGAGAACTGCTAATCACTCCATCAAATTGGGAATGAATAATAAGATGTAAGATATGTCTCAGTTTGAAACCTGCATGATATCTTGTGAATCTGTAGACACCAGAGCTGCAACACCAATCAAGAGCGTGACGGACACATAAAGAAAGAATTTTTAATGTCTTAAGCAAATGCATTGTTGGCCAATGTAATGATGGTCAGTATGAGGTCAGGGTAGATCATTTCAAGACAAAACAACGTGTATAACAGAACAATCCCAGGGTTCAAACACTCGGGTTATTTCATCCCTGAAAAGTTAGCTACACATGCTTTTTGTGCAGAAAACCAAACTGCACAATATCCAAGAGGAAAGATGGAGGAGACGCATAAAGATTCACTGATCTTTATATTTTGTGCAGACCTTGGACTATCCTATCCCACTATCCTCATCAGTCCATTTAATGTATTAAGTTCTGATTTTACAAAAGATTTCTATCATCTAATAATCAATAAATGGTTTCCCTGCACATGTTGTCGGCTGCTGTTGAGCCTCACTGTGATGTACCGGCTCTGTTCGGTCCTGGGCTAGAAATGTGTTAAATTTCACACCAGCAGAAGTGAGTTTCAACTCCAGGGGATAATAAAAGTGTTCAAGCTATTTTCCAGGACATTTTCAGCAGAATTTAATTTTGAAATGTGGTGAGGACACGACCCCAGCATGAAACGCACCTGTGCTTGTGAATCTCTTTTTTCCTCCTGCGTGACAGTAAACTTATCTATCGTTGTTGACATAACAAGATATTTGATGACATCATTTTGGGCTTGAAGAATCACTTCCACCATTAATTACCAATTAAAATGGGCAAAAATAATCCACAGATTAATCAACAATGGAGATAATCTTCTGTTGCAGCCCTTCATTAATCAATTCCCTGCTGATGATTCTTTATGAATACAGATGACGAGTAAATCTTATCTGATCTGATCTGATGTCAGCGGGTAATGTCTTGGCTTTTGCAGATCTGCCTTTTGGTTTTAAACATAATTTAACTCTCATTTCTTGCTTGCATTTTAAATCTTTAGCTAACGTTCTGAGAAAAACACCCCCTGTGGCTTCGTTCTAATTACAGCAACACGCAAACATTTTTCAATACGATGTTTGTTTTTGAAATCACTGAGGCACGTCTTTAAGAAATGATAAGAAAGCATTTAAATGCCTTATAACAATTATTCATCTTAATTACTAAGCGTTTAGTGCTCATTAAATCCCATTCACATCAATCACACCACCAAAGACTGCAGCTCTGCTAATTAGCTGCCAGCCAGTCTGTCTGAGCAGCACGAATCCTTGACGGGCAGCTTCTCATTCACTTGGCTGTGAGAAAAAAAAAAAGTGCCATCTCAGCACTTTGAATATTTCATGCTGTCCTTCAGTCAAAAGTAGCTGCCGATCGTCTGAGCGATGTAACATCGGCCAGCTCCCTCAGAGGAAAAAGCATCTGCTCTGACAACCTGTCCGTCACCTCCTGAGCATTCAAAGAGCTCTCTCCTCTCAGTACGAGCTTCAGCCTGAACCACAGGACACACCACCACAGTAACATACTTCTTCTTCTATCCCATTTATGTTTAAATTTGACAAATTCATCAGAACAGTCCAGTTAAAATCTGCAAATGCTGCAGTTTGTGTCTGAATGGTTTCATGTTTTGACCCAAGACCTGACAAACTTTGTTCATTCGAGCAAAACACTGAATAATCCTGGAGCCCGTGCAGCCTAAAATGCTAAAGAGATGCATACAGCTGAAGAATTATGTACAACGTTTTTATATAAATGTGCATCTGAGTGAATACTAACTTTTTGCACCCTTCTTGGGTTTCACTGGTAAAATCTTTAAACTGTCAACTACTGCCCTCCTGTGGCCACAATCTGCTCAGTCTTCCCAGTTTTTTGGTTGAATGAACACTAAAAGGTGTTGATCGGATCATTTGTGTTCAGTTATTTTAAGTTTTATTCCTTCATGTATCAGATATGAACGTTTCAGTAGGACAATCTCTCTGAAGTGTGTTCTTTCATTTTCTGGAGGCGTTGCTTCATCAGAAGTCCTGTGACAAAGATGTGTTGGGTTTCATTGTGTTTCTACATGCATCTCCCACCGACTTCAATACAACTGTCTGGTATCAAAGCAACATCATGACCCGTCTTTCTTATTTTAGGCTCCTCGGTGGCCCCCCACCCTTCGCAGGTGTTTGCCAGCTCCGACACACCTGATTCAAATGATCAGAGTACAAACTTTTTCCCTTTAAGGGCCGAAAACTGAAACTCTGTGGTGCCAAAAGAAAATACTTACATTGTATTCTTAATATAGATAATGGTCCCTAAATCCCCTTAATACACGTTGTCACAGCAGCTATTCTGACGTGAAACAGTAGGTAAACACAGGTGTTACTAATGCCTTTAATTAACACTATGTACCTAAACACAACCTTTAATTATGTTATTAGTAACAGCTACTATTTCATGTCAAAATGACTGCTTTCGAGAAATAAAAGTTTTATATTATGAGTGGGATCAAAATGGGACTATCGGGCCTTGGTGGAGCTCTGCTGAGTGCCATTCTTGTTTTTTTCAGAGGCCAGCAGTGAATGTCTATGTTTAATCTCTATAAACATTATAAATGCAGCACTGTGAGTGCTGCTGTTAGTGCTGAAGCAGACTGTAGTGGGGTGGTCGCAAAACATGATGCCAACTGTGTCGGCTGTCATGTCCCCAGAGGAAAGTTAATTATATCTAAAGTTTCACACATCAATTTCACAGAACAGAACACAAGTGCTCGTTTGACATCCATCATCCTTGGAATGAAAAGAATCATAAATCAACGTCGGGATGAAAGAACTGTAGATCCGACACTTTAGGTGCAGCCATAAATCACAGATCCTGCCAATTAACAGCAGGATAAGTTTGTTAAACACAGTAAAAAATAAGTTAAACATTATATTTTGTAAAAGAGCACACACATTTCTTTTTTTAAATCTCTCCTGTTACTGTCCATGGTCCTGAATCTGCTAATCCACTGTTGGAGCTCCTCTCACTGCCAATATCAATTCAAGGAGGTCAAGGCTGTGCTCCAGCCTTATCAGGAGTCTGTAGTTCATTCATCTATTTTTACCCAATAACCTACATAAATCCAAACACAACCCAGCTTCATAAGATCCCTCCTGGTGTGAATCATCATGTCAGCATTTGTTATGGTTTAAAAAGTCAAGCCAAGGTCGGCGCACTATTCAGACATGGACTGAACTGAACACAGACGGTTACATAGCAGAGAGCCCAGTGGACAGTAATTATATCATTATTTACTGCCTTGACACTTTGATGAGATTCCCCTTGGAATTTACAACTTACATTCATTTCATTATCAAGAAGGACGTGATGACCCAAGACAAAAGGATCGTGCCTCTTGAAGCCTCGCTAATGAGTCGACGGCGTCACGGGGGAGCGATGCTTATCGACCTTGCCTGCAAACAAACAAAGCCTCTCCTCTCGAACCCTTTGCCTAATTAAACTCTCCCCTCGTTCATTACGAATGGAGGGGAGAGTGGGAGTTGAAAAATGGCTGAGAGACCTTACACTTTGAGGAGAACCTGACACTTAATCATCACCATCAAATAGCTACTGATGATTTAAACAGCCACCTGTTTGTAACTGCAGTTTGGGACAGTTCCTTCATTCAGTGTGGGTTTAACATTTGAGCAGAAGAAGAATTAAGACCGCTCCTCATGGGTACTTTCTCATAATTTGGGCAATTTATATGCAAAATCTTGAAGTTTTATTGTGCTGTGGCGTTGTTTCAAATAAGCCGCTTTTAAAGCGAGTAAACAGCCTTTGCAGCTTATGATTTCCTGTTGTGTTTTTCTGACAATAAATCTTTCCACAGTTTGTAAACTGCATTCCACAGAACAGCTGACGGCAGCTCATATCTGCTCTGTTCTCGTGGACCCTGCTGGGCTCTCGGCTCAGCCTTATCACCAACTGTTCCCATTTTCCTCGTCTCCTTAATCCTTTAACACTATTTTTGCAACGGTCTGGACAAAAAGTTTTCAAGAATTGATTTCATTGTTGGACTTCCAGACAGTTTTGAAAGCAGAGAGACACCATTATTGTAAGGTTTCTATTGTACATGCTGCCTGATATATTTTTAGGACAGGATGTTCTTTTTTGGAAATGACACAATTGTCAATAGGTTGACATTCTTTACAGGTTTGTATTCGTGTTACGTCACGGCACAAGCAGCCGGTGAAAGTTCTAAATGTGTCATGAGCAGAGCAGAGGGTTTTAAACACTTAATAAAAAAGTCATTTCAATTTAACATTTCACAGCGTATTAAATATACATTACAAAAGAAGCCAGGTTAGTCAAAGGGATGCACCAATACAGAAACAATACAGTTTCTTTGTCAATGTTGTAAAAGAAAAGGTGATGGAAAACAGCAAAATCAAAATCAAAATGTCCTCAATTTTTCAAAATAAATCTGTTTGCTCTCTTGAGGTGGTTATTGGCTTGTTTAGAAAATAAGAGTTGACGTTCTGTCTTGTGAGACGTCAGCACCGTCTCCAGTTACATTCATTCTGATGAGTCTGCTGTTCATATTGTTTGTGTCTGGTACCAACGCAGCTAAGTTACTGCTGAACACAATCTAAAGTTTAATGGCGCTTATTGTTTGTCACACTTAGAACACTAATTAAAGAGAGAGACACTTCAGAAGGCGGTGTGTAGGTGCTGAGGGGCTCAGAGAAGAGCTGGCTATTGGACACAAATGGCTCATTAATATCACTGAACACCCAGTCCCATTACAGCTTTAGTTGCAAGGGTGCGAAAACCTCCTA
The DNA here is from genome assembly GCA_903131615.1 of Diplodus sargus. Classification (NCBI taxonomy): domain Eukaryota; kingdom Metazoa; phylum Chordata; class Actinopteri; order Spariformes; family Sparidae; genus Diplodus; species Diplodus sargus. The sequence continues at coordinate 319,942 of CAEMYA010000028.1, forward strand.
ATGGATGCAGATGAGATTAATTAGGCTTAAGTGTGAACAGTAAAAGGTTTGTTTGTTACAGGCAGGCAGTCATTAACCAGCATCCTCTGGTAATGACATCACATTTAGGGCTCATTAGCCGGGCTCCCAGGAGTCAAAGAAGAAGGAGAGGAGCCCTTTGTCTGAGGTCAAAGTGTCCTGTTTGGTGATAAAAGTCCTCTCAGGGAATATTGTTCATTGTCATTGTTGTTGAGTCACTTCTTACCATCAAGTGTGAGTGTCAAAGTTGTTTGAAGATTGCGGTTATAGCCTCAACAATGGTGGAGCTCGGTGATGTGTCACTGCACTGGCCAAAGGAACTTAAGTTAATATTTAGAGGAGAGGCACTCTTGGGGAAATGCCTTCCGTGCACAGGGGCTCCTATTCATTTCCCTCCAAACGTGGCACCGTTCCACCTGCTAATACATGCAGGTGAGACTAATTAGGCGATGATTTAAATAGTAGAAGGTTTGTTTGTAATGAGAAGGGCCATTAGCCTGCGTTCTCAGATGATGACATCTCAAACTGGGTTCATTAGAAGGACTCCGAGGTGAAAGATGCAGATACTTTAATCATTCCCCAGAGAGGATGACGAGAACTGCTTTGTTTTTCACTGATTTCAAGTTGCATTAAGATTTATTTACATTCTCAGGATTACAACATGGTCCTAAATTATAATGACCATGAAATCAAATATCTCAATATCCTCTGTAGATTTGTTGGTTCTGAAAGCATACTGATGAGGCTCCAGGCTGGTGGGGATGTCATCTAATCTGGTGGAGAACCAGTTTGGTGAAACTGGGCCACATGACTCGGCATAGCAGACCTTTTAGGTACAGGAACGGTAATGGCCGTCTAAACAGTTAGGGATACTATGAGGACCAGCATCCTGATTCATATTCACTCTCACCAGGATTTTCTTTCTAACATCCGCTATGGTTGCTTCAACTGGCCGGTACACTTGAGGCGGAAAGACTTTACAGTCGAGTCCATGTTGAGGAAAACTAAACAAGCATAAAATGTGTAATGTGGCCTCACACATTATATGGGAGTGATGTTTTTAATTGCCTGCCACATATCTTGAGTGATGCTGGTGTGGAGGTCCCTCTCCAGTGTCACTGCTGATGTCTCTTCTTTGCGGTCTTGATGGCAAATTTCAGTCTTGTTCGGGTCGTGTTGTATGCTTCCTTGTTACCTGACTAAACGGCAGCTTTCTTGGCACTGGAATAGAGCCCTAAGTACTGCACTCACCCAGGCCTTCTGGTTGGGGAATGATCTTATTGTCTCTGTGATCACATAAAAAGACCTGTGGTGATCTCTAAATCTCAGAATTTTGCTCCAGGCTGCCGGCTGCTTTGCCAGAGACCGAAGCCGTTAACATCTACAGCTCCAGGGGGCACTTTGTGGGGCATCTGATGGTACTACAGCCAGGACAGAGGCTCAGACTGGCTCTGCTCTGAGCCACAGAGTGAGCAGCACTGCTTTGGTGGCTGCGAGTGGGACAGAGGGGGTCTTCTGAGTCTGTTACAGCATGTTTTCTGATGGATCTGGCTGTCTTGTCGAATGAGACACTCAGTGACAGGAACTCCACTGTCATACAGTTTTAATTTCCACACAACACATCCCAACACTGTATCTATATATGCAGCATTTTGCTTTGCATTAGGTCCTTCATCATAGTTTATTACCTTTATGTCCGTCAGAGAACGACAACAACTAGTTTGTTATTTAAAGACCAAGTCAATCATTTTGGGAGGGATAACAGGTTCGTCTTAAATGATACGAATTGTGGAGGTATGATGATGTCTTCTGACCTTCAAATCCTTCATTTGATATGAATCACATATTTATGAACAAGAATAAAACTGGCTTATATTCAATTGCACTCAGTTTCAAAACGGGGATATCTGACTAGAAATGTAGTGGAACTGTTTGACGGTGAGTGTAAATATGGTACATTTCCGTCATGAACTTTGCTGACCATGTTTCAATGTTACTTAGAATCCCAAAAGGATAATTACATCTTTGTTTTGTTTGAAAGGTAATTTGGAAGACTCGTTAATCATTACTGTAGTGTTTATCCATATTATTCATAATTAGAGGACTGAATGTTCTCTCTGGAGATGAAGGAAGGAGGTATTTCTGCTGTACGCTGGATGCAGACACTCAGTGGTCTGATCATATGGAGTCGCTCTTTGTGAAACGATCATCAGTGTAACAGGTGAGGCACAAGTATTCTGTTTGAACTCAATGATAATAATGCACTTTATTCACCATTCAGGGTGGTTTTAATACGCTAAATGCCAAATGTACAAATGTATGTCTTCATTTGAAGTAAGTGATTGGACTGATGAGTATTAAGATGAATTGTTTTCCTCTTTTTCAGACTGGTGAGCTTATAAGCTGAGGCTGTCCTCCAGCACACAGGCTGTGGAGATCAGTGATGTCTTTTCTCAGGACCATTTTAAATGACTCTCTCATCATTCATCCTCCAGGCTTCTATATCATCGGATTTGAGACATTTCCCTTCATCAGTGTCTACTTTATCTTTCTGGCATTTGTTTATGTGGTGACAGTGATCTTTAATAGTTTGGTGATCTGTATAATTGTCTTTAATCGTTGTTTACACTCTCCAAAGTTTCTGGCTGTGGCCAACCTCGCAGTGATTGATGTGATCCTGAACACATGTCTTATTCCAGGCATGATAAAGATTTTCCTGGTTAAGGATAACTTTGTTCCATTCAATCTGTGTTTGGTACAAATGTTTGTCTACTATATGTTTGGGACTTTGGAGTCATATGCACTGGCTATACTTGCCTATGACAGGTTGATCGCAATATGTTTCCCTCTGCGTCACAACTCCATCAACACATTGCAGAGCATGGCTTGTATTGTTGCCCTGTCTTGGTCTTTTTCTCTGGGAGTCATTGCATTTGCGACAGGTATAATGACTCGACTGTCTTTTTGTAACTCTGTCAGGGTGTTCAGCTATTTCTGTGACTATGCGCCTGTGTTCAGACTGGCCTGTAATGATTTCACAATGCAGTGGTCTGTGGCTACTTTGCTCACTTTCTTGCTGCTGGTGGGACCCTTTTTTTTTATCCTCCTGTCTTACATCAGCATCTTGGCGACTGTGTTCAGGATGAAATCTTTAGACACTCGGGTGAAAGCTTTGGCCACTTGCATTGAGCATCTCATCCTTGTTGCTGTGTTTTATATTCCTCTCATTACCATTTTTACTGTCGGATTTTATCTGCGTCTCATCGACCCGGACCAGCGTGTGCTGAGCCTGTCACTGGCCTCTTGCCTCCCACCTTGCATCAATCCTATTGTGTATTCTTTGAAAACTAAAGAGATTAAAGTCAGAGCCCTGGCACTGGTCAGGAAAAATAAAATTGACACAGACCTACGTAAAAGCAAACCTCAGAAAAGTAAGTGAAATGTCGCAAAAATTAAGCTCTGAACATGTGTGTTGTGGTCTGGGCTCTTTTGAACCAGTCTTTCACTTTAAGTGTACATGTGTTGTGTTCAAGGTTGTGCTTACTCCAACCTGAACATAAGCTGAGGGTAATTCTGGAGTCATGTTATTGACAAAAGCTTTAAATAATCTTCCTCTCCTTTATACTTTTGCTTTTCCCCATCTTTTTTATGTAAATCCAGATTATTTCCCATATTGGCGCAGTTTGTTTTATTGTGTCAGCAGGGATGTGTTCAAAATGTATTTATGCAAGTTGATAAAATCTGTTGTTCATACTGCAAACTTATATTCATTTGTAGGCCACAATTTATTCATTTATTCATTCATTCAGCAAAAATGGTCACCACCAGTGTTTTACTAATGAACTTTGTTAATATGTATGTTGTATCTGTTTCATTATGTTTATGGTGGATTTGATTTTTACTACTTTATACACTGTTGTTTATTAAATCTACAACAATAAATCATATTCAAAAGCATCATGTTATCCGTAGCATCACTTCTCTTGGAGAACTACTGCATGTGTCCCTGCAAAGTCAGTTTCATTGTCAGCTGCGTTCTAGCTAAGCAACGGACCTGATGCACGTCGGAACTATTTTATGGTTACACATTGGTCCTCTGCTCAAATATGTCCCCCCGCGTTCACGCCTGACCGCTGACCGTGTGTGTGGTTATGAAAAGTCCAGAGTGATGCAGGTTGTAGAAACTTAAGTGTCAGTGTCTCGACGAACAGTTTCACCCCGACAGAACCAACAGGTAAGGAGACGGCGATGCTAATATGTGTGTAAGCTAGCTATTAGCAACATTCGCGATAATGTTAGCTAACTTATGTAGCATTTAGTCACGTAGAGGGGGGTGTGTTGTAACTTACCGGGGCGAAGACACCCAGCGGCGCCGCTTACTCTGTTTGGAGGAAGATAGGAAAATAGAAGAAGCTGTAAAATCCATTAAAAAGACGTGTGTCCTATGTGGGCTGTGTAGTTACACAATTCGGCATTGGTTTTGGGTCACTGGTTCACATGACATGGAAGCTATTGAAAAGAAATGCTGGATTTACATAATAAATACTCATATGAAATAGAAGAAGCATTAAAATCCATTAAAAAAACGTGTGTCTTATGTGACCTGTGTAGTTACACAATTCGGCATTGGTTTGGAGTCACTTGGTCACATGAGATGGAAGCTATTGAAAAAATAAGCCATTGCTAACAGATACATAACTGATTAGCAATCAACATAAGTGTGCTATATGAAATCAGTCAAGTTCTATATTTTCAAATCATGATTATCACTAATATAATCAAGTCAGCATCAATACACATTGTTTTTGTGTTAATCAGACAAACAGTAAGGTAATTTATTGATGGTCCAAAAGTCAGCCTCCAGCGCAAGGCGAGGTTCTGGGAGGCGAGCTAGCCCGCCTTCCTGCTGCCAACACTGGGTCAGACTGAGTGAGAGGGGCCGCTGGGTGTCTCCGGAGTGAATGTCTGTTACTTCCTGTCTCTTATGTCAACGACTACCAACTACCGTTACTCTTTCACACAGTGCTATATACTGGGTTGTAAGAATGTTGTTTTATTATTATTCATTTAACCTTTATTTAACCAGGAAAAGAGTCATTGAGATTAAAAATCTCTTTCACAAGAGTGTCCTGGTCAAGACAGGCAGCAGCACAGATACACACAAACTTTAAAAACACTTGGCATCCAGAGAGCAAACATTTCAAGGTCAGCTAAAATAATAAAAGCCTCAGGCAAAGCATCTACAGCTCGATGTTTCTGCCTCCAGGTCATCCAACTTCCCGTTAAAAGTGTTCAATGAGACTGACTCATTCTGTTTCCAAGTTTTCTGTAACATATGTATGTACATATAACATATAAAGTAAACATGGCAGCTGGTTGAGTTGGAGCTCATTTTGACAGCTCACATCATATGTTTGGAATGTAAAATCATAGTCTGCAAATGAGCTGTTAATAACTGGAGTAAGGACATTTCTCTCCCTCTGAAATGTTGAATAGCCTAAATGAAGAGTACAAGCAACACATTGAAATTAATCCAAACCACAAAAGCTGCAAAATTTCATGAAGGCAAAATGTGTAATAAAAGACAAAAATATAATTTATCCATTGGTTGGCTTAGTGTTTTATTACAGTTATATCAGTATGACTATATTCGTCGCCGAAAATGCGCTGACATTTATTTAAACTCTGTTTATTCAGATTATGATGCATAAAAAGATGCTTGGGGTAACTTATGATCATTCAAATCACAGTAAGTGTAATTTGTGTCATTTTAGACAAAAAAGTTAATTGTTTAACTGTACTTGGATGAACTTGCATATATGGAATTGTTTGATAACCACATTTGAGGAATTAATCATTGCAAAAAAAAAAAAAATGTCTTCCAAATAGGCATTGGCCCTAAGAAACAGTTATTAGAATCAAAATACTGTATTCCTGCAGAGATGTCCATGTCTGCAAATCTTTTCTACATGGAAGAAAACATGTTTTTTCAGTGAAAATGAGAATACAGAAGGAGATTTTGAGACGAGTTTAACTAGCAAGAGGCCGGAGCAGCAAAGGTCTGTGAAGGAACTCCAGGATGTACTGTAATTGTCCCTTAAACTGCATTATCACTTGTTTATTAATAATGTCACGTGTCATCCTCTGCAGAGCAGCTGAGTCAGCACCGTACATTGAAACAGAATGGCGTCCCCTTCACCCCATGACCGCAGCCGTAAAGACGACGACGAGGATGACCCTGTTGAGCGGATGATTTCCCGCACTGGCTGTGCTGAGCTACACTATGCAGTGCAGGAGTGCATGGCTGAACACCAGGACTGGAGAGTGTGCCAGAGCCAGGTCCAGACTTTCAAAGACTGCATGATGAACTTCCAAAACGCTCGGAAAGAACAGCTGAGGAAGCAGCAGGCGGCCTCCACTCAGTCTGCTCCCAGTTGAACAACAACACCCCACACTCACACCAAAGACTGTACATAATCTAATTATTCAGGGAAAATAAACGAGTATAAGCAGCTTCCACATCCTGCCTTGGACATTCATATTGTTTTATTGTTAACTGTCCTGCTCAGTACATATCTTGATCTGGGTTACTACTGATCTTTAAAAAAATAAACAAACAAATTTAATTAAGGGACAAATCTGATATATTTTAGTAGTTTAAATATTTCATCAACAAATTATCTTCAAAGAAAAGCAGCTAAAAGTTCTCTTATGAATCTCAGTTGATTTTAGGATTTTGGCTGGATACTAGTTAATGAATTAAAGAATCACTGATTCCATTCCAGTATCAGTGAATTTAACATTTCTGATGTTTCTTATGTGAAACCAGTGTGGGCTGTCTATGGTCTTCAATACAAGAAATTGAAGTAAACAAATTGGCGTACCCGGGAAAACACCGGGTGCCTCAGACCACGACTGGAATGAAGATCACCTTTCATTCACCTACAGTTTACTACTTCACAAACTGAAGCAACCCGTATTGTTTCCTCTTGTTTCTACAAGAAATCCAACCTTTAACTTCTACAACAGAAGCTAGTGACCCCAAAGAGCAGGAGGTCTCCTATTTCAGTAAACATTTTATTTGTTGGAAATAAAGATAATACATGTCTTGTTTAATTGTCACCTAATGCCACAAAAGGTAGTAGAGTAGAGAGACAAACTGGGCTTTCTGTTGCAACACATCGTAGGTTTGTAAGTTTACTGGTAAAGCTCTCATTGTTTAACTTGGTAATAGGTGCAAAAGAGATTAATTAGTCTCAAGTTTAAACAGTAAAATGCCTATTTGTTACAGCAAAGGTAACCAAACAGCATCACGATGGTGATGACATGGAAAACTGGGCACCCTTTAGAACCAAAGCCTGTTTAATGATGAATGTACTATTAAGGAGAACATTGCTGTTTACTCACTTTGTACAAACAAACTCCATAAAAGTTCTAATACATTATAACATATCATTATGTCAAAGTCTGGGACTATTGATTTGATAATGATTCTATCCAAATCTCTTCCTCTGACTAACAGAACAGTTGTCACAAGAGGTCACTGAGGTATTAATAAAGTTATCATGATCAGTTTTTCACTGAGCAACTGCAACTTCACTGAATCCACATTTTTAAAGGAGTGTTGTGAGATGCTGGAACTCACTCTGTCATTATCAAAACAATAATTAGATGTTTGTTTTGAGCACAAAAAACAGTTACAGTACAACCCTACTAATTATGGATGATGTCACTAATGTGGAAATGCATACGGCTTCATAGTTATCTCAAGAGATCAATGAGGACACTATTTCAATATGAACACAGGTCAGACCTGCAGTCGTCTGTTTGCTGCTTTTGGATGCCGCATCTAACAGCTGCTGCTGAACAATCTAAGTACATCAGGTGAGCCACAGTTGCTGGGTTTCTGGCTTACTGGGAATATATTCTTTATACTGCTAAATTAGAATGTGCTCTTCAATCTGGCGTAAAGGTTATAAATGTGATGTGATCATGTGTATGATGGAATATCTCTGTTCTTTAGACTGGAGAGCTAAGGCTGTCCTCCAGCACACAGGCTGTGGAGATCAGTGATGTCTTTTCTCAGGACCTTTTCAAACGACTCTCTCATCATTCATCCTCCAGGCTTCTATATCATCGGATTTGAGACATTTCCCTTCATCAGTGTCTACTTTATCTTTCTAGCATTTGTTTATGTGGTGACAGTGCTCTTTAATAGTTTGGTGATCTGTATAATTGTCTTTAATCGTTGTTTACACTCTCCAAAGTTTCTGGCTGTGGCCAACCTCGCAGTGATTGATGTGATCCTGAACACATGTCTTATTCCAGGCATGATAAAGATATTCCTGGTAAAGGATAACTTTGTTCCATTCAATCTGTGTTTGGTACAAATGCATGTTTACTATATGTTTGTATCATTGGAGTCCCATGCACTGGCTATACTTGCCTATGACAGGTTGATCGCAATATGTTTCCCTCTGCGTCACAACTCCATCAACACGTTGCAGAGCATGACTTGTATTGTTGTCCTGTCTTGGTCTTTTTCTCTGGGAGTCATTGCATTTGCGACAGGTGTAATGACTCGACTGTCTTTTTGTAATTCTGTAAGGGTGTTCAGCTATTTCTGTGACTATGCGCCTGTGTTCAGACTGGCCTGTAATGATTTCACAATGCAGTGGTCTGTGGCTACTTTGCTCACTTTCTTTCTGCTGGTGGGACCCTTTTTTTTTATCCTCCTGTCTTACATCAGCATCTTGGCGACTGTGTTCAGGATGAAATCTTTAGATACTCGGGTGAAAGCTTTGGCCACTTGCATTGAGCATCTCATCCTTGTTGCTGTGTTTTATATTCCTCTCATTACCATTTTTACTGTCGGGTTTTATCTGCGTCTCATCGACCCGGACCAGCGTGTGCTGAGCCTGTCACTGGCCTCTTGCCTCCCACCCTGCATCAATCCTATTGTGTATTCTTTGAAAACTAAAGAGATTAAAGTCAGAGCCCTGGCACTAGTCAGGAAAAATAAAATTGACACAGACCTACGTAAAAGTAAACCTCAGAAAAGTAAGTGAAATGTCGCAAAAATTAAGCTCTGAACATGTGTGTTGTGGTCTGGGCTCTTTTGAACATAAGCTGAGGGTAATTCTGGAGTCATGTTAATGACAAAAGCTTTAAATAATCTTCCTTTCCTTTATACCTTTGCTTTTCCCCATCTTTTTTATCTAAATCCAGATTATTTCCCATATCGGCGCAGTTTGTTTTATTGTGTCAGCAGGGATGTGTTTAAAATGTATTTATGCAAGTTGATAAAATCTGTTGTTCATACTGCAAACTTGTATTCATTTGTAAGCCACAATTTATTTATAACATGACTTCATTGCAGCTGTGGAAGAATTTCTCACATCTTTTACTCAGAAATGATAAACTGATACTGTAATACAAGTTCAAGTCCTACATTCAACACATCCTTCAGTAAAAGTATGTAATCATCAAAAGTTACTTAGAGTATCAAAAGTAATCATTATGCAGCAAAAATGGTCACCACCAGTGTTGTACTAATGAACTTTGTTAATATGTATGTTGTATCTGTTTCATATGTTTATGGTGGATTTGATTTGTATACTTTATACACTGTTGTTTATTAAATCTACAAAAATAAATCATATTTAAAAGCATCATGTTATCCGTAGCATCACTGCTCTTAGAGAACTACTGCATGTGTCCCTGCAAAGTCAGTTTCATTGTCAGCTGCGTTCTAGCTAAGCAACGGCTCTGATGCACTTCGGAACTATTTTATGGTTACACATTGGTCCTCTGCTCAAATATGTCCCCCCGGTTTGATTTCTTGCTTCTACAAGAAATGAAACCTTTAATTTTTACAACAGAAGCTTGTGATCCCAAAGAGCAGGAGGTATCCCATCCATCCACCCATTTTTGTCCAGGTCGGGGCCGGGTCGCGGGGGCAGCTGCCTGAGCAGGGACACCCAGACTTCCCTCTCCCCGGACACTTCCTCCAGCTCTTCCAGGAGGATCCCAAGGCGTTCCCAGGCCAGCTGGGTGACATAGTCACACCAGCATGTCATGACCCAAAGTTCATGACCATAGGTGAGGGTACGAACATAGATTGACCGTCAAATCAAGAGCTTCGCCTTTTGGCTCAGCTCTCTCTTCACCACGACAGACCGATACAACGACCGCCTGTCAATCTCACGCTCCATCCTTCCCTCACTCGTGAACAAGACCCCAAGATACTTAAACTCCTCCACTTGAGGCAGGAACTCCAACCCCAACCTGGAGGGAGCAAGCCACCCAGCCGCTTCACACTCGGCTGCAAACCGCCCCAGGACATGCTGGAGGTCCTAGCTCGAAGGAGCCAACAAGACCACATCATCTGCGAAAAGCAGTGATGAAATCCAGTGGCTCCCGAACCAGATCCCCTCCGGCCCATGGCTGCGCCTAGAAATTCTGTCCATTAAAATAATGAACAGAACCGGTGACAAAGGGCAGCTCTGCCGGAGTCCAACATGCACTGGGAACAGGTCTGACTTACTGCCGGCAATGCGAACCAGACTCCTGCTCCGGTCATACAGGGGCCGTACAGCCCTTAACAGAGGGCCTCCGACCCCGTACTCCCGGAGCACCTCCCACAGAATGCCACGAGGGACACGGTCGAATGCTTTCTCCAAATCCACAAAACACATGTGGACTGGTTGGGCAAACTCCCATGAACCCTCGAGCACCCTGCGGAGGGTATAGAGCTGGTCCAGTGTTCCGCGGCCCGGACAAAAACCGCATTGTTCCTCCTGAATCCGAGGTTCGACTATTGGCCGAATTCTCCTCTCCAGTACTCTGGAATAGACTTTCCCAGGGAGGCTGAGGAGTGTGATCCCCCGATAGTTGGAACACACCCTCCAATCCCCCTTTTTGAATAGGGGGACCACCATCCCGGTCTGCCAGTCCAGAGGCACTGTCCCCGACTGCCACGCGATGCTGCAGAGACGTGTCAACCAAGACAGTCCCACAACATCCAGAGACTTGAGGTACTCAGGGCGGATCTCATCCACCCCCGGTGCTTTGCCACTGAGGAGCTTCCCAACTACCTCAGTGACTTTGGCTTGGGTGATGAATGAATCCACCTCTGAGACCCCAGTCTCTGCTTCCTCTAAGGAAGGCGTGTCAGTAGGATTGAGGAGATCCTCGAAGTATTCCTTCCGTCGCCCGACAATGTCCCATGTCGAGGTCAACAGCTCCCCACCTCCACTGTAAACAGCGTTGGTAGGGACTGCTTCCCCCTCCTGAGGCGCCGGATGGTTTGCCAGAATTTCTTCGAGGCCGACCAGTAGTCCTCCTCCATGGCCTCCCCTGACTTTTCCCAGACTTGAGTTTGTGCTTCTGCGACTGCCCGTGCTGCACCACGCTTGGCCTGCCGGTACCCGTCAGCTGCCTCAAGAGTCCCCCGTGCCAACCAGGCTCGATAGGACTCCTTCTTCAGCTTGACAGTATCCCTTACTTCCGGAGTCCACCATCGGGTTCGGGGATTGACGCCACGACAGGCACCGGAGACCTTACGGCCACAGCTCCGGACAGCCGCATCCACAATGGAAGTGGAGAACATGGTCCATTCGGACTCAATGTCCCCAGCCTCCCTCGGGATCTGGTTAAAGCTCTCCCGGAGGTGGGAGTTGAAGACCTCCCTGACAGAGGGTTCTGCCAGGCGTTCCCAGCAGACCCTCACGATACGTTTGGGTCTGCCAGCTCTGTCAAGCTTCTTCCCCTGCCAGCGGATCCGACTCACCACCAGGTGGTGATTGGTTGACAACTCAGTCCCCCTCACCCGAGTGTCCAAGACATATGGCCGGAGGTCAGATTACATCACCACAAAGCCGATCATTGACCTCCGGCCTAGGGTGTCCTGGTGCCACGTTTACATATGGACACCCTTATGCTTGAACAAGGTGTTTGTTATGGACAAACTGTGACTAGCACAGAAGTCCAGTAACAAAACACCACTCGGGTTCAGATCAGGGAGGCCGTTCCTCCCAATCACACCCCTCCAGGTAACACTGTCGCTGCCCACCTGAGCGTTGAAGTCCCCCAGTAAAACAACGGAGTCCCCGGTTGGAGCACTCTCCAGTACCCCTCCCAGGGACTCCAAGAAGGCCAGGTACTCTACACTGCTGTCCGGCCCATAAGCCGAAACAACAGTGAGAGACCTATCGCCGACCCGAAGGCGCAGGGAAGCGACCATCTCGTTCACTGGGGTAAACTCCAACACACGGCGGCTGAGCTGGGGAGCTATAAGCAAGCCCACACCAGCTCGCCGCCTCTCACCGCGGAGGAGGAGGAGTTGGGTTCCAGAGCCCAGTCTATGCGTGGAGGTGAGCCCGACTATTTGTAGCCAGTACCGCTCAACCTCCCACACCAGCTCAGGCTCTTTCCCCCCCAGCGAGGTGACATCCCATGTCCCGATGGCTAGAGTCACCGTCCGGGGATTGGGTCGCCGGGGCCCCCGCCCACGACTGCAACCCAAATCACACTGCACCGGCCCCTTCTCAACCCTCCGGCGAGTGGTGAGCTCACCAGAGGGTGGGCCCACGTCGCTCCTTCGGGCTTGACCCGGCCGGGTCTTTGGGAGTTGGGAGTTACCGGTAACGCCAATCCGGGCGACGTAAACTTCCTTGATGTTCGATCTGTCATTAGGGCTTTTGAACCGATCTTAGTCTGACCCGTCACCTAGGACCTGTTTGCCTTGGGAGACCCTACCAGGGGCATTAAGCCTCGGACAACATAGCTCCTAGGATCATTCGGGTACTCAAACCCCTCCACCACGATAAGGTGCCGGTTCAAGGAGGAGTATAAGAACTTTTATGAAGTTTGTTTGTACAAATTGAGCAAACAGCAATGTTTTCCTTAACAGTACATTAATCATTAAACAGGCTTCGGTTCTAAAGGGTGCCCAGTTTGCTATGTCATTACCATAGTGATGCTGCTTGGTTACCTTTGCTGTAACAAACATTTTACTGTTCAAACTTGAGACTAATTAATCTCTTTTGCACCTATTAACAAGTTAAACAATGAGAGCTTAACCAATAAACTTACAAACCTACGATGTGCTGCAACAGAAAGCCCAGTTTGTCTCTCTACTCTACTACCTTTTGTGGCATTAGGTGACAATTAAACAAGACATGTATTATCTTTATTTCCAACAAATAAAATGTTTACTGAAATAGGATACCTCCTGCTCTTTGGGGTCACTAGCTTCTGTTTTAAAAGTTAACGGTTTCATTTCTTGTAGAAGCAAGAAATCAAACCGGGGGGACATATTTGAGCAGAGGACTAATGTGTAACCATAAAATAGTTCCGATGTGCATCGGCTCCGTTGCTTAGCTAGAACGCAGCTGATAATGAAACTGACTTTGCAGGGACACATGCAGTAGTTCTCTAAGAGCAGTGATGCTACGGATAACATGATGCTTTTAAATATGATTTATTGTTGTAGATTTAATAAACAACAGTGTATAAAGTATACAAATCAAATCCACCATAAACATATCAAACAGATACAACATACATATTAACAAAGTTCATTAGTAAAACACTGGTGGTGACCATTTTTGCAGCATAATGATTACTTTTGATACTCTAAGTAACTTTTGATGATTACATACTTTTACTTAAGGAGGTTTTGAATCCAGGACTTGAACTTGTATTACAGTCATAAGTCATGTTATAAATAAATTGTGGCTTACAAATGAATCTAAGTTTGCAGTATGAACAACAAGTTTTATAAAGTTACATAAACACATTTTTAACACATCCCTGCTGACACAATAAAACAAACTGCGCCAATATGAGAAATAATCTGGATTTAGATTAAAAAGATGGGGAAAAGCAAAAGTATAAAGGAGAGGAAGATTATTTAAAGCTTTTGTCAATAACAGGACTCCAGAATTACCCTCAGCTTATGTTCAGGTTGGAGTAAGCACAACCTTGAACACAACACATGTACACTGAAAGTGGAAGACTGCATCAAAAGAGCCCAGACCACTACACAAATTCAGAGTTAATTTTTGCGACATTTCACTTACTTTTCTGAGGTTTGCTTTTACGTAGGTCTGTGCCAATTTTTTTTTTCCTGACCAGTGCCAGGGCTCTGACTTTAATCTCTTTAGTTTTCAAAGAGTACACAATAGGATTGATGCAAGGTGGGAGGCAAGAGGCCAGTGACAGGCTCAGCACACGCTGGTCCGGGTCGATGAGACGCAGATAAAATCCGAAAGTAAAAATGGTAATGAGAGGAATATAAAACACAGCAACAAGGATGAGATGCTCAATGCAAGTGGCCAAAGCTTTCACCCGAGTGTCTAAAGATTTCATCCTGAACACAGTCCCCAAGATGCTGAAGTAGGACAGGAGGATAAAAGAACAGGGTCCCCCCTGGATCAGAACACTGAGAGAAGAAGCTGCAGTCCACTGCATTGTGAAATCATTACAGGCCAGTCTGAACACAGGCGCATAGTCACAGAAATAGCTGAACACCCTGACAGAGTTACAAAAAGACAGTCGAGTCATTATACCTGTCGCAAAAGCTGTTACTCCGAGAGCAAACAACCAAGACAGGACAACAATACAAGTCATGCTCTGCAACGTGTTGATGGAGTTGTGACACAGAGGGAAACATATTGCGATAAACCTGTCATAGGCAAGTATAGCCAGTGCATATGACTCCAATGATACAAACATATAGTAAACATGCATTTGTACCAAACACAGGTTAAATGGAACAAAGTTATCATTTACCAGGAAAATCTTTATCATGCCTGGAATAAGACATGTGTTCAGGATCACATCAATCACTGCGAGGTTGGCCACAGCCAGAAACTTTGGAGAGTGTAAACAACGATTAAAGACAATTATACAGATCACCAAACTATTAAAGATCACTGTCACCACATAAACAAATGCTAGAAAAATAAAGTAGAGACTGATGAAGGGAAATATCTCAAATCCGATAATATAGAAGCCTGGAGGATGAATGATGAGAGAGTCATTTGAAAAGGTCCTGAGAAAAGAAATCACTGATCTCCACAGCCTGTGTGCAGGAGGACAGCCTCAGCTCTCCAGTCTAAAGAACAGAGATATTCAATCTTACGCATGATCACATCACATTTATAACCTTTACGCCAGATTGAAGAGCACATTCTAATTTAGCAGTATAAAGAATATATTCCCAGTAAGCCAGAAACCCAGCAACTGTGGCTCACCTGATGTACTTAGATTGTTCAGCAGCAGCTGTTAGATGCTGCATCCAAAAGCAGCAAACAGACGACTGCAGGTCTGACCTGTGTTCATATTGAAATAGTGTCCTCATTGATCTCTTGAGATAACTATGAAGCCGTATGCATTTCCACATTAGTGACATCATCCATAATTAGTAGGGTTGTACTGTAACTGTTTTTTGTGCTTAAAACAAACATCTAATTATTGTTTTGATGATGACAAAGTGAGTTCCAGCATCTCACAACACTCCTTTTAAAAAACGTGGATTCAGTGAAGCTTACCAAAATAAAATGAAGTTGCAGTTGCTCAAATATGTCCCCCTGGTTTGATTTCTTGCTTCTACAAGAAATCCAACCTTTAACTTCTACAACAGAAGCTAGTGACCCCAAAGAGCAGGAGGTATCCTATTTAAGTAAACATTTTATTTGTCGGAAATAAAGATAATACATGTCTTGTTTAATTGTCACCTAATGGCAGAAAAGGTAGTAGAGTAGAGAGACAAACTGGGCTTTCTGTTGCAGCACATCGTAGGTTTGTAAGTTTACTGGTAAAGCTCTCATTGTTTAACTTGTTAATAGGTACAAAAGAGATTAATTAGTCTCAAGTTTAAACAGTAAAATGCCTATTTGTTACAGCAAAGGTAACCAAGCAGCATCACTATGGTGATGACATGGAAAACTGGGCACCCTTTAGAACCAAAGCCTGTTTAATGATTAATGTACTGTTATGGAAAACATTGCCGTTTGCTCACTTTGTACAAACAAACTTCATAAAAGTTCTTATACTTTATAACTAGAGTTCTCAACGGGCCTGAAAATTACAACCCGCCCAAACCCGGCCCGAACCCGACCCCCCGCGTGCCTGCATTGTTTTCCTCATACACTTGTTATCATGATCAGACAGACAGTAGACAGAAAGGTGGCGCGAGCCAGGAGACAGGTGCTGCGTCAACGTCAGCAGCAGCACCCGCTGCAAAGAAGACACCGCACTTCGACCAGTAGGAAAATATATTCGGAGAGACAGAAACAGACGATTTCCCCACTCCTCGAAAAGCAAGGGTGAATTCACCTGTGGCCAGTTTACTTTTGGCCAATTCCATCTTCCCCAGCCAGGCTATAGGTGCGAGTATACGTCACACAGCGGCGTCAGTTCTGCGTATTTTTTTGGCCCGAACCTGCGGGTCCAGTCGGGTTTGTCGGGCCGGGCCGGCCCGACCCGTTGAGTACTCTAATTATAACATATCATTATATCAAAGTCTGGAACTATTCATTTGATAATGATTCTATACAAATCTCTTCCTCTGACTAACAGAACAGTTGTCACAAGAGGTCACTGAGGTATTAATAAAGTTATCATGATCAGTTTTTCAATGAGCAACTGCAACTTCATTTTATTTTGGTAAGCTTCACTGAATCCACATGTTTTTTTAAAGGAGTGTTGTGAGATGCTGGAACTCACTTTGTCATTATCAAAACAATAATTAGATGTTTGTTTTGAGCACAAAAAACAGTTACAGTACAACCCTACTAACTAAGGATGATGTCACTAATGTGGAAATGCATACGGCTTCATAGTTATCTCAAGAGATCAATGAGGACACTATTTCAATATGAACACAGGTCAGACCTGCAGTCGTCTGTTTGCTGCTTTTGGATGCAGCATCTAACAGCTGCAGCTGAACAATCTAAGTACATCAGGTGAGCCACAGTTGCTGGGTTTCTGGCTTACTGGGAATATATTCTTTATACTGCTAAATTAGAATGTGCTCTTCAATCTGGCGTAAAGGTTATAAATGTGATGTGATCATGTGTAAGATAGAATTTCCCTGTTCTTTAGACTGGAGAGCTGAGGCTGTCCTCCAGCACACAGGCTGTGGAGATCAGTGATGTCTTTTCTCAGGACCTTTTCAAA
>CAEMYA010000028.1:337151-356974 GCA_903131615.1 Diplodus sargus
AACTTTGTTCCATTCAACCTGTGTTTGGTACAAATGCATGTTTACTATATGTTTGTATCATTGGAGTCATATGCACTGGCTATACTTGCCTATGACAGGTTGATCGCAATATGTTTCCCTCTGCGTCATAACTCCATCAACACAGCACTGAGTATGTCCTGTATTGTCTGCCTGTCTTGGTTGTTTGCTCTCGGAGTAACAGCTTTTGCGACAGGTATAATTACCCGACTGTCTTTTTGTAACTCTGTCAGGGTGTTCAGCTATTTCTGTGACTATGCGCCTGTGTTCAGACTGGCCTGTAATGATTTCACAATGCAGTGGTCTGCAGCGTCTTCTCTCACTGTTCTGATCCTAGTGGGACCCTGTTCTTTTATCTTCCTGTCTTACATCAGCATCTTGGGGACTGTGTTCAGGATGAAATCTTTAGACACTCGGGTGAAAGCTTTGACCACTTGCATTGAGCATCTCATCCTTGTTGCTGTGTTTTACATTCCTCTCATTACCATTTTCACTATCGGGTTTTATCTGCGTCTCATCGACCCGGACCAGCGTGTGCTGAGCCTGTCACTGGCCTCTTGCCTCCCACCATGCATCAACCCTATTGTGTATTCTTTGAAAACTAAAGAGATTAAAGTCAGAGCCCTGGCACTAGTGAGGAAAAATACAATTGGCACAGACTTACGTGAGAGCAAACCTCAGAGAGGTAAATGAAATGTCGCAAAAATTAAGCTCTTTTGACCCAGTCTTTCACTTTCAGTGTACATGTGTTGTGTTCAAGGTTGTGTTTTTGTTCTACAGTTTGTCCACCAGAGAGCACTGCAAGGTAAAAAATGTTTTATTGTAAACTGTCCTGCTCAGTACCTATCTTGATCTGGGTCACAACTGATCTTTAAAAAAATTAACAAAGAAATTTAATGAAATTACATTTTTAAACATGATATGTGTAATAAACTGATGCTGCCTCGCTAATTGGGCCATAGTGAGTCAAATGATCACTCAAGGTCTTAAACTTCATAAAATAATAATTGGACTGTCATTTTATCACTTGTAGGTAACATCTACTGTAGTTGTACTCCATGTGTATTTAACATCTTTTATTTTGTTATCCTACACATCTTTCTTTTTACAGACACTGAATTCATTTTGAAAATCCTGATCTTTCTAAACCAAAGTGGCATAACTGTATATTCATCTTTTACATCATCAGTGACATTTCACACACTTTTTCTGCAAGTGGAGAACGTATTCATGGCTTTTCCTCCAGTGAAGTATTGATACCACTCTGAAAATACTCTGGGTAAAAGCCCTTCTTCAAAAATGTTATCTTAATAAAAGTATGTCATTATAATCTGGAAAATGTACTCATAGTATCCAAAGTAAAAGCATACAATGCAGACAATTGTTTCTTGCGACTGCTGTGCTATGATATCATCAAGTCATTAAGTCATGGATTTATTAAAAATCTGGATTTTGGTTGTGGTGGAGCTCAATTTGAACAGTTTTACGACTGACGATTAAGACTATTTTCATAATGGATTCATCTGCTTTGTAAAACTGCTGAAGAATACTGTGCTGCAGATAATTCCATGTGGATGTGATTGAATTAAAGTTGTATTGTGTACAATTTACTAATGCACTTCAATCATCAATCTGAAGTTCGTTCAAATCAGCGTCATTACTTTTATTGTTAAATTGGAGGTCGTTCACAAAATTGTTGCCATCAAAACTGAACTGAATTTGTTTAGGCTATCCCTTCACAAAAGTTCATAAAAAGTTGTATACAGAGCCCGGATAATCAGATATATATTTACATCTAAATAAGCATCATGATCACATAGTCATGATGAATTATATTCACTCCTCTGAGTTTCATGCGCCCAAGCAAATGTGTGATTAAACTGCTGATGGTCCTGATTAGTTCACACGAGGTCATTCTTGTCAGGTTGAGCAATTTAATGAATATGCACTGAACTCTGATTAATGCACTGAGTGAACTGATCTATCTAACATTTGTATGGCTGGTATATTTACATTATGTTCTCTGTCAGATCTTGTAAAAGTGATGTGCTTAAAGATAACTTACTCATCCTGTTTCAAAGACACAGCTTCACAATACATCAGACAGGACACAAACTACACTGTGGTAATATGATGAGTGCATGCCCTCCAGTGGGATTATGTGTACAGTGCTGGCTGTGCCATGAATTACACTCCGATTTTAATAATCTGTAACAGCACTACATGAAAAACAAAGAAATCATAAAAGCTGCTGAGCAGCAAGTTCTGTTTTGCCATGTGTCTCTTTCTTTGCTGCAAGATGAATATCATTATTTGACATATGTGTTTCATTCTCTGTCCGAATACAGCATATCAACAATGTATTAATAACTGACGTGTTATAAAGCTCATAGATGTGAACAATGTGCATACTTTGCTAACATTTGGTCACATTCTGGACAACGTTTTTAAGATGATGTAACAGTACGGTGGTCAGAGAAGCATAAGGGGAGAAACATTATTCACATTCTGAATAACTTTTCCTAAATTGTATTATTTGGAAATATTATGTGAGTTATTTTCTCCCTACAACCTTTTTCAATAAATCCGTCCCCTTGAATTACACGTGAAACTAAAAAGGCCCTTACCACATTGACTAAAAAGGCAGAAGCTAAGCATTTGTAACCCAGATGAGATGAAACATAGTTTGTAATTACTGTGATGTAATTACAGATCACAGTCAGCACAAACACATGAATCCTGCTTTTATTTTCATCAGTCTCAGGATGCATTTAACAAAAATCATTTTATTCTGGACACCGGATACGGATATAGAGGGCATGTCATTATACAGCCCTTTAAATACAAAACATTACATATGTCTAGCTAATTAGTTATAAATGTGAATACATAGGCAGGGGATTAAGACCTAATGATCAGATATGTAGGTGATGATGCTAAAATAGTGACCATCCTGTCTCTGTTTTGATTTATGTGTTTTAAATGTAATCCAGTTCTCCAGACAAGTGCATACAATAACCACTAGATGGTGCAAGACTACCACATGTTTCATCTTTAGCCTATAGCCTCCACTTGTCAATACAATGTACAAATGTAAAACATCTTGAATATGGATTTAGTAACTTTTTCTGAGCCTATGCATGGATTTTAATGGAAGTGGATGTAAAATAAAAGTGTAGTGTTACTGCCTCCTTCAAAACATACACAGAGCTATATCAGCCAAGACCGGACACTAGGCCTGGGTGATGTGGCCTTAAAATAACATCACAATACTTTAAGGGAGCTATATTGTGATATACAATATTTATAGATATATCTGGATGTTTAGAAATCTCCCCTAAAGCACTTCATAAGTGTTAAATAAATATCACAATAGATATTATTGATATAGATATTGTTACAATTTATGAGTTTTGGTACTTTCTGCAACATCAACACAATGAGACTGTTGTCAAATAATCATCAGTAATGTGGATATAATGGCTAAGTGGTTAAAAGTAAGTATTAGAACGAGTAGAACTGTCTAAATTTAGAAAATAACATCACTTTACTGTCGTGCAGCCTTTAAAACCAGGAATAGACAACACTTAGATCATATCAACATGTATCAATATCCAAAATCTAAGATGACACAAGGTCTTATATATCAGAGACTGACACGATACCTTGTTTATACATAAGAACTCAAAACAGCTCATGGGCCTGAAACTTGTGGTGTATGTTAAGCATTGGGCCTCTCTCTGGATTTCTGTAAACTTGTATATGTATAAAGACACCATTCCTGTCGGCCTGACATCTCAATTGAGTCCTGCTTGTTTTTTTCTGTGACTTGTTACACTTCACATGCAGTGGTCTGCAAGAACTACAGTTATAGTTCTTCTGAAGAAGAAAGTCAGGAGGTGCCACTCAGAGCTGCAACAAATATGTTTTTACAGAATAAAATGTGGTCAAAAAGACATTTAAAAAAAGATAATTATTCTTTATCTCACCAGCTTTCCACCTGAGAGACTTTATCTAATTCACATAAGTTGATCAGTCCTGAAGTCTTAACGTCAGTCATTAAGAAAAAGAACATTTTAATACATGACTCAAAAAATGTAGTATTCCGAAAACATATAAATGTTGTAGTCAAACAATTGAGTGTATTTATTGCAAGATTTAAAACACATAAGAAGCTCAACATTTTTAGTTTGTTTAGTTATCAGAAAACAAAACTTGAGAACAGAAACGTTAGAGATTTGATGGTAGTACCATCACCACACAAATGACCAATCAAACCACAAACAACAAAACAGATTAGCTGCTACTGTGAGATGTGAAAATAAATATAAGATTGTTATTAGTATGCTCCAACATGATAACAAATGACCAAAAATCTTTTGTCACAATAAATAGTTTAGTCAATTATTTGAGAAGTTCACAACTACATTTGTACATGTTTTTAATTTAAATGACATAATGACTTAATATACTGACACATTTTAATTCACTCTCTGTCTTTGCAGTATTCTGATGAATGCAGTAATTCTTTGCACAAGCAGCGATAAGAGTCTTCTCACTGGACTTCTACATCGGAAGAAATACATGTTCATTGTGTGTTGCCAGCATTGTTCTTTAAAAGAAAAAAAGATATAATCATTCTGCACACAATCACAATCCCTCTGATTGTGATTGTATTGTATGGTGTTTAAACCATGAAGTACAAAAGCTGAAGTCTAAATATGTTTTAAATTTTTGTTGCAACTTTGGATTGCCGTTTAATTTTCAACAACTTCTTTAAAGACTGTTTGATTTCTTGTGTCTGCAGAACATAAATGAACGGGTCCAACATGGGAGGGATGATAGTGGCCAAAGAAAAGCTTATGATCCTGGCATTTGGATCTATTGATCCCCCAAAGCGATATATAAATATGATGGGCAGGTAATAGATTGCCACTAATGAAAGGTGACCTGTGCAGGTTTTAAAGGCCCTCACTCTTTCCTGAACTGTGGCCACTTTAGACAAAGCATAGCCAATGCCACAGTAACTTGCCAAGATAAACACAAATGGAAACCAAATAATAAAATTTGATACAGTACCAGCAACTATACGACTGGGAGTAATATCGTTGCAGCCAAGCCGGTATAATGGGCCGTGGTCACAGAAATAGCTCTGAATAACCACTGACTTACAAAAGGAGAGTCTTGTAACAAAGCCAACTGCAATGAGTACAAGTGTGATGACCAAGACCCAGAAAGATGCAATCAAAGACAGCATGGACCTGTTGGTCACCTTCACTTGGTAATGCAGTGGGTAGAAGATGGCCATCAGTCTGTCATAGGCGAGTGCAGCCACATTGAAAGACTGCATCGAAAAGCAGGTGAAGCAGAAAAAAAGGAATGTCAAGCAGTTGTTGTAGGGAATGTAGTGATGGTTGAACAGAAAGATGTCAATAACCTTTGGCACCATGGCAGAGCTACTGAACAGGTCCACAAAAGCTAGATTAAAAACTGCGACATATTTTGGAGCTCTCAGATTATGATCTAAGATAATTACAGCCATCACAGTCATGTTTCCCATTAGTGAAATAATATAAAGAACAAGTAGAAAGATGAAGTAATACTTAACATTAGGTATGCCAGAAAAACCACGTATTATGAAATATTCAGGACGCACAAAGGTGATGTTTCTTCCTAGAGCTGAGTTAAAAAACTCCATTTGAAGAATAAATGTCAATGTTTTACTTTAAGGAGGGCAGTGCTTCATGTAGAGACCTGTCACCTCCTGTGACTCAGTTGGAGTCCTGCATTGTCTTATGTAAACTGAGACAAGCTTCTCTCCCTCTCTCTGTTTCTGGTGCCAAGTTATAGTGATCTTCTGTGTCTCCCAGGCCCCGCATGGGAGTGTTTCAGACTGATGATACTGATACTAATACTGATACTGATGATGACAGTCCATATGAGGGTCTCCTTATGTTATTCAAAATAGATCTTTGTTGAGTTCATTTGTTTTTGTAAATTTTTTGAGTGTGACTGTTGTGAAGAGAAAGGCACAGCACAATGAACTGTACATAAGGTGGTTTCAAATGGTTAATTGAAGAGACAGTTTTAACATCATTGATTTGGAAAATAGTGAAAGTCTTGAGTGTCATCTTAAATCAATTAAATGTCTATTGTGTAAGAATGCATTACAAAATCGACCTTTGAATTAGGGCTAGGCGATATGGCCCAAAAATTGAATCCAAGATTTTTTCACACCAAAATCAATTTACGATTTTCATCGATTTTTTCCATTTCAAAAAACAAACGACAAATGACAGAAATTATTAAAAGCATTACTTCTATTCTAATACTTTTATTGTAAACAAAATTGCACTGCCATTTTAAACAAAATCGAGGCAGAGAATGTCCAAAGTTTGGGATCATTTCACGGTTAAAAAAGAAGACAACAAAGTGCAATGTGTCTACTGCAAAGCAGAACTGGCTTCCCACAACAGCACGTCAACAGTGATTCAACATCTAAACTGAAAGCATCCAGTTGTTAACACCAGCTCACCAAGCGTCACCGACACAACATAACGTAAACATTGATGTTAGCTAATTTAACGTAGCCCACCATTGCTAGTTACAGCATATGGTATTTGTAGAGGCTGTAGCCTGATGTCGGTATGTCAAGATATCATGTTGGAAACGAGTGGAAACTAATTTGTGTTAAATTGCAAGAGAGTAATAGCCTACACCAAATAACTCCTTTACACACACACTCATCTCGTCGCTCTCACTCTCCATCACGCACACATGCACACACAAACAAACACACACCCTACTTCTGGTGTTAGGTTGCCACCACACCATATACTCCAGACATTATTAATAGGTTATTTGGTAGTAATGGTTAATGCTGCAGAGGTACTACAAATCTACAAAGCCAACTGCTTGGTCTATTGAACAGGCCTGTCATATTCGCATTACGCATTATTTGGTATTGTTGTTGAATAATGCAAAATTATTTTCTATTAGATTACTAGATTAATCGATGGGATAATCGGTAGAATATCTGATTCTAAAAATATTCAATAGCTGCAGCCCTACACATTATTGATGCTAACAGTCGACATTCATGATGTTTCATGAATTTTATTTTTTCTCCTTAGGAATTCTCTTATGACTTTTGTTGTTCCTAAAGTTTCCATTATCTGCACTGAGGGTGCGAATGCGTTACAGTTTGTAAAGCCATTGTGATTTGTGATTCTTGGCCGAATAAATTAATTTGACTTGAGTTTACAAAATAAGTAACATTACATATCAAATATGTGAAATTTATATATTAAATGATAGCTCTCTTGCCTACAGCTGCCATTACTTTAAATAAAACTAAATTGACTGTTGCAGGCAAGAACATTTACGATTATAAATTTAAAATGAATAAAATTATACATCACAATAGCAAATAGCACCCTGATAGTTTAATTGGTAGAGTGTGCCCCCAAGTGCAAAAGCTGAGTCAAAGTCTGATTTCATCTTGACATAATCTCCAGCAGTCCAGTCAAATAGTAAAGGCACAATAAGTGCAAAACATTTAAACAAAAGCAATTCCAATGCTATTTTTTCTAGATGTAAGAAGAGCATTTTAGGCATGATGCCGAGACATTTGTTAGGATAAACAAGGTATCATTGATTTTAAAATGCAACTTCTTTAAATGGTATTGATTTTTCACAAAGATATAAAGATGAATACAAAATGTACTTCCAGATACACAGCAGACATGATACTCCAACTGGGTGACGTGTAGAGACAGAATGCAGATTTACAGGTTACCTCAACAATTTCAGTATACAGTATTCTCTGACAAAACAGTCTTACATTAGTTCACTAGACTCAAACACTGTAAAAAGAGTGAATAGTTATTATCATGTGGTGTTAGCAAAAAAAGATTGATGTCAAGAATGGTCACAAAAAGTATATAACTTATTCATACTCAATTTGTCTGATGTTAGAAAGAATAATAATTATAAGAAAAAGCTTTACTATTGCCAACTAACTGTGAATAAAACACCAAAAGAAACTGTCACATCATGATCACTTTTTTTACAGTTATTTTGTTTTTTCTTCCGATTTTTAATAACCTTTTCACAGATTTTTTGATTTCTTGGGTCTGCAGAACATAAATGATTGGGTTCAACATGGGAGGAAAGACCGAGGTCAGAGACAGGTTAATGATTCTGGCGTTTGGATTAATTTTTTCCATTAATGTAAATGTGATTAACAGTGGGATGAAATAGACTGCCACTAATAAAAGATGACCTATGCATGTTTTAAAGGCCTTCAGTCCTTGTTGAACTGTGGCCACTTTAGCCAAAGAACAGCAGACATATAAGTAACTTAACAAGATGAAAACGAGTGGAAGCCAAAATATAAGAACTGGGTAAAAACAGCTAATGGCATAATTGGGGAAATGGTCATTACAGGCCAGTCGGTATATCTGACCGTGGTCACAGAAATAGCTGTTGATAACCACAGAATCACAAAAGGAAAGTCTTGTCAGGAGGCCAACTGCAATAAGTACAGCAAGTATAATAAACAGCCAGAAAGATGCAATCATACAGAACATGAACCTGTGGGTCACCATCACTCGATAATGCAGTGGAAAAGTAATGGCTATCAGTCTGTCATAGGAGAGTGCAACCAAATTAAATGACTGCATAGAGAGGCAGGTGTAGCAGAAAAAAAGGAATGTCAAGCAGTCGTTGTAGGGAATGTAGCGATGGTCAAACAGAAAGATGTCGAGGAGCTTCGGTACCAGAGCTGAGTTACCAAACAGGTCCACAAATGCTAAGTTAAAAACTGCAACATATTTTGGACTCCTCAGATTATGATCCAAGATTATTACAGCCATTACAATAGTGTTTCCCAGCACTGAAACAATATAAACAAAGAAGAGAAAGACATAGTAATGTTGTATATTTGGAATACCGGATAAACCACTTATTATGAAATATGCAGGACGCACAAAAGAGATGTTTTTTCCAAGAGCAGAGTTGAAGAACTCCATTTACTTGTAAAACTGTCCACAGTTCAGTATTTTATGTTGAGAAGTGCCCTCTTCTGTGTATCAGCATCAGAATGGTGCTGGCAGTTCCTTCTCTTTCTGGTGACGAGGTTTAACTGAGGCGGGAGTGGCTACTAAGAGAAATAGTCTATCTCTGTATTTCCCTAATATAAGGTCAATGTCTTTCCCCCTGTGTCTAAGTGACTGCTCATCAGACAAACCCACTTTAAGCCATTTTACAGACTACAATCGCTGATATAATATATAACTACAATAACTACAGAGTACTTATAACACATTTTTTAATATTTGGAATTTTATGTCACTCAGTGACTCAGTTAAATTGGTTTTCTGATTGGAAACAATGTTTTTCTTAGCCTTATTTCAAGAAGAGACAATAACTAAATGTCTCTGGCCAATCATTCAGCTGTATTTTCTAATCCCTACCATGACAAATGAACCTGAATTTAAAGTTTCCATGAAAAGCCTGGTGTAGCACTACTTGCTTCAGTAAGAAGAGGCAAGTGAGGGATATTGACCAGGACAGAGCAAGACAGCATCCAATATATTCGGCCATATTTGGCACCTGGCACCCAAGAGCTGAGTCAACATATACGATTGCTAGATGCAGGGCTAACCGAGCTAACCTGGCAATGGAAACTTAATTTAGCTTTTGCAAAAAGGCATATTGTATCATCAGGAAACTCAATAAATCAACTCTCTACTGTTAAAGGCCTCTGTTGTTGCCGGAGGTAACACACGGCCTCCATACGGATGTGTTGACTGAGATGCTGCTGTTTACCAGAAGTTATTAGTTGCTTAGAAACAAGTAAATCCATCTCTCGAGAGTTGAGATTGAGCAGCTGAAAGGACAAACCAGAAATTATTTTCTCTATAGCATATGATCAATCAGCTCTTCTGGGTGTGTGCTAAATAAGGTCATCATTGATCCACTGTGTCTATTCAACCCAAGCGTCTGGTCCTAGCTCTGGTTCAGGAAAAAATCCATAAGTTCAGCCTAGGTTTTCAGGTCCAATCACATTAATAACCTACTTTTATCAGACAATGCTGTGAACCTTTTCATTTTGGTTCTCCTTGATTTTAATACAGAATTTGACTGATGTCCACTGATTTAAGTCAATGATGGACTTTCACTGTGACTCTAGGCTCTCTATCTTATAGCCTCTCTGCTGGGTCTCATGGGGTTAAGTGCTTCAATTGCTCTTGTTTTTGATATACTACCTCTTGCACATCAGTGTTTCACACACATTCATTTATTTGTGGCGGTCCGTCACAATATCAACATTTGCTGCAACATATTCATTTTCTATTTTAGGGCTGCGCATTCCGTTCTCTCTCATTCAAGACAGCGCACCCATCAGTAAATAGCATGATGTTATATACTCCGATACAGTGGATGGCGGTGTGGTTTTTGGTCCTCCAGTAAAACCAGTGACGAAGAAGAGGAGGACTTTTTTACGCAGTTGGCTTAATTTCCTCTGCAAAGAGTAGGAATTTTGGGCAATTCGGTCCAATAACATTTGGAGAGCCTAGAAGAGCCGCCCAATTACATTTTATCACATATTACATATAGATATTTAGCTCAGCGCTAAACCGGAAGTTAGCCGACTCAGTCAGACAAGGTCTTGAATGCGAATGCTCTATGGCACCCCAACTAGACAGCCGCCGCCTCAATAAAAAGTCAGATTCTGTGGGAAATAATGCATATCTAATATATCATAGCATCAGGTTCTACTTTTTTTTGTATAACACAACAACCTATGAAAAAAGTCAACAAAAAATAGCTTAACCCCTTCAGACATTTTTTTGGCTAGGCAAAAAAAAATAATAATTTTAAACTGAGTCTGACTCCTCTCCAACATAAAAACAAAGCGGAAAAAACAAATTTTTGGTAACTCCTGTAATAAATAGTTCCATTCCAATGGACGCAGGGTCCGGAGGGGTTAATAAAAATCTGTTCTCTTCATGATTGTATTTCAGACAATGACGATAACATGAATCAATGCATGCTGCATTTTCATACTTAAACTTCATGATTAAAGCCTCATGATTGACCAAGATACCCTAAATTAAAACACCATTCTTGATGATAATAACTATCTCTGGACAATTATGTCAAAACCCTTTTTGTCCACATTTCACAAGATTTCAAGAAAAAGAGATCACAAAAAGAGAAGTCTGACTTCTCAGAATCTACGCTTCTTGATCCACAATAAAATTATTCAACAAAAGTCAGTGTGTCCCTGAGTGGTAGGAGAGATTTTAATACAAAGTAGTATTAAAAAACACAAAAGATTGATTCACAAAAGTGAAGCACACAAAAAACAAGATGAGATCCCGTTTTTTAAATTAGGTATTAGTATGAGGTACCACAATAAAGCAGGAAAACATTGCGACATTTGATTGCAACACATTTTTCTGAAAAATCAGCTTCTATCTATGTTTTACATTTTGCCCCAAAATATGAAGAAAGAAAACAAAGTACATTTTAAGATCTCTTTGAAAAATGTCCCACTTGATTTTAAGGTTAATAATGATGTCATATGTATGGACTAAATTCTATTGAGTTTTGTGTTAAACGAGTATTTAGAATACATGTTGCTTCATTGATTTTTGTCATTTTTAATGTCCCAAACAGAAGAAGAGGAAAATATACAGAAAAGATCATTTTATGTTTGCTTTCTTTGCCATAATTTTGTGTTGCTTTCTGATTTTAAACAGTTTTTTCACAGATTCTTTGATTTCTTGTGTCTGCAGAACATAAATGATTGGGTTCAACATGGGAGGAAAGACAGAGGTCAGCGACAGGTTTATGATTCTGGCGTTTGGATGAATTTTCGAAGACATAGTAAATGTGATTAATATTGGGATGAAATAGATTGCCACTAATGAAAGATGAGCTGTGCAGGTTTTAAAGGCCTTCACTCTTTCCTGAACTGTGGCCACTTTAGACAATGCATAGGCAATATATAAGTAACTAAACAAGATGAACATCAGTGGAAGCCAAAGCAGAAGAACTGGTAATGACATACTAATAGCAAAGCTGGGACTTATGTCATTGCAGGCAAGCCTGTATATCTGACCATGGTCACAGAAATAGCTGTTAATCAATACAGACTTACAGAAGGAAAGTCTGGTAAGAAAGCCGACTGCAATGAGCACAACAAAGATGACAAAGACCCAGAATGATGCAATCAAAGAAAACATGAACCTGTGGGTCACCTTCAATTGATAATGCAGTGGGAAGATGATAGCTATCAGTCTGTCATAGCAGAGTCCAACCAGATTAAGAGTCTGCATAGAGAGACAGGCGTAGCAGAAAAAAAGGAAAGTCAAGCAGTCGTTGTAGAGGATGTAACGATGGTCAAACAGAAAGATGTCAAGAAGTTTGGGCACCAGGGCAGAGCTACCAAGCAGGTCCACGAATGCCAAGTTAA
The DNA here is from genome assembly GCA_903131615.1 of Diplodus sargus. Lineage (NCBI taxonomy): Eukaryota > Metazoa > Chordata > Actinopteri > Spariformes > Sparidae > Diplodus > Diplodus sargus. Next base: position 349,657 of record CAEMYA010000028.1, read on the forward strand.
AAACCACGATATATTTTGGAGCTCTCAGGTTATGATCAATGTATATTACAGCCATTACAGCAGTGTTTCCCAGAACTGACACAACATACACAAAGAAGAGAAAGACATAATAATACTTGATATTAGGTATGCCAATGAATCCACTTATTATGAAATATGCAGGACGCACAAAAGAGATGTTTTTTCCAAGAGCAGAGTTGAAAAACTCCATTAACTGTCCACAGTTCAGTATTTTATGTTGAGAAGCGAGATTTTATGTCAGTATTTTATGTTGAGAAGTGTCCTCTTCTGTGTATTGGCATCAGAACAGCGTTGGAAGTTCCTTCTCTTTCTGGTGACAGAGGTCTCACAAGGTTTAACTGAGGCGGGAGTGGCTACTAAGAGAAATAGTCGAACTCTGTATTTCCCTAATATAAGGTCGATGTCTTTCCTCCTGTGTCTAAGTGACTGCTCATCAGACAAATTGGTTACTCTCATGAAATCATGGTTTCAAAAATTGGAGACATGGAATAAAAAAAAAAAAACTGGATCAACAAATTTCCTTTTTAGCCACTGGAGGTTATGATTGTTATTTTTATTCATACAATTATTTATACAATTTAACACCTTTTTGAACATATTTTCCAAAACATGTCTTAAAAAATCTCATCATTCAAATTTTTAAAAGTGGATTATTAATAGTCATTCATAACTACTTGAAACTCTGCAAAAACAAATATTTTTAAATTCACATTTTTTCTTTATATTTCTTTTTTTTTCTCATTACCGCAATGCCCTCTGCAATCTACAATCTAGTAGTTTGGATAATTCATTGAAACAGAACATATTTTCAATTTCAAAATTAACCTTAAATGAACACCTGTTTGGGTAATGATAATAACTATTAAGAAATAACATTTTAATAAAGAAAGTAATACACATGTAAACAGAACCAAAACAATATATATGTATACAACACAGGGTTAAATAGAGCAACATTTCATCCAATTTTATCATTTTTTACAAAACACAATCAAAATATTAGGAGTAAAACAAAACAAACATGACTTTTGTATGCCAATGCTTTGTACTGCTACCCTATTTCTGCTTTGTGAACTTTGCCCAGATTTCCGGCAATGCACAGAATTGCCGAGCTGATGATGTTGCAGGTTGTGGCTCTGGGATGATGGCCTTAATGTCCTCAAAGTAGAACCGCACCTTTTCTCCCTCAAAGCGGATTGATGGAATGCAAAACTTGTTTGGTCCTGCACAGCTCATGGTGTCTACTTCATACTGACCATCGGCAATCTAGGAGCATAGTAAAACAAGATAACTGAATAGGATTTAGGATTTATTATCAACAACATGACAAAAAAATCTACGTACCTGATTAATGGTGCCAGGGAACAGTTTACCATCATACTGAACAAGAACCCACTTTCCCACTTCCAAAAGTGGATTAGCATCCTCCTTTTCTGATTCCACACCTCTGAAGTAAAACGCTTTTGGGCTGAAGCATCCACAGGGAAAGCTACAAAAGCAAACACATCTTAAGTGTGGATTAAGCCTGGTTTTGTCGATATCAGCTTAAGGGGAAAATATAACACATTTTAGTTGAATTTAAACTCGTCAAATACCATCATTAATTTAATAGTTAAAAATGTTGTGCAAAGGTAAATATGATGCAATATCTAATGCACCTATATAATGACGGAGAGAATCCAGACTAATATTTAAGCGCTGTTTTGTATCTTAACACTCACATTGCATGCTGATGTAATTTCTGTGATGGAGTTATCCAATATCCAATATTTAACTATAATTCTTTAAGGATCATAGGATATTTCCTCCAGGAGAACATTTCCTGGATGTTAAGAGAGAATCTTAGATAAGTTTCTCTATCGAAGAGGTTGCCAGCATTTCGAGAGATAGCCAGTCACCATTAACTGCATTTAAGTCAATGGTGACTTGCTTTCTATCTGGCAACCCTCCCTGTGTGTGATATGGACAAACTGTCCTTCAACTGACATGACGGTGAGTAGATTATGACAGACATTACATTTTTATTTACCTCCATTTTAACCCATTTATTGTATACAGCTTACAGGATATTTCTGCCAGGTAAATATAGTTTACATTTCTCCTCATCGTATTTAGTTGGGATATGTTGTTGTTTTTAACTGACTCACCTGATGAATTCTCATTGTCCCAGTTACTGACTTCAGATGCGGTGGGACTAATTCACCACTTCTTTTGACGTCCTCCTCTGTAATTTTGAAAAGCCTCACAGATGAATTGAGCTTCAGCTGCTAAAAGAGAGTGTCAAAATCTAGCATGCTGGTACCATAGGACACGACTCTGTCTGCCAGGTTTTTCAGGGCACCACCCACTCCATTGGGAGCACCCTTTCCATGGGATGCCTCTGTAGTTCTCACTGTAGTCTATGTGAACGACTACATCATTTTGGGCTAGGGTCTCTCTCAAGCTCCTCAGTCTTTCAAACTGGTGCTTAATGTTAAAGAGGTGTCTGGAGAAGTTTGTGAGGTGGTCTTGAGTGAGCTCCCCCAGCTTCTCAATTGAGATGTGCCTCTTATCAAGAAGCATATTCCTTACTTCCTTCTCCTCAGTGGACCCATCTTTGCATCTCTTTATCAATGGCACAGATTTGTTAACCCACTCATCCCATGCAATGATGTTTCCTTTTGTTGAAGGATCTAGTGTTTTAGGAAATGTTTTTTCTTTGCATTTGCTGCATGTCCTGTACATGCAGGACAAGTTACCCACACTACAGACACTGACCAGGACGAGGTCCCTTGTGGATGATGTTTCAATCACGCCAAGCTGATGCAACTTCTTTGTCTTCAGGCCAAGGTTTTCATGTTTTTTGCAAGCATACGTTTCTCAATCAGACACTCTTCTCTGGCCAATCCAAAAAGTCTTGAGTTTCAAGAGCTGAGCCTTGGAAATACAGTGCTTTGGATTTTCAGACAAAAATCTTTCATGAAGATTGGACATTGTGTCTGTTAGGGCTCTCTTCCGGAATATCTTTCCCTTTTTCAAAATTTCTGCTGATTTTCCATTTATAACAGTGGATACATCATCTTGATGAAAGAAGCGGCTTATAGGAGTGCTCATAAGTCTCCTCTGGCTCTTTCTGAGTATGTTCGCTTATGACCCCATTTTGTTTGTTTTATTCTGGGCCTCTTTGCCCCTAATGTTGATGGTGACCTGCTTCCTCTTTGCTGACATCTCCAGTCTTTTGAGTCTTTTCTTGAGTTTGTCCATCTCTTTTGTCCTTTCCACAAGCTTCTCTTCTGCGGAGCACAATTTTGACTTTAATTTTTGCTTTGTTTTCTTTCTTCTTTCTTTGTCTTTTCTTCTTTTACTTTTGTCGTATTTTTCTTTAATTTCTTTTGGGGTGTATTTTGTTGGAGATGAGGTTTGGAAATCCACATGCTGAAGCTGGTCTTCTAAAACATTTTGAATCATTTCATTTGGCTCCTCATCCTCGTCACTCACTGGGGTTGTATCCAATATAGATTTTAGTTGTCTCTTCTTTGTGTAGTATCTTTTTGAGTGCTCCCGCCACTGCTTTTACTTTTTCTCATGTTATTTTTTTGTAAAATCCTTAGTTTTTGTAATCTGGCCATTTTGCTTCATTTTTTATATCTAAGTTGAAAGGAAGCATGACATGAAATCATTGTCTAAAAACAAGGGACAAATCTTTGAGTGTGTGTGTGTGTGTGTGTGTGTGTGTAGACACTGTATGAGATGAGGGTATGTGCTATAGACCAGTGATTCGCAACCTATTTCATATCAAGGACCCTTGGTGGTCCCAGACCCTATAATTGAGAACCAAAACTATTGACTATATGCCATTACTTTTTAGGTAACCTCTCCAATCCCTAACCTCTCTCTTTCCGTCCTTCTGTACTCCAAGTTCCAGCATTACTGGGTTGTTATACATGTATTCCCTGTGCTTGGCTCGCCGAGCCCTTGCTAGCGCTTTCTTTTTTCATTTGGTGACAGTCTGCAATTAAATAGGACAGGACAAACAAAATGTCAACAGTAGCACAGTTAAAAGACAGTCATAATACACTTAGAACATAACTGCAACATGGTACTAACACAGTTACAACAGTGTAATTACATGGCAGTTATAAAACAGTCATCAAACAGTGATAGCATAACTGTACCACAGTACTAACATAGCTACAACAGTGTAATAACATGGCCAATAGTAACAGATAATTTAAATTAATAATTCATAATATGTATTTAAAAATGTACATAATACATTATGTATTAAAAAATTCTCATTGCCAAAACAGAAGTTCTCTCTCCCACAACTGGCCTGAAATTGTTGCGGTAAGAGAGAATTGTGTTGCGGAGGATGAGGAACATTAGCACATTTTGCTAGCAACAGAGAAGCCATGATGACTAAGCAAATTTTTACTCCATGTACATGAATAGACATTAATAATGTTTTTCTAAATGTGGAAAACTAGCTGTATGGGTAATGATAATCAATACTGTAATGTATGTAGTCTGACAGGAGAAAGAGATCTTCTTACCTGGTAGCCATCTTGAAAGCACTGGCACGTGTGTTTCATAATACAAAATAAAACTTTATGAAAAATGATCTTTCCATGTCTAAAAAGTCATTCAAATATGTTGCAGAGGATGAGAACATAAGTCATGAACGCTTAATTTTTCCTTTATTTTTTCATTGTTATTAAACATATGAATTTAACCCCAAAACAGCAGGAAAACATTGTGACATTCGATTGCAACACATATTTCTGAAAAATCAGCTTCTCTCTTTTGCCCCAAAGATGAAGAAAGAAAATAAAAGACATTTGAAGATCTAAAGCAGATTTTATTTTTTCCCAAACTCCATTTGTTCCTTTTTAATATTCTACTACCAAAAACAGTGTGTTTTTAATGTAAATGACTACAATGCAGGCAAATTAAATAGAAATGATCGATAATTACTGACAAAAGAAGAAAAAACATTAGCTTGCACATTTATTGATGTAATTACAATTGATAATAATAACAATAATAATAATAATACGAATACTACTAATGATAATAATAATAAAATACATTGTGTGATTGTACTGACATGATTTTGATTTGATTATTTTATTTTAAACATGTAGATCAAAAAATCAGTTAAAAAAGAAAAGAAAAAAAGAGGGAAAGGAAATGGACAATATTTCCACTTCTATTACAATTAGATATCTTGATTTACATGTCCAGAAAGTAATCCTTTTTTCATCTTATTGAATGTGCGTGTTAGCCAGATTCCCCTGTGGGATCAGTTGTTTTCTGACTCTGATACATCAGCTATTAATCATCATTTATTTTTAATGACCTATATTCAGTTATCCTATTACATTGTCATCCATGTAGCAATAAACTGTGAATATTATATGTTATCAATGACTGAACAATCTCTTGCATCAGTTCTCTTTCCTTGTTTCTCACATGGCTTTTGGACAGTACGTGGTCATTGCATGTATTTTGTACGTTTCCGGTCCAATGAGTGTTGGCAGAATTTGCAAAACAACAATTCACATGACACACACAAGTCGGTCCGGAACTACTTGGCTCTGTACTGAGGGGTTAATGTTGAGAGCCGTGGGCAGCCGCTTCGCCATGCTTAGATTGTTTTGAAGGGGTAGGGGCTCAGTCTGTGGAGGGGGCTTGCTGTGCCACCCAGGTTTACTTTCCTCCGTACAGTTTTCCTCAGACATACGCATTTTAAACAGCATTTCAGTGAAATTATGTCAAATTCCACGATATTACACGTTAAAAATGAGACTCCGTTGAAATCAGCAAATTCCACGACTCCGTCCGCGATTCCGTAATTGCAGAAATCATAGGGCCCTACATATTTACAGTATAACCTTGCAGCCATCACACCACAGCAGTCTCAATAACGTGGGTTTCATGTGTGTCATTCTGTCTAGTTATAACTGTATTGTGCTTTCTTTGAAATATTTATTTGATTTCAGTGATCTATTAAAAATGTCCTGCTTCAGGTTAATAATGATGTCATTCATATAAAATAAATCCTATTGCGTTTCATGGTACACAAGTATTTACAATACATGTTGCTTCATTGATTTTTGTCCCAAACAGATGAACAGGAAAATAAACACTTAATGATCATTTTATGTTTGCTTTCTTTGCCATAATTTTGTGTTGCTTTCTGATTTTAAACAGTTTTTTCACAGATTCTTTGATTTCTTGTGTCTGCAGAACATAAATGATTGGGTTCAACATGGGAGGAAAGACAGAGGACAGAGAGAGGTTTATGATTCTGCCGTTTGGATGAATTCTCGAAGACATTGTAAATGTGATTATTAGTGGGATGAAATAGATTGCCACTAATGAAAGATGAGCTGTGCAGGTTTTAAAGGCCTTCACTCTTTCCTGAACTGTGGCCACTTTAGACAATGCATAGGCAATATATAAGTAACTAAACAAGATGAACATCAGTGGAAGCCAAACAAGAAGAACTGGTAATAACTTACTAATAGCAAAGCTGGGACTTATGTCATTGCAGGCAAGCTTGTATATCTGACCATGGTCACAGAAATAACTGTTAATCAATACAGACTTACAGAAGGAAAGTCTGGTAAGAAAGCCGACTGCAATGAGCACAACAAAGATGACAAAAACCCAGAATGATGAAATCAAAGAAAACATGAACCTGTGAGTCACCTTCAATTGATAATGCAGTGGGAAGATGATAGCTATCAGTCTGTCATAGCAGAGTGCAACCAGATTAAGAGTCTGCATAGAGAGAGAGGTATAGCAGAAAAAAAGGAAAGTCAAGCAGTCGTTGTAGGGGATGTAGCGATGGTCAAACAGAAAGATGTCAAGAAGTTTCGGCACCAGGGCAGAGCTACCAAACAGGTCCACGAATGCCAAGTTAAAAACCACAATACATTTTGGAGCTCTCAGATTATGATCCAGGTATATTACAGCCATTACAGCAGTGTTTCCCAGAACTGACACAACATACACAAAGAAGAGAAAGACATAATAAAACTTGATATTAGGTATGCCAATGAATCCACTTATTATGAAATATGCAGGACGCACAAAAGAGATGTTTAATCCAAGAGCAGAGTTGAAGAACTCCATTTACTTGTAAAACTGTCCACAGTTCAGTATTTTATGTTGAGAAGTGTCCTCTTCTGTGGGAGGCGGGAGTGGCTACTAAGAGAAATAGTCTATCTCTGTATTTCCCTAATATAAGGTCAATGTCTTTCCCCCTGTGTCTAATTGACTGCACATCAGACAAACACACTTTAAGCCATTT
>CAEMYA010000028.1:365103-423642 GCA_903131615.1 Diplodus sargus
CTTGATTAGTGTATGCAGCAGCAATTTGATTAAATGCATAATCTCTATTACTTTAGATTTAATAATTAGCTTTGCTGTCCTGTTGGTGGGGGGTTTAGTGTCTCGTTTAATAGTTGTGAAGAAATGTTGCAAATCCATATTTCCCAGCAAGATTTCCCCAGTTGCTCTGAGTTTTAAACCAGCAATGCTGAACTGACAATTCCGCTTTAAAATGTTTAGCCTCTAAAACGCATATGCACCGAGATGAATGGTTTAGGATTTTACGATATAACCTTAGTTTCCGATCACACTGAGATATATGGTAAGAAATGCATCGCCAGCAAAACAAAACCGTTTTTAGAAGTTAAAACGAATAAGTTGACAGGTGTGTCATGCTCAAACAGGCTTTTGAACTCTGTTATCAGGGTTTTATTCATTTCCTGAACAAGAAACAGTTCCAGCAGTTGACACCATGTAAGTCCACCAGCTGATGTTTTAACATTTCGCTTTTCATAAAGATTAGCGGGAGTTACGTAACATATTAGCTAAGCTAACTGCATGCTGACACTAGCTTGTAGCTTATAATACAAAGACAAAGAGGGTTTAGTGCACATGCACAAACACCTACGTGTGTGGTAGGATGTCTTCACCTTCACAGCAGAGTCCTGCACTGGGTCGGATATTCTCGAGTAAGGTAAACTACAGATAACTATCTTGCTCAGTATCTACTCTTTGCAGCTACGCCACTCCTTAAAAAAATCCTAGAGGAAACACTGTACAGGTATCAGGTCAATTCCAACATGTGGCCTTTTGCTGCATGGCATCCCCCCTCTCTCTGCAGGGGATGGTAACCCACTAAAATGAAAACTTGACATGATATTTTTATATGCAATAAAACTGCCCCTTGTGGTGGAAAAATGACTAAATCCTAACTAACAGTACACAAGTAATTCTTATTAATCCCATTGGGCTCAGTGTGCTGTGCCTAAAACAATATCATAATCGACTCAAGAGACTATTGAAGCTCCAGGGCACCAACAACTCTAAACTATTAGGCTACATGGAGCATTATCCGTGGGGATTTATTATCAAGGTAATATTTCGTCAAACTAATGAAATTAGCTCCCTGGGTGTATTTCCGATGTTTCAATTGTCCCACAGAGAGAGACGTCCTCTGAATATTATTTACAAATAAGATAAATGATGGGATGGACACTGCCTCATGTAATGCCATGCCCTCAAGCTCACAAATTAGTCTCCAGAGAGGATCAACCATCTGTTAATTTGGCCACAGTAGGATATTTTATATTATATTTCCAAGACGACAACATGAGGAACATACATTAAGGATGCAACTAATGTTTTTTCCTTATCAATTCACCTTTCCATTAATTTGTTCAACAAATCTGCTGATTGTTTCTGCTAGAAGATGTCAGAAAACAAGGGATTAATATGATAAAGGAAAGCTAGCAAAGCACACTCTTTAACCTGGAACCTACAAATGGGGCTGAGCATTCAGCGTTCATTCTGGGTGGTCATCAGTTTTTAAAGTTGTATAAATAAAGTAGTGTTACTGAAGATGCGGTGTATGTTTCAGGAGTTTTAATACATCAAGAAGTAACTGAAGTCATCACGGTATTATTGCTGGGTGTAGTTGTGATTAGATCTAAATGATTGTGGTAGAATAACTACTAGTTGCGGTCACAGAAACAGTAATAATAATAGTGCTAGAAGTAGAAGCAGTAGTAGCAATTTTCACAGTGATGAAAGGAGTAGAGGAGGTTGCCTTGTAATTATATCATAGTGGTTTTAGCACATGACATTATCTTAAAACGCAATTCTCATATTTGGACCGAGTTTTCATTAATACCTATAGTGTATCTTTAGGCTGTCTTTACTTTTTTTCACAGAGCCTAAAACATCCATCCTGGATTGTAGGGTTAACTTGACCTTAATTTACCCCTAAACAAACAAGTCTATCAACCCTCCTGCAGGCTCACACAGGGGAATCCCACCACAAGGCCACTGTAACTGCTCATCTTTCCTCAGAGGAGACCTCTGTTTTTCTCTTGCTTCCCGAGGGACAACAGTCTTGCTTACACCAGTTATGATCAAACTGACTAATTGATCCTGGGGGGGGGGCCTCTTAGGATCAATTAGTCCCCCCCACGCCACACACACACAACACTGATAGACAACAACATCGACACAGAAACAAATATTTATCACTGGGATGGTGAAGCTTATTGTTGTTCAAGAACTTTTGTTTTTGTAAGTTTTTAGGCAGCTTGGGTCCTTTATTCCAAGGAATAACCTAAATGGGTGAAGTTATGATTCAGTGATAAGCATTTACATGGCAGCCCTGCCTTATTGTCACAGAGATCTAATTTATTAATGTCAGCTGGCTTGTGCAGTCGACATCTGTATATCTGTACCTTGTTCACAGCAAGTATTTGCGCATGTTTGCATACTCCTCAATGAATATTTTAAAAAAAACTTTACCGCAGGAAAAACCTTACACCGACTTACAACATGAAGTGGTCCACGTGGCCAAAAAGGAAAAAGTCTTGGCAAACCTGCCATCAGAAACTCTCACAGTAACAAAATGCTATGAGGGACTGTACTAAGACACCTACAACCATGTTTGGGTGACTAGTGCGTGTCAAACAGATTAGATTAGATTATGTGGGCTTTATTTATCCCACAATGTCAAAATTCACTTCTTATAACAGCTCAAGATGTAACAAGTATATGATTATACATTTAACAATTTCAGACAATTTCTATTAGTTGATCAATCTGCAAGTTAGACTAAAGTCAGCCTGTACAGACAGACTAGTAAGCAGCTGCTATTTCTAAAACACCTTAACTTTAGCACTAAATTGTGGGACATTAATTGATGGATTTGATGTCACAGCCCTTATTTCAGGCATTTAACCAAAAAAACAATTTAAAAAACTGACGGACTTTGGAGTGACTGCTCGGACTGCTAGCTAACTAGCTAAAGGCAGCTAGCAGCAGTTGCCAGTTAACTTAGTGATATGCTGCCCCCTATTTGTTTTAAGTATGAATCTGACAGGTGGCCAATTCTTATTGCACTTTTAACCAACTCTAACTGGTTTAACATGTTAACTTAAAAGGTAACCTCCCTGAGCCAATTCAAGCTTTAAAGCAAAATTGCTCAGGAAATGCTTTAACGTTAGCCCCATCGTTTCCACTTTGAATAGCCGTTGGCTAACGTTAGCTCAGGAGTGTGAGCAATGTATGTGTTAACTAGACAGACTTTAGCTAAATTTGACATCATTGAAGAGTTATCACCAAGTGAGCAAAACAATCTTACCTTCGTGGCTCCAAGTGTTGACGTTGTTGCCCGAGATACAGTTTTAAAGTATGATATTGGACAGACATTCAGTCCGCAGACAGGAGTGTTGCAGCAGCGCGGCCGTTGGTTCGAATCAGAGAACCTCGCACGCGCTGCGCTGCGCTGATTTAGGGACCATCAATAAATTACACTGTTGTTTGTTTGATTTACACAAAAACAACGTTTCTTCATGGTGACTTGATGATATTAGTCAAAATTATTATTTAAAAGAATAATAATACTACACTGATTTCATGTAGCACTCATTGGATTTTAGTGTATTTTCTATTATATATGATTATTTATTATGAAAATCCAGCATTTCATTTTCAATAGCTTCCATGTCATGTGACCCAGTGACTCCAAACCAATGCCGAATTGTAAAAAACTAAAAGAGACAAATATGACGCACTTCTTTTGATTAAATCTTACTGCTTTTTCTATTTTACATGAATATTTATTGTGAAAAACTAGCTTTTTTTTCAATAGATTCCATGTCGTGTGGCCTAGTGATTCCAAACCAATGCCGAATTGTGTAACTAAGGGGTACAATTAGGACATATCTCTTATTATTAGGTTTTAGCACTTTACTATTTTATATTGTTATTTATTATGAAAATCCAGCATTTCTTTTCAATGGCATCCATGTCATGTGACCCAATGACACCAAACCAATGCTGAATTGTGTAACTAAAAGAGACAAATAAGACACTGTACAGCTCTTTTCCGTTCGACAAGGTCACAGCAAACTACTTGCATGTGAACACCTAAGTGGCAATAAACCGGCTTCTGATTCTGATTCATTTCAGAAGAGCTTATCTAAGATAAGGGTTAGCTGAAACTTACTAAAGTCTGTCAAAGCATGATCCTTAATATTTATTAACATTTTTCACCATGGACCAAAAATGTTAATAGGTTTCGCAGAGTTTAATTAGTCTCAAATTTTAAACAGTAAATGTATGTTTGTTTGTTACAGCAAAGCTCTCTGCGGTGATGGCAAAAAAAAACAAAAATCACAAAACATTTGTTAAGTTCTGTATAATCATTCTGCTGTCACAAGAGGTCACTGAGGCCATCAGGGAGGCATAATAGAGCTCTTCCACTGGACCGAACTCACTAAATCATCATCAAAACAATCTTTTAGATGTTTGTTTTGAGATTAGAGTCAGCTGCAACCCTGCTCATCATGGATGATGTCATTACTGGGGCATTATGAAATAACTTGTCAGTATCAGCTGGAAGCTCTCTCAAGAGATTATTGAGGACAGTATTTCAGTGTGTACGCAGGTCAGACCTGCAGTCGTCTGTGTGCTGCTTTTACATGCAGCATCTAACAGAGCTGCTGCTGAACAATCTGTAAGAGAACATCAGGTGAGCCACCGTCACTGGTTTACAGCATATTAATATATTAATATGTGAACGTGCTCATCAGAATGGCATAAAAATCATACAAATGATATGTTTTTCTCTTTGTCAGACTGGAGAGCTGAGGCTGTCCTCCAGCACACAGGCTGTGGAGATCAGTCATGTCTTTAAATGACTCTGTCATCATTCATCCTCCAGGCTTCTATATCATCGGATTTCAGACATTTCCCTTCATCAGCCTCTACATCATCTTTCTATCAGTTGTCTATGTGGTGACTGTACTGTTCAACAGTTTCTTGATCTGTATAATTGCTTTTAATCAATGTTTACACACTCCAAAGTTTCTGGCTGTTATCAACCTCGCAGTGATTGATGTGATCTTAAACACAAGCACTATTCCAGGCATGATTAAGACGTTCCTCTTGAAGGATAACTTTGTTCCATTCAACCTGTGTTTGGTTCAAATGTGTATCTACTACGCTGCTTTACCTCTGGAGTCGTATGCACTGGCTATACTTGCCTATGACAGGTTGATTGCGATATGTTTCCCTCTGCGTCACAACTCATTCAACACATTACGGATCATGAGCTGCATGGTCAGTTTGTCTTGGGTTTGTGTTCTCTCAATAGTTGTATTTGCGACAGGTATAATGACTCGACTGTCTTTTTGTAACTCTGTCAGGGTGTTCAGCTATTTCTGCGACTATGCGCCTGTGTTCAGACTGGCCTGTAATGATTTCACAATGCAGTGGACTGTTGCTTCAACTGCAAGTATTGTGCATCTGATGGGGCCTTTTTCTTTTATTCTTCTGTCCTATTTCAGCATCCTGGTGACTGTGTTCAAGATGAAATCAGTCAGCAATGGAATAAAGGCTCTCACTACTTGCGTTGAGCACCTCATCCTTGTTGTTGTCTTTTACATTCCCATATTCAGCATCTTCTTAATCGGGCTTTATGGGGGCTCCGTCGACCCAGACCAGCGTGTGCTGAGCCTGTCACTGGCCTCTTGTCTCCCACCCTGCATCAATCCTATCATATATTCTTTGAAAACTAAAGAGATCAAAACCCGAGCCCTGGCACTGGTCAGGAAAAATAAAATTGGCACATAACAACCATCATATTGAAAAAAAGTGAATAAAGAGCAGTGACTGTACGTTCTCTGAATAATGTCTGTCAGCAGAAATGTGTCACCAGAAGGTCAAGATGTGTGTCAAGAAGGATGTGATAACTGTACTGCAGACACTTTCATGTGGATGTGATTGAATTAAAGTTGTATCGTGTACAATTTACTGATGCATCTCCATCTTTTTGGCTATGGTCAATTGATCATCAATCTGTTGAAGTTTGTTCAAATAAGTGTCATTACTTTGTCATTCACTAAAGTTAAACTGAAGCATTTTGTTTTGGCTCTCCACAAGCTTTTTAAATGATAAATGCATCCTCACGGAACATGAGGCAAAAGCTGCGTCATTAAATATTGTTTAATTTGAGCATAAATACGTTTTTGAAAAGTTACCTTCTGGTACCTTCTGTTATATATATATTCACTTCTCTGAGTTTCATGCGACCAAGCAGATGTGTGATTAAACTGCTGATGGTCCTGATTAGTTCACATGAGGTCACAGGTCATTCTCGTCATGTTGAGCAATTTAATGAATATGCACTGAACTCTGATTAATGAACAAAGTGAATCGATATGTTTAACATTTGTCTGGCTAGTATATTTACATTTTGTTCTTACGAATAGTTAGCTACAGCAGATACCTCTGTCAGATCTTGTAAAAAGTGATGTGCTTAATGAAGAAACAGCTTTAAAATACATCAGACAGAACACAAACTACACTGTGGCGATATGATGAGTGCACGCCCTCTAGTGGGATTATGTGTACAGTGCCGGCTGTGCCATGAATAACACTAAGACTTTAACAATCTGTAACAGCACTACAATGAAAACAAAGAAATCACATTAGATGCTGAGCAGTAAGTTCTGTTTTGCCACTGACAGATGGGTCAATCCATCATTGTCTCTTTCTTTCCTGCAAGATTAATATCATTATTTGACATATGTGTTTCATTCTCTGCCCAAACACCTCATATCCACTATGTATTAATAACTGATGCGTTGTAAAGCTCATAGATGTGAACAAAAAGTAAGTACCCATCAGTGTTACTAACAGGAGGAAACTTAATGTGCCAACTCACCAGAGGGAAGAAATCTCTCGACACATAAGACTAAAAGACTAAAAGTAATATAATATGTGCCCACAAGTGAAATATAGTGATTTATCTTATAAACTGAATTGAATCAGGCCAACACTGACCTTGGCTCAGACATGCTGATCAGTAAAAGTCATTAAAAGCTGTTTCTTAGTCGCTGCAATTTTATGAACCATCTGTGACAATATTGATCCAACATGATCCTCAATACTTATTACCATTTTTCCCCATGTACCAAAAATGTTAATAGGTGCCGCAGAGTTTAATTAGTTTCATGTTTGAACAGTAAATGTATGTTTGCTTGTTACAGCAAAGCGTTCTCCGGTGATGGCATCAAAAATCTGGCCCATGAGAACCACGGCCTGTTTATTCATGAATAAAACTTTAGGGAACACTGTGCTCTTTGCTCTCTTTTTGCAAAAAAAAACAAAAAAAAAACATCACAAAAAATTTGTTAAGTTCTGTATAATCATTCTGCTGTCACAAGAGGTCACTGAGGCCATCAGGGAGGCACAATAGAGCTCTTCCACTGGACCGAACTCACTAAATCATCATCAAAACAATCTTTTAGATAGTTTTGAGATTAGAATCAGCTGCAACCCTGCTCAGCATGGATGATGTCATTACTGGGGCATTATGAAATTATTTGTCAGTATCACCTGGAAGCTCTCTCCAGAGATCAGTGAGGACAGTATTTCAGTGTGTACGCAGGTCAGACCTGCACTCGTCTGTGTGCTGCTTTTACATGCAGCATCTAACAGAGCTGCTGCTGAACAATCTGTAAGAGAACATCAGGTGAGCCACCGTCACTGGTTTACAGCATATTAACATGTGAACATGCTCATCAGAATGGCATAAAAACCATTTAAATGATATGTTTTTCTCTTTGTCAGACTGGAGAGCTGAGGCTGTCCTCCAGCACACAGACTGTGGAGATCAGTGATGTCTATTCTCAGGACTGCTTTAAACGACTCTCTCATCATTCATCCTCCAGGCTTCTATATCATCGGATTTCAGACATTTCCCTTCATCAGCCTCTACATCATCTTTCTAGCGTTTGTTTATGTGGTGACTGTACTGTTCAACAGTTTCTTGATCTGTATAATTGTCTTCAATCGTTGTTTACACACTCCAAAGTTTCTGGCTGTTATCAACCTCGCAGTGATTGATGTGTTCTTAAACACGAGCACTATTCCAGGCATGATTAAGACGTTCCTCTTGAAGGATAACTTTGTTCCATTCAACCTGTGTTTGGTTCAAATGTGTGTTTACTATGCTGCTTTACCTCTGGAGTCATATGCACTGGCTATACTTGCCTATGACAGGTTAATCGCAATATGTTTCCCTCTGCGTCACAACTCATTCAACACATTACGGATCATGAGCTGCATGGTCAGTCTGTCTTGGGTTTATGTTCTCTCAGTTGATATATTTGCGACAGGTATAATGACTCGACTGTCTTTTTGTAACTCTGTCAGGGTGTTCAGTTATTTCTGTGACTATGCGCCTGTGTTCAGACTGGCCTGTAATGATTTCACAGTTCAGTGGTCTGTGGCTTCAACTGCTAGTATTGTCAATCTGATGGGGCCTTTTACTTTTATTCTTCTGTCCTATTTCAGTATCCTGGTGACTGTGTTCAGGATGAAATCAGTCAGCAATGGAATAAAGGCTCTCACTACTTGCATTGAGCATCTCATCCTTGTTGTTGTCTTTTACATTCCCATATTCACCATCTTCTTAATCGGGCTTTATGGGGGTTCCGTCGACCCAGACCAGCGTGTGCTGAGCCTGTCACTGGCCTCTTGCCTCCCACCCTGCATCAATCCAATCGTGTATTCTTTGAAAACTAAAGAGATCAAAACCCGAGCCCTGGCACTGGTCAGGAAAAATAAAATTGGCAACAACCATAACAATTAAAAATAAAAAAGGTAATTAAAGAGCAGTGACTGTACGCTCTCTGAATAATGTCTGTCAGCAGAAATGTGTCACCAGAAGGTCAAGATGTGTGTCAAGAAGGATGTGAGAACTGTACTGCAGACACTTTCATGTCGATGTGATTGAATTAAAGTTGTATTGTGTACAAGTTACTGATGCATCTCCATCTTTTTGGCTTTGGTCAATTGATAATCAATCTGTTGAAGTTTGTTCAAATCAGCGTCATTGCTTTGTCATTCACTAAAGTTAAACGGAACCATTTTGTTTTGGCTCTCCGCAAGAGTTTTAAAGATAAATGAATCCTCACAGAAGATGATGCAAAAGCTGAGTCATTAAATATTGTTTAATGTGAGCATAATTACGTTTTTTAAAAATGTGGTACTCTGATTGATGCACTAAGTGAACTGATATGTTTAACATTTGTACGGCTAGTATATTTACATAATATTCTCAAGAATAGTGAACTACAGCAGGCACCTCTGTCAGTGAAAAGTGATGTGCTTAATGAAGACACTGTCAGGCCTGGGCTTGAAAGGAGACTCAGATGCAGAGTAGGGACAATTGAAGCACGCTTTTATTTTGAATGTAATTCTCTCTTTTCTCTTCAACAGAGTGACAAATGAACAGGCTATGAAAATCTCTTCCTAATCTGGGAAAAGTGAGAAAAAAAACATGAAACAAAACACACAACAAAACAATGTGGCAAGAGACCTCAAAGCAAAATTCTAAATAACAAAAAATCACTCCAAAGGAAGTAAAGAAAAAGGCTATTAACTAAACTCGATACTTGGCTATGAAAACTTATAAACTTATAAAACTTACAACAAAAAATCACTCCAATGGAGGAAAGCGAACCGGCTACAAACTTAAACTATGCTTCACAACTGAGCTATAAATAATTACTTGACAAAAAGGGCACTCCAATGGAGGCAAACAGAACGTCTATACATTTAAACTGGCTTCAATAATGAGCAGAAAATGTACAAACAAAAAATCACTCTTCTGAGAGGGAAAAGATACAGAAATACGAATGAGGTAAACGTGGCTTGGAAAAAGACCAGAACTGTGAAGACTGGCTGGGGTGCATGACTGGTACGAAACTCATGGCACAGGACAAAGAGAGATGCAGAGTATAAGACACATGAGGGTAATGGGGAACAGGTGGACATAATTGGGAATCAGGGGAGACGATCAGACCGGTGACACATGAGGAAGGGCAAGTGACCTGAAACGTGAGGAGAGACACCACACAAAATCCCAGAACGAAACAACCCTCACTGCGGTGTGACAGACACAGCTTCGCAATACATCAGACAGGACATAAACTACACTGTGGTAATATGAAGACTGCATGTCCAGTGGGATTATGTGTACAGTGCCGGCTGCTGTGCCATGAATTACACTCCGACTTTAGTAATCTGTAACAGCACTACATGGAAGACAAAGAAATCACAACAGCTGTTGAGCAGTAAGTTCTGTTTTGCCACTGGCAGATGGGTCAATCCATCGGTCTCTTTCTTTCCTGCAAGATTAATATCATTATTTGACATATGTGTTTTATTCTCTGCCCAAACACTGCATATCCACTATGTATTAATAACTGATGTGTTGTAACGCTCATAGATGTGAACAATGTTTTTTTAAGATGATGCAACAGTGCGGTGGTCAGAGAAGCACAACGGGAGAAACATTCATCACATTTTGATTATTTTTCCCTATTCCCTATTTATCTTATGAACTGAATTGAATCAGGCCAATACTGACCTTGGCTCAGACTTGCTGATCAGTAAAAGTCATTAAACGCTGTGTGGAGGTGAGCGTGGTCAGAGTGTGCCTGCAGGGGACAGAGAGGTGGAGAGTGCTCCTGAGAGCAGAGCCTGGTGAGTGATTGACAGAGCCGGCACCCAGTTACTAATCACTCACTCCCTTTAAATGCAGTAGTGTGCTGGACCTCGGCTCCCAGATCTGCATTTATATGTTTGATGGGGTTAAGTTAATAAAAGAAGCTTAAAATCCCAGTACTGTATGTGAGGTTCATACAAGAGCGCTCACGGTAGCCTGTAAAGGGCTACACTGGCACCCAACTTGTCTTGGCGGGCCAGTGCACAGACATGACAGAGCCACAGCATCCCCAGCCAGTGACGGCACTGGGCCAGATGCTGGGGAAGATTGCTGTTATGCACCAGGAGCCGGCGGCGCTGAATAGGCAGCAATTGGAGGCGCTCCTCCGCCCATAGATATGGGGGGAAAAGCATAGCGTTAAGGCTGCGGTTAGCTCCCGTCTGGTGCACCCTCTAATTTTGGGCATGGATTGGCCGGGGTTTAATAAGTTAGTAGGGCAATGTGTTGGGGTGCATTCACGACCAGTAGGGGCACAGGATATGTGTACGGTGCTCAGTGGTAACGCGAGGTTGTCCGAAGCTGCAGACGGGGAGGAGGAACCGGCAGGGCCTTCACAGGGGGCTCCTCAGGTTCCCTTATGACACTCCATGGAAGATTTTCAGTCTTGTGATGATACTCTGTGCTTTGCCCTGGGCAAAGTGATAAAAACTGATGATCATTTGGTGTGCCCTGACACCACGCAGACAGGAAAACAAATTACCCAGTTAATGGTACCAAAAGGCCACCGGGAAGCTGTTTTCCAGATGGCTCATTTCAACCCAATGGCTGGGCACATGGGTGGCGACAAACCACTCAGCGGATAATGGTCCAATTTTATTGGCCTGGCATTCGGGGAGATGTACACCACTGGTGCGCATCTTGCCCTGAATGTCAGCTGGTTACCCAGCCGGCCATCCCAAGAGCCCTTTTTGCGGCCATTACCACTCATAGAGGTCCTGTTCGAACAGTTTGGCATGGACCTCATCGAGCTGTTCAACCGGTGCGCACGAGGCTATCGTTTTGTGTTAGTCCTCGTGGACTACGCAACACGATATCCCGAAGCAGTGCCCCTGTGTACAATCTCGGCAAAGAGTGTGGCACAGGCACTGTTTCAGGTCATCTCCCGAGTGGGGATCCCGAAAGAGATCCTAACTGACCAGGGCACCTCGTTTATGTCACATACATTTCGGGGACTTTATGGGTTATTGGGCATCAAGTCAATTCGGACCAGCGTATACCATCCGCAGACCGACGGTCTGGTTGGGCGTCTGAGTAAAACTTGGAAGTTCATGATCCGTAAGTTTGTGCATGAGGACGGCCACAATTGGGATAGATGGCTAGATCCTCTGTTGTTTGCAGTGCGGGAGGTACCCAACGCCTCCACTGGATTTTCTCCCAGTTCGGCAGAATACTGCGGGGGGCTCTGGACCTGGTTAAGGAAAGCTGGGAGGAGGGGCTGAGGCTGAGTAAAAATGAACTTGTACGGTCTGGACCTTAGAGCAAAACTCCACACACTAGGGTAGCTATCGTGGGAGAATTTGCATAAGGCCCAGGAGCATCAGCAGCACCTGTACAACAGAAGAACTAGATTAAGACAATTTACACCGGGAGATAAAGTGCTTGTATTGCTCCTGTCATCCAGCCCTAAATTACGAGCCAAGTGGCAAAGGCCCTTTGTGGTCACAGGGCGAGTGAGCGATGTCGACTATGAGGTTGTGCATTGTGACAGGGGAGGGGTAACACTGATTTACCACCTCAACCTCCTCATACAGCACCATATCGAGAAGGGAACCGGGGGTGGTGGTGCGTTCATAGCTGGTTACCCGAGCACAAGAGAAAATGGTTCAGGAGGAATTGGTGGCTATGCTGGAGATGGGGCTAATAAAAGAGTCCAACAGTGCCTGGTGTAGCCCCATTGTTATGGTGGAGGATGGGACTGCCCAGTTCTGTGTGGACTGTCACAAGGTGAATGATGTGTCACAATTTGGCTTGGCTGGGCCAAGCATATGTAGCAGGTGTCCATGGTGCTCAAGTTTAATTGCCTCTCTGCAGCGGGCGGGGCTCACGGCCAACCCAAAGAAGTGCACAGTTGGATGGGGGGAGGTACAGTATCAGGGGTACCACTTGGGTGGCAGGCAGGTGTGTCCCCTGGAAGATAAGATAGCTGCGATTGCGTCCTGCCCAAGACCCAAGACAAAAAAACTGGTGAAGCGGTTCTTAGGGCTGGCCGGCTACTACCGGCGGTTCATCCGCACTTTGTGGACCTGACCAGCCTCATGACTGACCTCACCCGAAAGGGTGCCTCAGATCCGGTCCAGTGGACAGAGCCGTGCCAGCTGGCATTGGAGAGGGTCAAAGAAGCCCTCTGGTGCTGTACAGAGAGGGAGTCTTGATACAGCATGGAAAAGGACTGCCTGGCTATCCGGTGGGCGGTTGGTGCTCTGCAGTATTTCCTGCTGGGGTGGCCGTTCATCTTCTGTTCGGACCACGCTCCCCTACTGGGGCTGCACCACATGAAAGACACCAACAGCTGTATTACTGTTAGGTTTAACACTAATGAACACCATAAAATCAGACACGGACTCAGAGTGTTTTGTCTTTCTTGGCAAAGGGGAAGTACGGATGTCAGCTCTGTGAGTCTGACCAGCAGTCTTCCAAAGATACCTTCCCCTTGCACATCCTTTTATTCAAAAGCAGTGGCCATGATCGTAATATGATTGGTTAACACATAATACAGATAACAACATTGTTGTCGTGCGGATGAGCAGATATATGTGTCTTGTGGTTAGCCTCAACATTCTGTAACAATCCACAGACTTTAAGCAAAGCAGGGTAATGAATTGTAGCATGTGAAAAACTGATAATATTCATGTATTTCATAATTCCAACATTTCCCTCCTGTTTATCATTTTGAACATGCCTTATCATCAGATTTTTACCTCCTGTTTATCACACTTTCGGTAAAATCGTCATCATGCTTGTTTAAATGACACTTTCATTTTATAATTACACAGCAGTGCAATCCTCATCCTTATCAGCCTGAGCCAGTGGGTGATATTGTGGATCACATTCTTGCATTAACATTTGCATTTGCACAAAGCTTCTAGCAATCATTTTCTCAAACATTGATCGGAGACATGGGAGAATGCATGATGCAAACAGACAAAACAGCAGTAAGATCATCAAGAGAGGGGTTAATGCTTTCAACTGCCACCAGTTTCCAGAGAAAAATCCTGTAACCCAGTCCATGGTTGGTGTGGCTCCGGGAGTGTTAGCTAGTACATACTGTTGGAGATCAGTGAGATTTTGTAATGCTTGGTGTATGTCTCCTCCATCACTGAATCCACCTGGTATGTAGGTGCAGCAGGTGTCTCCTATGACTGCACACACTCCTCCTTGAGAGGCTGTTAGTAGGTCAACACTATCCGATTTTGCATCACCATGTCCCGTATCGTCTTCTTCTCCTTTTCCGTTTTCGTCCACGTCGCCGAGTCGGATCTTCTTCCTTTTCCATTTCTGTATTTGTACAGTTCGCATTCGTAACTCCTATTAGAGTAGGGCTCGTTGGTTTCTTCACTGGGCTTGAGACACTCTGCTTCTACATAGCAGAGCCCTGCTGGTATCTGGATTTGCAGCCTTTTAAATTCAAGGTGCTCCACAAACCAAGAGCGCAGATGGCCATGGCCAAATTCCTCTCCCGCGGTCACAGGGAGTCGGGGGCGGTAGGTTCGGCCGGACGGCTCCCCGACAGTACAGTACTGTGTGTGTGGTTCATACAAGAGAACTCACGGTAGCCTGGTAAGGGCTACGTGCTGTTTCTTGGTCGCTGCAATTTTTTGAACCACCTGTGACAATATTGATCCAACATGATCCTTAACACGTATTACCATTTTTCCCCATGTACCCAAAATGTTAATAGGTGCCGCAGAGTTTAATTTTTATTCTTTTTAAGTTCTGTATAATCATTCTGCTGTCACAAGAGGTCACTGAGGCGATCAGGGAGGCACAACAGAGCTCTTCTACTTCACCGAACTCACTAAATCATCATCAAAATAATTATTTAGATGTTAGTTTTGAGATTAGAGTCAGTTGCAACCCAAGCTCTCTCTCAAGAGATCAGTGAGGACAGTATTTCAGTGTGTACGCAGCTCAGACCTGCAGTCGTCTGTGTGCTGCTTTTACATGCAGCATCTAACAGAGCTGCTGCTGAACAATCTGTAAGAGAACATCAGGTGAGCCACCGTCACTGGTTTACAGCACATTAAAATGTGAACATGCTCATCAGAATGGCATAAAAATCATACAAATGATGTGTTTTTCTCTTTGTCAGACTGGAGAGCTGAGGCTGTCCTCCAGCACACAGGCTGTGGAGATCAGTGATGTCTTTTCTCAGGACCGTTTTAAACGACTCTCTCATCATTCATCCTCCAGGCTTCTATATCATCGGATTTCAGACATTTCCCTTCATCAGCCTCTACATCATCTTTCTCGCGGTTGTCTATGTGGTGACTGTACTGTTCAACAGTTTCTTGATCTACATAATTGCTTTTAATCAATGTTTACACACTCCAAAGTTTCTGGCTGTTATCAATCTTGCAGTGATTGATATGATCTTAAACACGAGCACTATTCCAGGTATGATTAAGACGTTCCTCTTGAAGGATAACTTTGTTCCATTCAACCTGTGTTTGGTTCAAATGTGTATCTACTATGCTGCTTTACCTCTGGAGTCATATGCACTGGCTATACTTGCCTATGACAGGTTGATTGCGATATGTTTCCCTCTGCGTCACAACTCATTCAACACATTACGGATCATGAGCTGCATGGTCAGTCTGTCTTGGGTTTGTGTTCTCTCAATAGTTATATTTGCGACAGGTATAATGACTCGACTGTCTTTTTGTAACTCTGTCAGGGTGTTTAGTTATTTCTGTGACTATGCGCCTGTGTTCAGACTGGCCTGTAATGATTTCACAATGCAATGGACTGTTGCTTCAACTGCAAGTATTGTGCATGTGCTGGGGCCTTTTACTTTTATTCTTCTGTCCTATTTCAGCATCCTGGTGACTGTGTTCAAGATGAAATCAGTCAGCAATGGAATAAAGGCTCTCACTACTTGCGTTGAGCACCTCATCCTTGTTGTTGTGTTTTACATTCCCATATTCAGCATCTTCTTAATCGGGCTTTATGGGGGTTCCGTCGACCCGGACCAGCGTGTGCTGAGCCTGTCACTGGCCTCTTGTCTCCCACCCTGCATCAATCCTATCATATATTCTTTGAAAACTAAAGAGATCAAAACCCGAGCCCTGGCACTGGTCAGGAAAAATAAAATTGACACATAACAACCATCACAATTAAAAATAAAAAAGGTAATTAAAGAGCAGTGACTGTACGCTCTCTGAATAATGTCTGTCAGTAGAAATGTGTCACCAGAAGGTCAAGATGTGTGTCAAGAAGGATGTGAGAACTGTACTTCAGACAATTTCATGTGGATGTGATCGAATTAAAGTTGTATTGTGTACAAGTTACTGATGCATCTCCATCTTTTTGGCTATGGTCAATTGATCATCAATCTGTTGAAGTTTGTTCAAATAAGTGTCATTTCTTTGTCATTCACTAAAGTTAGACTGAACCATTTTGTTTTGGCTCTCCGCAAGCGTTTTGATGATAAATGCATCCTCACGGAACATGATGCAAAAGCTGCATCTACTACACTGTAGTAATATGATGAGTGCCCTCTGGTGGGATTATGTGTACAGTGCCGGCTGTGCCATGAATTACACTCCGATTTTAATAATCTGTAACAGCATTACATGAAAAACAAAGAAATCACAAAAGCTGCTGAGCAGTAAGTTCTGTTTTGCCACTGACAGATGGGTCAGTCCATCATTGTCTCTTTCTTTCCTGCAAGATTAATATCATTATTTGACATATGTGTTTCATTCTCTGCCCAAACACCTCATATCCACTACGTATTAATAACGTGTTGTAAAGCTCATAGATGTGAACAAGGCAGTAAGTACTCATCAGTGTTACTAACAGGAGGAAACTTAATGTACCAACTCACCAGAGGGAAGAAATCTGTCAGCACATAAGACTAAAAGACTAAAAGTAATATAATATGTGCCCACAAGTGAAATATAGTGATTTATCTTATAAACTGAATTGAATCAGGCCAACACTGACCTTGGCTCAGATATGCTGATCAGTAAAAGTCATTAAAAGCTGTTTCTTAGTCGCTGCAATTTTATGAACCATCTGTGACAATATTGATCCAACATGATCCTCAATACTTATTACCATTTTTCCCCATGTACCCAAAATGTTAATAGGTGCCGCAGAGTTTAATTAGTCTCAAGTTTAAACAGTAAATGTATGTTTGCTTGTTAGAGCAAAGCTTTCTCCGGTGATGGCATAAAAAATCTGGCCCATGAGAACCACGGCCTGTTTATTCTTGAATAAAACTTAAGGGAGCACTGTGCTGTTTGCTCTCTTCTTGCAAACAAAAGTCACAAAACATTTGTTAAGTTCTGTATAATCATTCTGCTGTCACAAGAGGTCACTGAGGCGATCAGGGAGGCACAATAGAGCTCTTCCACTGGACCGAACTCACTAAATCATCATCAAAACAATCATTTAGATGTTTGTTTTGAGATCAGAGTCAGCTGCAACCCTGCTCATCATGGATGATGTCATTACTGGGGCATTATGAAATTATTTGTCAGTATCAGCTGGAAGCTCTCTCAAGAGATCAGTGAGGACAGTATTTCAGTGTGTACGCAGGTCAGACCTGCAGTCGTCTGTGTGCTGCTTTTACATGCAGCATCTAACAGAGCTGCTGCTGAACAATCTGTAAGAGAACATCAGGTGAGCCACCGTCACTGGTTTACAGCATATTAAAATGTGAACAAGCTCATCAGACTGGCATAAAAATCATACAAATGATATGTTTTTCTCTTTGTCAGACTGGAGAGCTGAGGCTGTCCTCCAGCACACAGACTGTGGAGATCAGTGATGTCTTTAAATGACTCTATTATCATTCATCCTCCAGGCTTCTATATCATCGGATTTCAGACATTTCCCTTCATCAGCATCTACATCATCTTTCTTTCAGTTGTCTATGTGGTGACTGTACTGTTCAACAGTTTCTTGATCTGTATAATTGCTTTTAATCAATGTTTACACACTCCAAAGTTTCTGGCTGTTATCAACCTCGCAGTGATTGATGTGTTCTTAAACACGAGCACTATTCCAGGCATGATTAAGACGTTCCTCTTGAAGGATAACTTTGTTCCATTCAACCTGTGTTTGGTTCAAATGTGTTTCTACTATGTCTTTGGTGCTTTGGAGTCATATGCACTGGCTATACTTGCCTATGACAGGTTGATCGCGATATGTTTCCCTCTGCATCACAACTCATTCAACACATTACGGAGCATGAGCTGCATGGTCAGTCTGTCTTGGGTTTATGTTCTCTCAGTAATTATATTTGCGACAGGTATAATGACTCGACTGTCTTTTTGTAATTCTGTCAGGGTGTTCAGTTATTTCTGCGACTATGCGCCTGTGTTCAGACTGGCCTGTAATGATTTCACAATGCAGCAGTCAGTGGCTTCAATTGCTAGTATTGTCAATCTGATGGGGCCTTTTACTTTTATTCTTCTGTCCTATTTCAGCATCCTGGTGACTGTGTTCAAGATGAAGTCAGTCAGCAATGGAATAAAGGCTCTCACTACTTGCATTGAGCACCTCATCCTTGTTGTTGTCTTTTACATTCCCTTATTCAGCATCTTCTTAATCGGGTTTTATGGGGGCTCCGTCGACCCGGACCAGCGTGTGCTGAGCCTGTCACTGGCCTCTTGTCTCCCACCCTGCATCAATCCTATCGTATATTCTTTGAAAACTAAAGAGATCAAAACCCGAGCCCTGGCACTGGTCAGGAAAAATAAAATTGGCACATAACAACCATCATAATAAAAAAAAAGGTGAATAAAGAGCAGTGACTGTACGCTCTCTGAATAATGTCTGTCAGCAGAAATGTGTCACCAGAAGGTCAAGATGTGTGTCAAGAAGGATGTGAGAACTGTACTGCAGACACTTTCATGTGGATGTGATTGAATTAAAGTTGTATTGTGTACAATTTACTGATGCATCTCCATCTTTTTGGCTATGGTCAATTGATCATCAATTTGTTGAAGTTTGTTCAACTAAGTGTCATTACTTTGTCATTCACTAAAGTTAAACTGAACCATTTTGTTTTGGCTCTCCGCAAGCGTTTTAATGATAAATGCATCCTCACGGAACATGATGCAAAAGCTGCGTCATTAAATATTGTTTAATTTGAGCATAAAAAAAGTTTTTTAAAAGTTTGATACTTTCTGTTTTATATATATTCACCTCTCTGAGTTTCATGCGACCAAGCAGATGTGTGATTAAACTGCTGATGGTCCTGATTAGTTCACATGATGTCAGAGGTCATTCTCATCATGTTGAGCAATTTAATGAATATGCACTGAACTCTGATTAATGCACAAAGTGAATCGATATGTTTAACATTTGTCTGGCTAGTATATTTAGATACCTCTGTCAGATCTTGTAATAAAAAGTGATGTGCTTAAAGATAACTTACTCATCCTGTTTCAAAGACACAGCTTCACAATACATCAGACAGGACACAAACTACACTGTGGTAATATGATGAGTGCCCTCTAGTGGGATTATGTGTACAGTACCGGCTGTTAATAATCTGTAACAGCACTACATGAAAAACAAAGAAATAACAAAAGCTGCTGAGCAGTAAGTTCTGTTTTGCCACTTGTCTCTTTCTTTCCTGCAAGATTAATATCATAATTTGACATATGTGTTTCATTCTCTGCCCAAACACCTCATATCCACTATGTATTAATAACTGATGTGTGGTAAAGCTCATAGATGTGAACAAGGCAGTAAGTACTCATCAGTGTTACTAACAGGAGGAAACTTAATCTACCAACTCACCAGAGGGAAGAAATCTGTCAACACAAAAGACTAAAAGACTAAAAGTAATATAATATGTGCCCACAAGTGAAATATGGTGATTTATCTTTTAAACTGAATTGAATCAGGCCAACACTGACCTTGGCTCAGACATGCTGATCAGTAAAAGTCGTTAAACGCTGTTTCTTAGTCGCTGCAATTTTATAAACCATCTATGACAATATTGATCCAACATGATCCATCCATCCATCATCCATTTCGTTATCCGGGGCCGGGTCGTGGGGGCAGCTGCCTGAGCAGGGACACCCAGACTTCCCTCTCTCTGGACACTTCCTCCAGCTCTTCCGGTAGGATCCCAAGGCATTCCCAGGCCAGCTGAGTGACAGTCACTGCAGTGTGTCCTGGATCTTCCTCGGGGTCTCCTCCCGGAGGTGGCGTCCCGGGGGCGTCCGAAACAAATGCCCGAGCCACCTCAGGTGGCTCCTCTCGATGTGGAGGAGCAGCAGCTCTACTCCGAGCTCCTCCCGAGTGACAGATCTCCTCACCCTATCTCTAAGGGAGCGCCCCGCCACCCTGTGGAGAAAACTCATTTCGGCCGTTTGTATCCGGGATCTTGTTCTTTCGGTCATGACCCAAAGTTTATGACCATAGGTGAGGGTAGGAACGTAGATTGACCGGTAAATCGAGAGCTTCGCCTTTCGACTAAGCTCTGTCTTCACCAAGACAGACCGATACAACGACCGCATTACTGCGGCCGCTGCACTTATCTGCCTGTCAATCTCACGTTCTGTCCTTCCTTCACCCATGAACAAGACCCCGAGATACTTAAACTCCTCCACTTGAGGCAGGAACTCTCCCCCAACCTGGAGGGAGCAAGCCACCTTTTTCCGGTCAAGAACCATGGCCTCGGACTTGGAGGTGCTGATTCTCATCCCAGCCGCTTCACACTCGGCTGCAAACCGCCCAAGGACATGCTGGAGTTCCTGGCTCGAAGGAGCCAATAAGACCACATCATCCGCGAAAAGCAGAGATGAAATCCAGTGGCTCCCAAACCAGACCCCCTCTGGCCCGTGGCTGCGCCTAGAAATTCTGTCCATAAAAATAATGAACAGAACTGCCGGCAATGCGAACCAAGCTCCTGCTCCGGTCGTACAGGGACTGTACAGCCCTTAACAGAGCGCCTCTGACGGCGTACTCCTGGAGCACCTCCCACAGAATGCCATGAGGGACACCGTCGAATGCGTTCTCCAAGACCACAGAACACATGTGGACTGGTTGGGCAAACTCCCATGAACCCTCGATCACCCTGTGAAGGGTATAGTGCTGGTCCAGTATTCCGCGGCCCGGACGAAAACCGCATTGTTCCTCCTGAATCCGAGGTTCGACTATCGGCTGAATTCTCCTCTCCAGTACTCTGGAATAGACTTTCCCAGGGAGGCTGAGGAGTGTGATCCCCCGATAGTTGGAACACGCCCTCCGGTCCCCCTTTTTGAATAAGGGGACCACCACCCTGGTCTGCCAGTCCAGAGGCACTGTCCCCGACTGCCACGCGATGCTGCAGAGACGTGTCAACCAAGATAGCCCCACAACATCCAGAGACTTGACGTACTCAGGGCGGATTTCATCCACCCCCAGTGCTTTGCCACTGAGGAGCTTCCGGACTACCTCAGTGACTTCGGCTTGGGTGATGAATGGGTCAACCTCTGAGTCCCCAGCCTCTGCTTCCTCTATGGCAGTGGGATTGAGGAGATCCTCGAAGTATTCCTTCCACCGCCTGACAATGTCCCCAGTCGAGGTCGACTGCTTCCCCCTCCTGAGGCTCCGGATGGTTTGCCAGAATTTCTTCGAGGCCGACCGGTAGTCCTCCTCCATGGCCTCCCTGAACTTTCCCCAGACCTAAGTTTTTGCTTCCGCGACTGCCCGTGCTGCCGCACGCTTGGCCTGTTGGTACCCGTCAGCTGCCTCAGGAGTCCCCCGGGCCAACCAGGCTCGATAGGACTCCTTCTTCAGCTTGACAGCATCCCTTACTCAGTACTCAGTCAGTTGACAGCTCAGCCCCTCTCTTAATCCAAGTGTCCAAGACATACGGCTGGAGGTCAGATGACACGACCACAAAGTCGATCATTGACCTCCGGCCTCGGGTGTCCTGGTGCCACGTGCACATATGGACACCCTTATGCTTGAACATGGTGTTTGTTATGGACAAGCTGTGACTAGCACAGGCCGTTCCTCCCAGTCACACCCCTCCAGGTGACACTGTCGCTGCCCACGTGAGCGTTGAAGTCCCCCAGTAGAACGATGGAGTCCCCGGTTGGAGCACTCTCCAGTACCCCTCCCAGGGACTCCAAGAAGGCCTGGTACTCTGCACTGCTGTTCGGCCCATAAGCCGAGACAACAGTGAGAGACCAATCCCTGACCCGAAGGCGCAGGGAAGCGACCCTCTCATTCACTGGGGTAAACTCCAACACATGGCGGCTGAGCTGAGGAGCTATAAGCAAGCCCACACCAGCTTGCCGCCTCTCACCGCGGGCAACTCCAGAGAAGAAGAGAGTCCAGCCTCTCTCAAGGAGTTGGGTTCCAGAGCCCAGACTGTGCGTGGAGGTGAGCCCGACTATCTCTAGCCGGAACCGCTCAACCTCCCGCACCAGCTCAGGCTCCTTGCCCACCAGCGAGGTGACATTCCATGTCCCCATGGCGAGAGTCACCATCCGGGAATTGGGTCGCCGGGGTCCCTGCCCACGACTGCGACCCAAATCACACCGAACAGGCCCCTTCTGAACCCTCCTGCGAGTGGTGAGCTCACTGGAGGGCGAGCCCACGTCGCTCTTTCGGGCTGGGCCCGACCGGGTCCCGTGGGCAAAGACCCAGCCACCAGGCACTCGCCTGCGAGCCCCAACTCCAGGCCTGGCTCAAGGGTGGGGCCTCGGTGATGCCAATCCGGGCAACGTAAACGTCCTTGATGTTCTATCTGTCATTAGGGGCTTTTGAACCAATCTTAGTCCGACCCTTCACCTAGGACCTGTTTGCCTTTGGGCGACCCAACGAGGGGCATTAAGCCCCGGACAACATAGCTCCTAGGATCATTCAGGTGCTCAAACCCCTCCACCACAATAAGGTGCCGGTTCAAGGAGGCATGATCCTTAATACTTATTAGTCTCAAGTTTAAACAGTAAATGTATGTTTGCTTGTTACAGCAAAGCGTTCTCTGGTGATGGCATCAAAAATCTGGCCCATGAGAACCACGGCCTGTTTATTCTTGAATAAAAGTTGAGGGAACACTGTGCTGTTTGCTCTCTTTGTACAAACAAACATCACAAAACATTTGTTAAGTTCTGTATAATCATTCTGCTGTCACAAGAGGTCACTGAGGCGATCAGGGAGGCACAATAGAGCTCTTCCACCAGACCGAACTCACTAAATCATCAAAACAATCATTTAGATGTTTGTATTGAGATTAGAGTCAGCTGCAACCCTGCTCATCATGGATGATGTCATTATTGGGCCATTATGAAATTATTTGTCAGTATCAGCTGGAAGCTCTCTCAAGAGATCAGTGAGGACAGTATTTCAGTGTGTACGCAGGTCAGACCTGCAGTCGTCTGTGTGCTGCTTTTACATGCAGCATCTAACAGAGCTGCTGCTGAACAATCTGTAAGAGAGCATCAGGTGAGCCACCGTCACTGGTTTACAGCATACTAAAATGTGAACGTGCTCATCAGAATGGCATAAAAATCATACAAATGATATGTTTTTCTCTTTGTCAGACTGGAGAGCTGAGGCTGTCCTCCAGCACACAGGCTGTGGAGATCAGTGATGTCTATAAACGACTCTCTCATCATTCATCCTCCAGGCTTCTATATCATCGGATTTCAGACATTTCCCTTCATCAACCTCTACATCATCTTTCTATCAGTTGTCTATGTGGTGACTGTACTGTTCAACAGTTTCTTGATCTGTATAATTGCTTTTAATCAATGTTTACACACTCCAAAGTTTCTGGCTGTTATCAACCTCGCAGTGATTGATGTGATCTTAAACACGAGCACTATTCCAGGCATGATTAAGACGTTCCTCTTGAAGGATAACTTTGTTCCATTCAACCTGTGTTTGGTTCAAATGTGTGTCTACTATGCTGCTTTACCTTTGGAGTCATATGCACTGGCTATACTTGCCTATGACAGGTTGATCGCAATATGTTTCCCTCTGCGTCACAACTCATTCAACACATTACGGAGCATGAGCTGCATGGTCAGTCTGTCATGGGTTTGTGTTCTCTCAGTAAATATATTTGCAACAGGTATAATGACTCGACTGTCTTTTTGTAACTCTGTCAGGCTGTTCAGTTATTTCTGCGACTATGCGCCTGTGTTCAGACTGGCCTGTAATGATTTCACAATGCAGTGGACTGTTGCTTCAACTGCAAGTATTGTGCATGTGCTGGGGCCTTTTACTTTTATTCTTCTGTCCTATTTCAGCATCCTGGTGACTGTGTTCAAGATGAAATCAGTCAGCAATGGAATAAAGGCTCTCACTACTTGCATTGAGCACCTCATCCTTGTTGTTGTGTTTTACATTCCCATATTCACCATCTTCTTAATCGGGCTTTACGGGGGCTCCGTTGACCCGGACCAGCGTGTGCTGAGCCTGTCACTGGCCTCTTGTCTCCCACCCTGCATCAATCCTATCGTATATTCTTTGAAAACTAAAGAGATCAAAACCCGAGCCCTGGCACTGGTCAAAAAAATAAAATTGGCACATAACAAACATCATAATAAAAAATAAAAAAGGTGAATAAAGAGCAATGACTGTACGCTCTCTAAATAATGTCTGTCAGCAGAAATGTGTCACCAGAAGGTCAAGATGTGTGTCAAGAAGGATGCAAGTACTGTACTGCAGACGATTTCATGTGGATGTGTTTGAATTGAAGTTGTATTGTGTATAGATATATGCATCCTCAGGGAACATGATGTTTAATTTGAGCATAAAAAGTACACAAAAATGTTGGTACCTTCTGTTTTATATATATTTACTTCTCTGAGTTTCATGCGACCAAGCGGATGTGTGATCAAACTGCTGATGGTCCTGATTAGGTCACAAGAGGTCAGAGGTCATTCTTGTCAGGTTGAGCAATTTAATGCTCATAGGCTGAACTCTCATACTCATATATTGAGAAAATGACAATGTTGCGGCAGCAAGAACTACAGCAGATACCTCTGTCAGATCTTGTGATAAAAAGTGATGTGTTTAAAGATAACTTACTCAGCCTGTTTCAAAGATACAGCTTCACAATTCATCAGACAAGACACAAACTACACTGTGGCAATGTGATGAGTGCATGCCCTCTAGTGGGACTATGTGTACAGTACCTATAAAATAGGTGTTGGCTTACTGAATACCAAACTTGTGACCTATCAATAATGGATGAATAAATCAGAAGGCACTGATTTCAAGAATCTATCTGCACTCTCCGCAGGTTGTCCGGTAAGAACAGGAATGATGTTGATAGGTTAATGAATCCAATTCACACATAATCTCATGTGAGAGATGCCCCTCATTTATTAATGAATAAACTCTTCTGTTGATATTGTCTGTGTGGTTACTAAAATACAGAAATAAACAGAAATGTGCATCTAATCATATGCGATATTAATAATACACAGAAACAGATGTTGCATGCATAAATTACACAATGCAATAAAAAGGCTATATAATGCTAAACAGTAAAAAGGATGAATAAATAAGAAGATCTGAGTGTTTATAAATTGAACAAAAAGCAACCTCTTAGCACAGAAAGGCCCATATCTACCTCACTGGCATAGTGTGCACAGAGGGCGAGACAAATAAATGTGCGACGATCCCTTAATGGACGCATCGGCAAGCTCACTACACTGCAGTGACATAACTAATAAACACCTGAAGCCACAACGATACACCATTGTTAACATAACAATATTATCAGGGATCATATACATCAATTGAAATATTACATCGAAAGCATCCTTGAGTTCCGAGCTGCCACCTTTGAAGTTCGTACCTTGGTCTGATAACAGCTTGAAGGGCTTTCCTCGTCTCACAATGAAGCGACGAAGTGCCATCAGAAATTAGTCTGTGTCCATGCTGGCTAGAAGATCAAGATGTATGGCATGGGTTGTCAGATATTTAAACACAATGCCCCATCTTTTTGCTGTACGTTGTCCAATCTTAATGAGGTACGGCCCAAAACAGTCCACACCTGTGGAATAAAATGCTGGATGATGGAGCTGCAAACTGGAGGGTGGAAGGTCAGCCATTTGGGGGATGACTGGACTGCGGCGCCATTTCCGGCATTCAGGACATTCAGGACCCGCGAAAGATCTGCGTCGCTCGGCAAAGAAACTCTCAGGTCAGGGGTGGGCAAGCTGTCTGTCAAAGTCCTGCATAACACACTGGATGCAGGGTATCTTGGCAGAGAAAATCACATCTGCAGAGCCAGCCCCCTACACGGATCAACTAAGCTTCTTGGTCATACTTAGGAGCCAAGGTGAGTAATCGACTACGTGTTGGTACCAGTTGCTGTGATGCAAGGAGGGTGTATTCTTTTGGGAAGCAGGCTAGCTGTACCTTCCTGAAGAGGGCCAATTCAGCCTGTTTGCAGTCATCCACCATTGGGTCTGAGACTGCGGCTGCCCCATCACGTGCTTGGACAGAAGCCTCAAGCAGCTCATTGAAGCTGTCAAAAGCGCTGGCATAAGGCAGACTCGGATCAGGAGTCACAGAGAGATGTCCACAAAAGTTGGCCTTTCACAGTTTCACTGTACAGCGGTTGTGACCAAGGAGCTGGGACAGAGTCAACCCACGGGTTATGTCGTCAGCAGCATTACATCCTGAGCTGACATATCGCCAGGGACTACCCTCAGTCAGCTCCTGAATGTCAGCAACTCTAGCACCAACAAAAGCCTTATGCCGGCAGGACTCTGACTGCAACCAGTTCAGGACTGTGGTGGAGTCCGTCCAGTAGGTGATGCTGGAGATGTGGAGGTTGAGCTCTTTCTTCAGGACAGCAGCAAGCTGGTCACCAGTGTGGGCAGCGCAAAGTTCCAGTCATGGGATGGACTGCTGACGGACTGGGTTGACTCGGGATCTTGCTGCTAGGAACGCCACTTGGATTTCACCTTTATGGTCCACTGTCCGAAGGTAGGCCACAGACCCGTATGCTCTCTCTGAGGCATCTGAAAAGACGTGAATGCTTTGTGTACAGGCTGAAAAATCGGTCTCTGGATGAGCATAACATCTGGGAAGAGAGATGTCAGGGAGCTGATGAAGTTAATTCTCCCAGGCATGCCACAGCTGGAGTAGGTCTTATGGCAGCTGTGGGTCATCCTAATCTCCTCGTCTACTTCGGAGACGCTGCACAAGTATTTTGGCCCGGGTGGTGTAGGTAGCAGGCCAAGGGGATTGTACTGTCTAGCTAGTACGCGATAAATGCTCCGCATTGTAGGCTCGGGCTGCTGAGTGTGGCGGAGCCAGTGATGGTATCGGATGTGTAGTGCCAAAGCAGCCCCAGAGTCCGCTCTGGTGGATCAGCCCCATCTAGTGATAGCCAGAATTCACTGCTCTCCGCTCTTGATCCTGAAAGCATGTGACTGATGATGTCTGGCACATTAGTAGCCCACTGGCGTAGTTCGAACCCCCCTGAGAGGAGGAGCTTCTGTAGCTTGTTTACGAATTGCTTGGCTTCTGCTACTGAGGTGAAGCTCTGAAGGAGGTTGTCAACATAAAAGCAGTTCTCAACAGAGTGGCTGGTATCTACACCTGAGTTGCTGTGATCCAGGACATGCTTTTAGAGCACAAAGGTGGCACAGCTAGAGTGTAGTGCCAAACGGCAGCACCTGCCATTCACAGATGTCGGATGATGTGCTGCAGTCCATGTCTCTCCAAAGAAATCAGAGGAAGGGCTTGTCTTCAGGGTGAGGTGTTCATTCAAACTGGCACCTTGATGTGTGAATGAACAATTAAACACAATCCGATCCTTGCCATTATGATGAACCATGCAATGTGGTATGTACCAGGAGTTGACACTGGCTTGTACTTCATCAGAGGTGAGTTTGGTGACATAACCAGCATCCAGCACCTTCGTAATCTCTTGGTTGTAGGTATCTGCTCTGACAGGATCCTTGGAAAGGTGCTTTTCAGTCCCATGCATGTGACCCAGCACTGACTTCTTAGGTGAATGGAGAGAGGGGACATAGCACAGGGGTAGCATACCTTTGAACATCATCCACGTCCACCCTGATGGTCTTCTCTTCCAGCATCCTAACTGCTGTAGTGTCCTGGCTTTGACTGAGTGATAAGCTTCTCGTTCCGGTATGGGAGGACATCCATCTGCCAGAGTTTAGTCACATGACTGAGGAGTTCTACAGACGTATGTTGATAAGCAGGCACTGAGGGGCAAAGGACTGGTGCGTAAGGACTTTAGCAGGGCCTTGGAGCATCCACCAAGTCATGTCTTGAGTGCCACTGGTCCACCTGGAGGTCCTAGGTGCACAAGCTCAACTGGAGTGAGAAGATGAGGATAATCTGAACCAATGAGCAGCAGCGGTTGTGTCTGACTAAAGGAATGCAGGGGGAGACCTCTAAGGTGACGGTAAGTCTTCTGCAGGGCTTCAACTGGATGAGAATATTTAGAGAGGTCGAGCTCTACTGCTGTAAATGCTCTGTGGATTCAGAACCATTTCTGGGGGTGAATGGCGGAGGACACAGAGAAGGAGACTGACATTCCTGGCACAGTCCTGGTATCTTGACGGATGGTTCTAAGTGCCAGGCTCTCACTCTGTCCTTGGAGTCCTCTTGAGTAGCACTGTGAAGGAGGATTGTGCACTTGGACCCGTCATCAAGGATGGCACATGTCTCAGTCTTCCTCTTGGCGTTGTACAGTCACACCTTAACCATTTTCAGCAGCACGCAGCTACTGGTCCTGGTAGGGTCTAGGTAGTATGTCACTGGCTGAGTAGGTTCAGGGACTGGCCTCTCTGGTCAGACGACTGTTGATGAATTGACATCATGCAGTACTTCCAGATGAGTCTGATTGTACTGCTGGTATTTGGCCTTGAGGTAGCACTGTGGTGCTTGATGATCTCTTCCACATCTCAAACATCTCTTTTCTGTTTTGACCCAAGCCACTTTCTGCTCTCTTGTGAGTATTTAGAACTCTGAGCACTGATTGAAGTAATGTTGAACATTAAGGGACAATACTTCTTGGGCTTTGCAAGCTCTGATCCCTTTGCTGGTGGCTCACATCCAAGCAGGACGGTGGCTGAGTGTGATGCTGGCCTTTGCTTGGTCTTGAGGCCTTTCTGACGAACAGGTGGAATCCCCTACCCTCTCTACTAATACTGTAGGAATCAGCAATGACGAGGGCATCTTCCAATCTGAGATGGTCGACAAGGATTTGATATTTGAAGCATTCAGTAGCATCTTCAGGTAGGATGTTGTCGAGCGCGATCTTCAAGCGGGCAAACTGACGGGGGTCGTCATCAGTGAAATATGTCTCTTGATAAGGTGAATAGCGTGGCTGACTGAAACGTCTCCGTTCCCTTGATTCTGCAGGTGGGCCATGAGATGAGTCAGCTGACAGATGATGCGCAGAAGCAGGTGATCTGTGATGGAAAGTGTGCAGCTCTGCATATTCTGGGATAGACACTCTGTCCTAGGGTGCACTTGTGGTGTCATCACGCTTAATGTTCATACTCCAAATGGAGGGTGAGGATGCTGTTGAGGTGGCATCCACGGGAATGAGTCCTGATCTGCTGCGCCAATAGGAGGTGGATATGAGACTGGTGGCGGGGGAAATGGCTCATCAGCTGGATGAGGATAAAGTGGGGAAGATAAGTCAGGCCAAGGCACATCTTGCAAGTCATCCTCGGGTTGGTTGAAGGGCTGTCTGATATGTTGCAGTGGTGTAGATACCCAATCTGGAGCGAGAGCCTTTATGATGGAGGCACCACTGTCCTCAAACTGGGAGCTGCGGAGCTTTAGGTAGGAGGTTGAGGAGCAGCTGATGATTGTGGTGTCAGAGCACGGAGGAGGGTTTGCATCTCTTGCCTGAGCTGATTGCTATCTCCCCTCATTTCCTTCAGTGCTGTGAAGACCACTTCTGGGACGAGGCTCTGGGTTGTCTGTCCGTCAGGAGTGACTTTTGATGCATCGTGATACTCGCTATCTCCCACAGCGGAGGGGTCATGGAGTGTGTGTGATTGATGTGTGATGACTCGAATCCTTAAAAGCATCCGTATTTACAAGCTCTAACAAATAAAATCCAGAACTGCCGCGGAGAACAAAACTGTCTTCGTCGACTCGTACCAGACACTTCTCACAGTGCAGCAGAGGTCTCTGATTGGTTCAATGCATCCTGCCATTAACTGTTCATGGACGCTCCATGCACGTTCACGTGAATACCATGTGCAAGGTAACGGGCTCTAGGACTGTGCGTGTGAACTGTGAATGGGCTGATGAGGGATGTTATGTTACAAATTGGCAAGGAAGGGCTAACCCTTATGAACAGTGCCGGCTGTGTCACGAATTACACTCCGACTTTAATAATCTGTAACAGCACTTCATGAAAAACAAAGAAATCACAAAAGCTGCTGAGCAGTAAGTTCTGTTTTGCCACTGACAGATGGGTCAGTCCATCGGTCTCTTTCTTTCCTGCAAGATTAATATCATTATTTGACATCATCAGAAGAAATCTGTAAACACAGAAGAAGACTAAAAGACTAAAAATAATACAATATGTGCCCACAAGTGAAATATAGTGATTTATCTTATAAACTGAATTGAATCAGGCCAACACTGACCTTGGCTCAGACATGTTGATCAGTAAAAGTCATTAAATGCTGAATATGCCTTTAATTGCAACATCAGAGAATTCAGATCTCTCGTCAATGCAATACTTCAAAACATATATCACTGTACTGTCAGTCACAGCTCATCTCCACCACACTTTCTACAAAATGGTGTTCAAACAAATGCATGTTTATTCCAACAAATGATTTATACAGTCTCCAGATTGTGAAAGATGACTTTCCTTACGTTAATGATATATTAAACACGTGTAACGGTACCAGACCCGGGAGAAGAAGCCGTATGGATGCTGTTCTGGGTCAACCAGGAAGTGCTTGAGCGTCATCAGCGTGACCACCAAAAATCTGACCAATCACAAAAGAGGAGGCAACAACCCCTAAAATGAACAAGAGGCTTCACTCGTTCTACTTCCGTTTACGACATATGAGTCGTCCTACATCGTTTTCTTTCATATAAACCTGTAAACTTGGCATAAATGTATCTATTAATCAACACCACCGGATTCAAATGGATGAGCTCACTACTTGAATATTGTAGTTTCTGAGTGTTGCCTACTATCTGAAAAACGTATCTCTGAACCTGTGAGACACTGCGTCACAGTATCATCGCATGAAAATCGATTGTGCGTTTACATCGTTTTGTACGGTAAATCCCTTCAGCGCCGACAGGTACTTCGCGGTGCATTCAGGTGCACCTTGTGAAACTCTACAATCTAATGTCAATAGCCGTGAAGGTTGTTTAATACGAGACAATTGCATTATTTTCCTCCTGGAAATATATAGGTAAAATGTAATTTATTATTTTTTTCTTTTTTACTGTACTTCAGCAGACTCCCCCAGATATTAAGGTAGACTGTAGGCTGACATGTTTCTCACACTTGCCTGCACTATTTTGTTTTATTGTAACTCTGATTCTGTTCTTTTGGTTGGCATTCTGTTAACTTGCTTTAGATTTTCACTGTCCATTGTACTTATAACTATATAAAGATTAGTTAACAATTGTACTAAAAGCATTAAATCCATATTGTGCACGACTTTGACATATCAAATTATTTTAAAATGCTGCAGTAAATAAAAATATATATATTTATATATTACTTTTACAAAGGTACTCTGGGACCTTGTGTAAAGAATCTGGTGGAGTCTGATTATAACAGTTTTACTTGAGATTTTAAAAGCCATTTTAATGTCTGTTGATGTAGAACTGACTGAGATATCTTTATGATTTTGCTTCTAATAATTTAAAAAGTAAAAGTAGTCCATTAAGTTAAACAGAGAAAAAATACGGGATCAATCAATCAATGGCTTTCTCGTTTTGAACAACATTCGTGACCATTCAAGAAGACATTAGAGTTTACAAGGTGTACCTGAATGCAACATCAAGCCCTGTCAGTGCGCACTCTCTTTACCGTATAACGTGATATAGACGCGCACGTGGAGAATTACACAGTGTGTCCGCAGTAACCAGGCAAGGGAACGTCACGTGGGACCGGAACTATCCTGCTTCTATCTACTCTTTGGTTGTACTTCGCCCATCCGGAACCTTTAACACTCGTCTCGTGCTCCACCAGCAGTCAGCTGGTTCAGGAACCTTCAGCTCAGTCATGGCAGACATCAGCAAGACTGAGAAGGTCCAGCTGCACGCCCCGGATTTAGCGGAGCTGCGTGGTGGTAAGAACGTCCAGCTTTAATATTACAAGCACAGTAAATGTTGTCCATGAAGTGACGGCGGCCGGGTGAGGACATTGTGTGTGCTTGCAGTGTTACAGGCGGGACTTCAGAACAACTTTGCTGAAGTTCAGGTGAGTGTTGTGGAGTGTCCAGATCTCACAGAGGAGCCCTTCCAGTTCCCTGTCAAAGGTGAGAAGAGCTTCGCTGGTGCACTTCATCCATAGTATGCACAGTTTGTTTGCACATTGTATTTACATCTGCATGTGTGGAACACTTGTTTTTGTCAGGTTTCTCTTAAAGTTAACTTTTGTATTTTTCCTCCTGGTCTGCATCTGACAGCTTATTGTGAAATGTCCTGACAGAGTTGGACCTTGTTGTTGAAGAATAAGATCCTTTTTTGTATGTTGGTCTTGATAAAGACACCAGACTCCATTTGCAGAAACACACATTTTATCGTCTTGTAATCAAATTGGACACCCAAACAAAATAAAACTCACCAGGACTGTCTTGGCTTCACTGCACCACCATCGGCAACTCTGGTTTGCTCAAAATGAAAGTTAAATTGACAGATGTGACAGGTGTGAGAAGGAGGGCAGACATCTGGAAGCAGCTGGAGAAAACAGCATGTAGGGTGAGAATATTTTTTTTGTGACTGAAAGGTTTATTTTAGTTTTTTATTTGATGGGTTCATGACTGTTGGAACAGTGAAAAGATGGACCAAGATGGTTTTGGTACGTTCTGAATTGTATTTGATGTTTGGATTCTAGCTTGAATGAAATCAGTTCTGCAACCTTAAATCACCGTTTCCTGCAAATGGAGTCTGGTGGCTTTGGTGAGCGCTTTGCTCTTATTCTTTAACAAACACGTCTATCTGTGTTGGGATCCTTCACAGACATTCATAAAAAACACAATCTGAGCCTGTCTGTGGCAAAAACAAACAGTTTTAAAAATTGTTACCCTCATCAGTAAACATGTAACGACAGGGTTTGACTGAAAAACAGCGACATTCCCCTTTAACGTCCCCTCCCTCCTCTCCCTGTAGGCCTGTGTGGACATCCTCGCATCACTGACGTTGGTGGTGTGCCGTATCTGATCCCGTTGGTTCAGAAGCACAAGGTAGTTTTATCCTGAACACATCGTGGGGCAGATAATGAGCGCTGACCTGTCGTGATTGGATTATTATATATTTGTCTGTCCTCATCGCAGGAATATGACATGAACACCATATCGAAGGAGGTGGAGCTGCCAGGAGCCTTCATGCTCGGTGCAGCAGGCGCAGCCTCCAGGATTCTTGGAATGAACGCGGAGGTGAGTCGACTTCAGCTCCGATAGGATGCATGACAGAGATTTCGACAAAGTGAATTATGAAGTTGTCACCCTGCTGAACTGTTACCCAGATGTTTGCAGGACTAAGTGTTGTCGTCCACAGCTGATGCCCGTGGTTCTGACCGAAGCGGAGAACCGGCCTGCGGTGAACAGCAGCTACTTCTCCTCCATCAATCCAGCCGACGGTCAGTGTCTGCTGGAGAAGTACAGCGACAGATTCTCTGACTGCTGCTTCGGACTGCTGGGAAATCTGTACGCCTGCGACGGGAAACCCGGGAAGGTAATCAGTCTCATCTGAGGGTGAATAACAGGCCTTTTTTTTAGAAATAATGCACTGTCATCTTTTCACTTCTGGCAAATGCTGACTTCTCTGGTTATTTATGAACTTAAACACAATCATCTGTTGGTTAATAATCATGCTGAAGTCACCGTGTGTGAAGTGAAGTGAGGTGAACCTTCAGCCCGTCATGTGTGCTCCAAAAGATAAACATTAACAAAAGGAAAGTGAGTGTCCGAGCTGAGCTGTGGATTCTTCCTCACCTCCTGCAGGTCATAGAGGTTCGGGCCAAGAGGAGAACAGGAAGCCACAGTCTCGTGACGGCCTTGAGGACGACGCTGGAAGGCCACTACCCTGATAAGAGCCTGGCACTGGGAGGCACCTTCATCATCCAGAAAGGGAAGGCTAAAATCCACATCATGGTAAACATCGGACGTGACACAGAACACGTGATGGACAGCTGCTGAGTGTTAACGTGGGTTTTGATGTGTTGCCTTGTGTCTGCTCACCGGCAGCCCAGAGAGTTCTCCGTCTGCCCCCTGAACACCAACGATGACGTCAACAGCTGGCTGAAGCACTTCGAGGTCAGCGCCCCGCTCGTCTGCCAGTCAGTGCTGGTGTCCAGAGACCCGGTGAGCAGAGTCAACAACCCGTCACCTCGTTTTATAAATGAGGCTGTTTTTGTAATGGTTCTGTTGTGTGTTCAGGGTTTGGACCTGCGCGTGGAGCACACCCACTGCTTCAGCCACCACGGAGAAGGTGGCCACTACTACATCGACACCACACCGGACACCGTGGAGTACCTGGGCTACTTCGTGCCCGCAGAGTTCGTGTACCGCATCGACAGGCCCAAAGAGACCCACGGAGTCGGGCGGGATTGAGGAAAAATGGAGGAATGAATAACGAATCATAGTGAATCCAGAAGTATTTGATTTAAACTAAGTTCTGTGTGTTATCACACTCAGAAACTTGATATTTTTTAACAATGAACATGATGATTTTGCATCATTAACTTTAAGTTCTCAAACCACAGTTTAAAAGACATTCACTGCTTTTCCTTTAATAAAAAATGTTGAGTTTCTTTTGATTTGTGGCTGTTTTGTTGTTTGACGAATACAAGAGGAACATGTAGCACCCATTACTTCTAAAATAACAATACATTCGGGATCATTAAACTACAAAAATGCTCACCAAGCACCTCGATAATACAAAAAAAAATGTGCAGGACAGACCAGAGCAGACTGGCACAATGTTGTATACACAAACAACACACGCACACGTCAGTGTTGTCACTTATTTCCTTGATTCTGCCTCCTTTAAATCCTTTTTTGACGTCTCTCAGGCAGAAGTGAAAACACCTCTGCTGGTAATGAAGTCGCCATCATGTGAAATAAAACCGTCAACAAAAGCTTCACTCGCATGAAGTCGCAGGTTCAACCCTCCTGGTTTTATGATTTTGTGTCTCAGATTATTATGAGAACCTACAAGTGTTGTGTAGCGACAACTCTGGACGCTACAATTAGAAATAACGTTGTCTTAAGAGAAAATAGATCGTATCGACAGTGATGGAACAAGTTATGGTGTTTGAACTGTTGCATTAATCATACTTTTTGATGAGAGAGCAATATGAACCCGATGGAGCAAAATTGACACTTCAATCATCCTTCAAAAATACATTTTGATTAGTTTTTTATTTATCCAAGTCTAGAAATATTTAAATAATATAAAAAAAGAAACTGGTGTCGTGAAGTCAGAATAGGTTACAGAGAACAAAACATTGATTTGTGTTGTTAAATATAGTTTTCAGTTTAATAATATTTTCGTTATGATAAAAACTGTTCTGACCTTTCAATCTTATACTCATGGTTATAAAAAAAATGTCCAAGTATTTGAATTTAAGCAAAACATCTTGTATATATTATGCATCATAAATGTGTTATGATAATATAAAAATTAAATTGTTTGTCAATTTTTGATGAATTAATTGTTTATCGCTAATTACTAAATAATTTAATGAGAATGGTATATTGCCAAAATAATAATCAACATCAGTTAAATACATTCCTGAATTTAAAAAAAAATCCTATTATATAAAAAAAACATATTAAGAGGGTTTTTGGAGAAGGAATTAAAATGCATAATTTTAATATTTACAATATCATTGAAGTAATAATACAAACTCAGAAACATTAATCTTATCATAGCTGAAGAAAAAAAGCTGTTTGTTTATTTAGTTTGTTTAGGCATGAAAATCCAGTCCGTGAAGATCTTCCTCTTCTGATTAAAAGTCATTTAATAAACTACGTACTGCACCTTTAACGTTACACAACACGTCACTGTACTTCAGTCTCCTCGTCTCCATGGAAACACCGCCCTCTGCTGGTCAGAGCCGGTGACGCACCATTTCCCACAATGCTACTGCCGCACCAGCCCGGAAGTAAGACGTTTATTGACAATATGGCCGCGGAACTGGGTTTGGATTTGGGGGAGATTTTGTTTTGACAGCAGTCGCCAGTGCTGCGCTGACATCCCGTTTCCCCCTCAGGAGTGTTCGGGACCGATGCATTTGAATGAAGGGACCCGCGGATCCACGGGACGCTGTCAGTGAGCTGAGGAAACGTCCAGAGTGTCAAACCCGTCATGTCGTTTTTCAAGAGGAAAGGTGAGGAAGCTCCCCTCCTGAAGGCTGCAACGTCAACGGCAGCTAGCAGCAGAGAGAGAGAGAGAGCCCGGCAGAGGACAGGAGAGTGGTACCGGATGCGCTGTGACCCAGGTTCGGTCCAGACTGCGGCAGCAGACTGATTAGCGGGCGGACACCGCGGTGTTCGCGGGAGCGAGTCGCCCTGCTGCCGCTGCTCACTGCAGTAACATGTTAGCTAGCTTAGCGGTGGCCTCTCTGTCCTGCCTGCCTCATCGAACCTCACGTTCGCCCGGGTCGAGTTAAATCCACCGCACACACCTGTCAGCGGTTTACCACTTTACTGTGATTGTGTTACGTGAAACAATCCTTTTAGTCGTTAAAAAACTCACAATGAGCACTTTTTTATCTGTGATAGCTACAAGTGTCGAGCTGTGCTATGACAGCTTGCTAGCTAGCTTCATCACCTCACACAGATTTAACCAGCAAGAAATCAGCTGTTAGCCATTTGTGTCCGACCCACAGCATCATGAACAACATGTAGTAGTCTTTATTAACACACATTTGGGTGACATAGCTCACGTCACTGAGATTGCTCAGCTCCATCCCAGCAGAAGGACGTGACTGAATTGAACCTGTCTGTCAGCAGTGTTGGTTATAATCCACAGTCAGGTGGTACTTCAGGCTAAAGCTGCACAGTTTAGGCAACCAGGTGAAGGAATTGTCATTGGATGAGATACAAAGTGTGTTTTACGAATATGATTTTCTTTTTAAAGCTTCATATGTCTCTACTTGATCTGTACTCAGCTGCATTATCAAGTTAAATGGTTAATCAGTGCTCCTTCCCTGTCACA
Organism: Diplodus sargus; assembly: GCA_903131615.1. Taxonomy (NCBI): domain Eukaryota; kingdom Metazoa; phylum Chordata; class Actinopteri; order Spariformes; family Sparidae; genus Diplodus; species Diplodus sargus. The sequence continues at coordinate 402,422 of CAEMYA010000028.1, forward strand.
CTGTTTTACTGCTTTATTAGGTTCATCCAGTTCAGGCTAATGCAGTCTGACACTCAGCCTGTAGCAGCTTCTACCTTCACCAGCGTCATAATGCTAGTTTTCATTCATTCAGACTGTCTTATTGATCCACGTTTAGGTCATTTTGAAGGCCGTAGTCGCAGTTTACTGATGTGTTCATCTTGTATTTGTTGTCCAACACCACTCACATCAGTCAGAGTAAAATCACAGTTCAACACCATCGTCCACCACAAACTGCAGCCGCCTTCATAATGAACAGAAAGTTGAATCCACATCTCTCTAAACCAAATTCAACAAATCTGAACCCTTCAGCTAATAAATTGCCAACCAAGGACAAGCACAACATTTTCTTATTCAAAAGTTTAAGTGTTTTCTCCGAGCCAGGTCTCTTACAATAAGTCTGTCTCAGTGCTTCAGTAGAAAGCACACAGAGATATGTGATTGTGAAAATGAATTTCAGCTGAAGTCTGCCTGTGTTATTCAGGAAGTTGGCACAGTGGCTTCACTGTCTGCCTGCTGCTCATCTTTAGGTTTGTAGATTTAGTGGCTTTTCCTCCTACACTGGTGAAAGCAGCTGACGCAGCACGGCTTCAAAATGAGGAAATATCAGAGAGAGTGCACTCGTAAAATACTCGAGGATGACTGACAGGAAGTCACAGTGTTCTTTGGTAAACGGCACAGTTAAACATACGGAAGAAGGTTTTGCAAATAAATAGTTTGCAATTAATTTGGTAGTTGACGAATCGATTAAGATTTGCAGCTCTGGATGAGTCCTGGTGGAGCTCTGAGTGTGAAGGTGCAGCATGAAGCTGCTGCTGCTTTCTCTTTGATCGAGCTCTCTTCCCATCTTTGCTGTGTTCCCACTCTGCTGGTAATACATCAGCACAGCAGAGACTTTCAGAGCTCCGGCTGTTAAAAATCCCGACTCTTTGGACGGCCTATCAGCGCCGGCCGTCTCTGACTGTTGGCAGACACAAACAGCTCCGTCCAAAGTGTCCCGCTGAAGGAGCATCTTGTGCACCGTGTGCCTCTTTGTAACGCCAGTGCTTGAAAGTGATACTTAGCCTGACCGCTCTTTGGAGAAACGGCGTAGTTTAAAGATATGAATGATGAGTCACTCTGAGGAGCGCATACCGCCGCGTCTGCCACTGGGCACTCATTCTGCTGCAGGCGACATACGTCATTTTTTATTTGACAGGTAGCCACAGAGCTCAGGAGCAGAGCCAAATATTTAATTGCAGTTTCCCACATTGTTTTAGCTCATTTTATAGTCAGACAGCAGCTCCTATAGGTGAAGCTTTCAGACAGTCAGCTCCATTCGACTTGAGCTCGTAGACCAAGGTCACAAATATTAGGAAGGTCTCTTAATGACGCCGACGTCCAGTATGAAAGCCCCCTCAGTCCTGCTTACTGTATAAAGACTGAGGGGGCTTTCACATATCAGAACACAGCTTCCCTATTTATCTCCTCATCAGTCAGCAGCAGCGGTGAAGCAGCTCTGCAGTAAATTTGCGTAGCATAGCTATTCACAGCGGCTTTGCCAGTGTATCAGTTTCCTCATCATGTCATTATGTAAGCAGATAGTGTGTTCCAGTCTTCCCTGTGACACCGAGCCCACCCTGTTCCTCACCCCTCAACAGATCTCATGTGCGACTTTTGTTTTGTTTTGTTTTTTTCACTCGTCCTGTCTTGTGAATGAAAATGATGTCTCCTCCTCCAGTTACAAGCTCGCTCTCATCTTTCTCCCCACAGCCAAAAGCAAAGAACCTGAGAGAGGAACAGATGCTAAAGTCAATAGAGGTGAGTTACACCTCATCTGTGAGGTTATGAAATGTTGAATTGAAAATGAAAACACCCGAGACAGAAGTGTTGGTGATGGATTCGGTGACCCTCGGCTACTCTGAGATGTATTATCTGTGTTTTGCTTGTCTGTGCTCTCAGAACTGAGATTTTCTTTTGCGTTGATGTGATTCAAGTAGCTCTTTGCTGAAGTCGTCTCTCGTTATGTTTGATCATCGCTGGTTGTATTGTCACAAGGACCAGCGTTTTGACCTCGAGCTACTGAGTGAAACACAGACAGCTCACAGACAAACACTGAGCAGTCTGTCGTCTCAAACATCTCTCACGCCCCGAGGCCTCTGCACTCAGACTGTGAGCTCTTTCAAGGACGTTCAGTAAAAAGACCTTTTCATAAGAAGTCATACTGATGTCACACACTCAGCCCGCTCACAGCTTTCATATCATTGTGTTTCCTTTTTTTTTTTTTGCCTAACGTCTGTTTTCTGCCCTCCACCCGCAGCTCCAGCCAGCCCTCACTCTCCATCTCTTGGACTGAGGAACCACAATGCCATCCAGGAAGCTGCCGGGCCGAGCCATGTGGCCATCAACGCCATCTCTGCCAACATGGACTCGTTTGCCCGCGGCCGCACCGCCATCCTCAAGAAGCAGCCGAGCCACATGGAGGCCGCACACTTTGGAGATCTCGGTACGCAGCCTGCACTCATGTGTTTGTATACTGTTTTTAATGATAACATATAAAGTCACAACCACACATTTGATTATATAGATAACCAAAGAGAATTTGAAGTGGATGGAAATCAGGATTTAGATTTCCTCAATTAAAGAAAAAAACAGGTGTTTTTACCTCGAAAGTTACAGTTGTCATACATGTATAACACCAGAATTTGCCCATAAATGAGGGCAGGTCACCTGTCTGGCTGTTTTTTCTTACCTGTGTCTCAAGTTCAATGTCAGAAATGCACCAGAAAACCACTGCAATGTTAAATAAATACCCATGACGACTGCAAAGTTGTTTGGCCAGGGAATAAATGTTGATTTTGTTGATTTTGTTTTCCAACTGAGAACAAAAGCCAGATGTCAGAGGAGTCTTTTGTTCGCTAGTCAACCAATTTGGACTTGATAGCAGGTGACAGTCTGTTTCTCATTTGGACCATTAATTCACAATAATTTGTCTTAGATGTGTAATCATAAAAACATGCAGTTTATACTTCACCAGATTGTCTTTTTTGCCTGAAGTGTGACTGAAATGAATAATTAATTTTTACAGAAAAGTTGCTTACTCAAATATTTGTATCAAGTATTTTATTTCCATGCTGACGTTACTGAAAGGAAACATGTCAATAGGAAAAGGAGAATAATATGATGAGTAAATATGTAAAATACAGCCTGTGTGCAGGGTGATAACAGAAGAACATACTGATGCAAAGGAAATGAGTAAAAAGTTACATGATAAGTGATATGAAAATGATTCTTGAGGTGTCATGATTTATATCGAGAGTCATTTGAGAGTGAGAAGTGAGAACTCAGTTTCACTTATTGACAACAAAAAGCAGGAATGTTTTTTTTCTCTCTCAACTCTCACTTTATTCTCTAATTTTGACCGTCTGGACTTAATTTGCTACATTCCTCCACAAAATAAGGCGCTTATATAACTTTTCAATCAGAAAAGTGAAATGAATCTTGAGTTTAGAATTGAAAGTGTTGTTGAATTGTGGATTTGAATTGTGACACGCCTGTTTGTTTAATAAGCTGCTGTTTAACCTAATGGGAATACTACCAGCTGTAGTAGCTGCAGTATGCTGGAGTGTGACTCTTGCGTCATTAAGTTGGTGCAAACACCATCTTGTGCAAGTGGCGCGACTCTCACAGTAATCCTGTGTGAGGCGCGCGCCTGAGTTCACGCTTCACTTCTGACAAACATTTCAGAGCCCGTCAGGATAACGACGGCCTTACGCGGTCACATGCCGGAGAGACGGCTCCTCCCTTCAGACGTAGTCTAAGATTAGCTTTCTGCGTGTGCACTGATACAATGTTGTGTGTCAAACGTGATAAACGACAGTGACGACAGGAACTGTACGAGCAAGTTGTCTGGAGAATAGCTGGGCTGAGCCACAGGCAGGTGGAGGAACCTGTGCTGCAGCCGGGACAACAACACCTGAGTAAAACGCACTGAGGTGCCGAGCAGAGGTGTGAGCAGGCGGCAGACAAAGGAAGGAAGGAAGGAAGGAAGGAAGTTAGGTGGGTCAGTTTCAATGACAGCTCACAGGCTCAGTGGAGCTGGAAGGAGTTCAGAAACAAGCAGGTCAGCGGCCTGTTGGAGTCGACAGAGTGGATGTAGCACAGCAGCGTAACAGGACTCGACTGCAAATGAGGCTTTTTGATGATCTGACGCGGACAGCTGCTGCGCTGCTCGGTTAGATTTGAAAGGCTCTCAGTTTTAAGTTTCTCCTCGACTGTGTGATCTGAAGGAATCTGAAGAGTGTGATTGATAAGCGCCTCACACCGGCTGACATCGTTTTGAAGCGCTTTCAAAGGGCAAACACGACTGCAGGAAGCTTCCGCCCACACAGCAGCTGATGTGCTCTGATTCATAATCCTAATTCATAAGTTTGCTTGTTTATTTTGTTTTCTGGGAGTGTGTGTGTCTCTGTGTGTGTGTGTGTGTGTGTGTTTGTACTTGCAGTCTCTCAGGATGACAAGTGTCATTCAAACAGATGTGTTAAACAATGTGGCATCCCGACAGAAGTCAGATTTGTCCCAGTGATCGGATCTAACTGGAGTTTTGCTGGACTGTCAAACGCTCCTTTGGGTGCCCGAGTCATTTGCTGACCACCTCATACACGCTGCCTGACTGACCAAACACCCAGACGTAGTTTGACTTGTGATTCTGCAAAGTCTGCTTCAAATCATCTGTGAAATTGCAAAGTCTAAGGCCACAGAGAGCTGGAAATTCACAAGACATCAAAACAAATATCCCGGAGTTTAGATTCAGCTCACGTCGGCCTCCAGTCTGGACTACGTTTTCTGCTGAAGTGGGAGAGCTAAACACGGCGAATCCACTTCTTTATCTTTCACTTCATGCTGCTGCTCCCGTCAATACGCTGCTCAGTTTATCTTCCTTCTGGCTCGAGTGTTGAAAGCTTCAAATAATAGAGAGTGAAGTGCTCAGTCTGTTATTAACGGTGAATATGTCTGTGTGCTTAAAGGAAATGTAAATCTTGTGTAACACAAATGCAGCGACTTTCTCAAAACCTTGTATAGAGTCTGTAGCTGCAGGGCTGCAACGATTTACCTTTCAGATAAATTATATTAGTGTTTCCACTTTAAGTAATTTGTGTTTATTTTCTTAAGCTGCCTTCCCTTTTTTCCCTTTTCTTCTTGCTTGAAACTCACTGTTGTCCAAAATCTGTCTTTTGTTTGAGCTGATTGATGAACTGCGTGTTTGTCTGTCTGTTCCAGGTCACTCCAGTGTGAACTATCAGCCTCAGGAGACGCGCTCTCGGCTGTCCAAGACGGTGGACCATGTCCTCCGGGACAATATCGCGATACCCCATTATATGCATTTTATGGAGCGACGGGGTGCCGACCACCTGGTTCGGTTCTGGCTGGAGGCCGAGAGTTTTCGCTCCACCAGCTGGTCGCGGGTCCGAGCGCACAGCCTGAACTCTGTCAAACACAGCTCGTTGGCCGAGCCCGTCCCCGCCTCCTCGGATGGCTCGGAGCTCCGGGAGTTTGGACAGTACACTCCCAGCACCCTCTCCAGGGACAGTAGCAGCGAAGGCCCCGCGGTGCCGGCGGAGCAGCGGGACCCCTCCAGCACAGAAGCGGGCCTGAGACCCGGCACTCCTCGAGCGGACACTCCCAGCAGGCAGGCACCCTCCAGGACTGGGACTCCTGTAAAGGGGCAGTCCAACAGCACCCTGCGAGACCTCTCCGACAAGCTCATGAAGAGTGAGTCACTTTATCAAGATAAATAATTATTTATAGTGTGTTTCCATCCGCCCCCTTTTTAAGCCGCACTCACACGAGAGGATCCGCGTCATGCCCGAGCATGTTTGACCCCCAAAGTCCAGTTTGTTTGACTGCTGTGAGCTCCGCACTGTAACCTTCCTCACTGAAAACACACAACAAACACTCAGCATATCTTCATCATGTTTTCACTGTTTGAAGTTTGACTGCTGCTCTTAACTCCCAAAGTTTGCATAACAGTCGTGGATGGAAACTAAAACATGAATTAGTCAAACAGTAATTAACGTTGCTGTTACCTGATGGTTGAGAGGAACTTCTCTGCTGTTTGTTTAACTCTTAACTTTCTGTGTTATTGTTTGTTTAATTGTATCTTACAGCAGCAGTAACATGTACTGTGTGTACTTTGATGGGTAATTAGTTGTTGTCTCTGCTGTCCTCTTGTTTGTGTAAAAATACATCCAGCCTCAGTTGATTTGACGCTTTAGCGGTCTGACTCATACAAAATACAAAGCAGCTTTTTTACTCTTTGTGCTTTACTGCCACTGCTTTAGAGTGGAGCTCTGTTCAGCCAGTATGTACAGGAGGAGCACATGAATATGTTGAGTGTTGTTTTCAGAACCGATCCTTTCATCCTTGCATCGCTGGATAATCAGCTGTCTGTCTGTATTGTTCTCAGGTATAGAGAAAGATGCGGTGACCATCTTCACTAAGTACATCTCTCCGGATGCTGCGAGGCCGATCCCCATCACAGAGCAGATCAGAAACGACATAGTTGGTAAGACGCCGTTGGGATTTACCGTTATGTGCTCTGCTTTCAGTCACAACAACTGAAAGTCGTTCATCTTTAAATGATAGTCTGTAGAGCAATAATGTCTTCCCCCTGTGTAGCTAAGATATGCGGAGAGGATGGCATGGTGGACCCAAACTGCTTTGTCATCGCGCAGTCGGTCGTCTTCTGCATCTTGGAGCAACAGTGAGTTTCAGTCTGTCGGTAGTCTAGAGGAGGTAATTCTCCCGCTGTGATGTTTTGACACAGAGATTGAAGTGCGACTGGTGTCCTTTGTCAGTTTCTCCGCCTTGACATCTTCTCCAGCGGCTGCATTCATCTCCCACTTGTCCTTTCATTTCCAGGCACTTTAGTGAATTCCTGCGGAGCCATCATTTCTGTAAATACCAGATTGAAGTGTTGACGAGCGGCTCTGTGTTCCTGGCTGACATCTTGTTCTGTGAGTCAGCTCTCTTCTACTTCTCTGAGGTGAGTGGGCCCAGCGGTTCACAAAACACGACTGACTCACTGAGGCGTCCTTTGGTACCCACAAACCACTTCCTCTTGACTCCTCATATACACTTCAGGTTCTGTTAGTTTATTCATCTGCTTTAGAAAAAAAAGTCTGTGTTCACAGAAGCCCGAATCTAACGGAACATTAAACAAAACAAAACAAAATCCTTTGTCTGCTCCCTGTTTGTTCTAATGTTATGATGCGAAAATGACACCAGAGCTCTACGTTGCCTTCTGTCTGCAGTACATGGAAAAGGAGGAGGCGATGAATGTACTGCAGTTCTGGCTGGCAGCAGACAACTTCCAGAACCAGCTCGCAGCTAAAAAGGGCCAGTATGACGGCCAGGAGGCTCAGAACGATGCCATGATCCTCTACGACAAGTAAGTGTCCACTCGTCCTCCACGCAGTCCTCTCGCGCTCCAAAACACGCGGTTATGATAATAGTTAACACGAGCATGTGACTAGTTTGCATTTCAAAAAGTTCCGTTCTGTTGAGTAGCTGCAGTTCTGACCACACAGTAATGTTCTCAGGCTAACCGGTTGTCTTTGGGCTAAACTCGGATCGTTTCGTGGGGACGATGAAGCAGAAACACTTTAAACCGAGAACATTTAACCTCCTCATTAGCAGGTTAGCTTCAGTGGAACAGATCAAATCACTGCTGCAGGATCCCTGTGTGAACAAAAGAGTCTTCGATATAAAGTGAAACAGAGCGATGGATATTTTAATGGATCAGTTGAGACACTTTTGCTGTTCAAGATTCTCCATTTCCAATTTACAACAAAGCCTCTAACGAACGGAGAGAGTTTCTGACACTAAATACATAATGACAATCATAACTGCACTTTAACTGCGCAAACATGATTTAATTCCCGACAGGAAGCTCTGGGTGTGGAAGCTTCTCCACTCGCACTCCATCACTGCAGCGCAGAGTGACTCGATGTGACATTGTGATGATAATTGGAAATTAAAACTATACCCACTGTTTTCTTTTATGAGGAAAACAAACCGCACGCTGTTAATTAGTTCCTGTGATCAGAAATGCAACATTTCGATCAGATCGACCTCATCAGCCGCTTCTTTTCTTTTTCTCTCTGCTCCAGCAGCTTGAAACTTGAAAATGTGCATCACATAAAAAATACTCTATTACTTTATTCACAAGATGGCTGTATAGTCATTCCAACACCTTTTACTTTTATTTGTAAATGATATCTGGTGTGCCATCAGCTTCTTATTGTCTTCTTGCTCACATGAATTCGCTCATTGCGGAACAGGAGAACCACGAGGTAACAGAGCTGATTGATGATCAGCTTCCTAACAGCAGTTATCCAGGATCAATGATGTAAGATTAACCCAAAGACAGCTAGCTGAACTTGCTCCGTCGTGGTTCAGCCGTGGAGATGGCCGTGAATCTGATGCCATAAATGGAACATAAAACTGAAAGTAACCAGATCAAATATACAACATATCAAAACTGCAAACCTTGGTTCGGACTCTGAGGTGTGAGACGGCCGCAGTCGGCACGTTAGCCTGATTTTAAGATATAAATTCTTAAATAACTTCTCAAGGTTTCCTTTGACTTGTACTGCGTTTGGGTTTCTATTAGGTGCCTCTGTCGTTCATTCCTTCCATCATTTCCTCTCCAGGTATTTCTCACTCCAGGCCACCAACCCTCTGGGCTTCGGCGACTCCGTGCGGATGGAGATCGAGTCGAACATCTGCCGAGAGGGCGGGCCGCTCCCCGACTGTTTCACCACTCCGCTCAGACAGGCCTGGACCACCATGGAGAAGGTCAGAGTCTCAGGCAGCAGCACGCCAAGCGCTGTGATGTTTCCTCTTAAACATAGAAAACTCAAACATTATTTAGCTGTTCATTAAAATGATCTGCTTGAACTGATTTCTGTGTTGTAAGTAACTGTCGAATCGTCTTATTACACCACTGACAAATGCACCTGAGCTTATTTAATGAAATGAGAGCTGAACGCTGTTGTTAGCATATAAAGGTCAGTAGCAAACCTTTGTACCAGTCGTATATCATGGAGCTCATTATTCTCTAACAGAGTTCACCGTCTTTTGCATCCGTTCAGGTCTACATGCCGGGCTTCCTGTCTAGCAACCTTTACTACAAATACCTGAGTGACCTCATCAACTCGGTGCGGGCAGATGAGTTTGTGAATGTCAGCGCTGCGGGTCAGGGCGGGCCCGCGGACAACGACCGCTCCAGTTCAAATGCCAGCGAGGGCTCGCAGACGCAGGTGACCCCAAACTCTGACCCACATCCTCAACCTCGTGCTCCCCCGACGGCTGACATTTAGACCTGTTCCGCCTCATTACGTGATTAACGAAGAGATTTTTCTTAATGTCAAATGGATGTGATCATCTTTAACAGTGTTGCCTATTCCAGTATAATGCTGCCCAACATTCAGTCTGTGGTCTCGTCTCTACAGCAGGGTGCCAAAAGGGCAGCGATCAAGATCCTGAAAAACTTTGACGAGGCGATCACAGTGGACGTCGCCAGCCTCGACCCCGAGTCCTTGTACCAGCGGCCGTACGCTGGGTGAGTTTACTGTCTGTTGTTCCTGCACCGTCAAATGGGTAGACATAATGGAAACCATCTAAAAGTAGCAGTAGTCTCATTATCGATTAATGAATCTGCTGATTATGTTTTATAATGAATCCACTTAATCTCCTCGGCTGCACAATTAATCCAGTTATTGTGCAAAATCCAAATTGCAAGAAACTACAAATTTCTGCTCAAGATGAAACGTGACAAAATGGTTCCACAGTTCAGTCGACAGCACAGCTGGTTCTCCAGTTGTAAGAAAACATGTTTGTTCAGCACAGACATCAACAAATCACATCATTGATCGAACAAATGATCATTCCCAGAAACTGTGAATCACAACGCAATCACAAAATCTGTCAAATGAATCTCAATATGATTATTTGACAATATCGTGTAGTTCTAGTTGGTCTATAAAAAGTGAAATGTTGTGGAAAATAAACAATTTCCCAGGTGTCATAGTGAAATCTTAAGTTAGCTTTTTTTGTCCAACCAAGAGTCCAGAACTCAAGACTCAAGACTCGTCGCAATTAAGAAGCTAGAATCAACAAATGTTTGATGTTTTAGCTTGAAAAACGATTAATTGTTACAAGTATATAGTGGAAATCCACTGGTAACATGTAGTGACACACCAACAGGAGCCATCATTATTATTACCACTGTTATTATTCTTGTAGAGTTCAATAGTAGGAAGAAGTTGAAGTGATTTGTCCACCACCAGTTTGTCTTTAAACCGTCTGAGTCTGTATTTTAAATCACCTCTTTAAATGTTTTGTCTGTGATCTTATTATCCTTTTACTAAGCTGCCACGTTATCTCTTCACTTCTATGTTTCTCTCCCTTTGTGCTCCTTCCTTCCTGCTGTTTGGACCGAACACTCGTATCTGTTCTGTTTTCATCGACTTCCTTGTGAAGTGTTTTATGACGCGCTTTGAAAAACAAAAACTCCCGACACAAAGATTCTTCTGGTGAATGTTATTGAAACGACAAAACTGTCGTCTGTCGGATTTGTTTCCCCACGCTGATTGAAATTGCAGTTATTGAATGGATGCACACACACACACACACACACACACACACACACACATATTGTGGCGTTTGAATGCACTGTTTTGTCTTCATGCGTCTCGTCTGTCCCGTCAGAAGGATGACGTTCGGGAAGGTGAATGAGATGGGCCAGTTTATCAGGGAGGCGGAGCCCGAGCCCGACGTGAAGAAATCCAAAGGTATGACCGACTCGTACTCTCCTTTCTACCTGTTAGACTCTCTTTGTCCCGTTACTTCCTTTGAGTCTTTGCTCTCTCTGTCACATTTGATCTTATTGCTCCTCGCAGTGAAAAACCATCTACTGTTCTCTCAGGATTATAAACCTCATGTAGCTGCTGCTCCCGTTCTCCTCACAGCTCCGACGCTTTTTAAATATTAAAGCCTCGATGCCCTTAGAAAGAAAAAAACAGCTACTTTTTAGATCCGACAACATGCAGAATCGTTGTGTATCATGTCAACGAGTGCTTTCACTGCAGTTTGTGGCGCAGGTTCATTCACGATTTCTCTGACGCAGCCTCACTCAGCCGCTCCTCTCCTCTCATTTTAGGTTCCATGTTTTCTCAAGCCATGAAGAAATGGGTGCAAGGCAACTCCGACGAGGTGAGCACGTTCAAATATTCATAACGACTCGGCGCTCCATGGCATGTACGCACATTCACTGTGTGACCCGAGTCCATGACAAATGATTTATTAAAGAGGATATTTTAAGGTGAACAGGGGTCACATGTTTAACTGATGTCACCCTGAATCTTCCCCATTCGGTTACTCACGTTAAGACAGTTGCTTTTGTGTTGCAAGTTGTCTGAAATGTCGCGTTTAAGGTGCAAATTAAGAACTGTCTTATTTGGTGATGCCCTCATTTGTTTTGTCTCCTTTTGTCGACATAAAAGAGCATTTTTTGTTGTGTTTTTTTTACCTATTTGGACTTTTTCCCTTCTTGGAGGTTGGTGGTCCTGCTGCGCTTCAACGGTTGTTAAAAAACTCAATACTTGCAGCATCTTATGAATAGAATTTTATATAAATCAGGTTATGAATGATATATGAGCAAACCTCTCGGCAGAAACCTTCAGAAGTAAGATGAGAATAAAACTGCAAAGTTGCTACTTAGTGCTACTGAAGTGGAGACTTCTGGGAGGACTGAAACTGAAGAAATGTATAAATGGCTCAAACAGAAAAGTAAAACGAAACACAACCTCTTTTTCTGAGATAATAAACATCTAAATGTGTATTTTGGACTTTTTCCTTCCGCTGGACCGACAGAATGGACGTGAAATAGACAAAAAAGTGTTTTCATCCGTGGTGTTTCTCCTTAAGTCTGCAGTGAAATGAGTCATTATCTGTGCTGTGGCTCTTTTCCTTCCAGGCTCAGGAGGAGATGGCATGGCAGATCGCCAAGATGATTGTCAATGACGTCGTCCACCAGTCAAACCACGACAGCCCGGGCAAGTCCACCAAGGTACTGAACCTCACTGTGGTTTGTTTCCTTTTGTGGTGATGTGTGGATCGGCGACAGTCCTTCTCTAAGTGTGTTCTGTTGTGCGTCTGTAGTTATGACCCTGCTGAGGAACCGAAGGACTGTCACTCCCTGCGGACGCTGGCCGAGCCCGTGACGAGCTGTACGCGGACCGGACCGGACCGGACCGGGTTCACCTCACAACAAACTGAATAACTCTTAGAGCGAACAAGGCATTTTATCACCTCCCCAACCGCAGTGTGTAAGTGTGTGTGTGTGAGAGAGAGAGTGAGTGTTTGTTCACGTGTACATCATTGTTCCAATCTTCCAACTCCATAACACTATAAAGGTACATGTGTAGTCTGCAAACGTAAAGCCAAGCGCTCACATCCGGCTGGAGGAAGTCACTCCTGATGAAGGAAGCGTTCCACGCGATGCTGGAGGAAAAGAAACCGCTGCGTCGCTGTCGCGGTACCGTCCGGACGACGTGACAAAGACTGAACGACCTTCACTCCCTCACGACGCGCCTCCCCACACCTTTTATAACCATTCCTTTTGTTTTTAGATGAACGTCTCTCTTAAGGGTCGGCCGCTCATGTACAGTTTTTGCAAAAACGCTTCCCCTCAGCCTGCCTGGAGTAGTTTTGTCTGATGTGGCCGTTTTACGTACTGTAGAGCGTCTGGAAACGTGACAATGAAACGGAGGGAGAGTTGATTCAGTTCTGACCTGCTATATGAACCTCCTGGCACCTTTTACAGAGCGTAGAAGAAGAAGAAGAAGAAGAAATACTCTCCTAATGGACTTATGAGCTCCAGTTGTGTTGGAAAACTCCAAACTCCATGTCGTAAATGTTCTATATATATAAATATATATGTAGATTTCTGGTTTACCCCATATGATAATGTTAGTCTCATTTTTTTATGGTGATCGCTGTTTGTTTTTTTTGTTTTTTTTAAATGCATCGCTGACAGAAACGTCAGTGATGATCAGACTGTTCAACTGGAAAATGTGCTCAGTAAATTAAACCTTCTTTTTTTTTTTTTTTATTTGTTTTGAGCCTTACCAAGACGTGGAACAGAACCAGAAGAGACTCTTGGTACTATGTACCACTAATGTTTTCTGACATGTATGTGTACTTAATCTATAATATATTTAAATTGTGTTTGATTTAAATACATATATTATGAAATGTTTTTGTCTGTCTTCTTTTTTTACTTTGATTTATTTTAGCTGAAATGTTTTGTTTGTTTATGTCACTGTGGATTCAGCCCACTGCAGGCTTTGGTTATTTTTAATACATAAACATGTTTTATGTTAACAGGCATTTTAGTTTTAGCATTTTCATAAACAGTAATGAAGTTAAAAATGTGGGGAAAAGCAGCTTAATGGTGGCCTATTATCACCTGTGACCAGCTGGGGGCGATGTTGGCTGTATGTCAGGGTATAAAAAGGGGACAAAACAAGAGTAAGTGTGTCTGCAGGTGAAGACAAATCCACAAATTGTAAAGTGCAGCTGAACCCAAAGGGCTCGGATGTTCCCTTCAGTAGAGTCCAAAGCATTTAAATCCTGAATTCAGGTCTCAGAGTTGTAGTTAGCTGCCGCTGTGTGACGTGTAACAACAGCTGGCATCGTTCAACATAACTTAAAAACTTTAATTGTCGTGAATTTAATTTAAAAAGTGCGTATTTTAAGGAGAAATCATGTTCATGCTAATTAGCAACAATGCTACATACTGCTTGAAGCCTCACGAGCTCATTGTGGTTCCAGGCTCACCTGCACGTGCAGAGGCAACGCCCACCTCGACACTAACGGTCGGGGTCCCTGTCCCCCGAGCTCTGATTGGCTGAGACGCTGAACACTGTCTCTCGTGTCCGTGCGGCCGTGAACGCATCAGTGATGACTTTAAACTTGTACATGTTGATGCTGGAAAAGTATTTTGTCTGGCGGAGGAAAGTATTTAAGTGAGATTAAAAACGTTTAATGAATAAAGTCATATACTGTTTTTATTATAATCGTGTTTTTTCTGTCTTTATCACTGAACACTGGGGCGTTGAGGAGGTGAAAGGTGCGTTCAGAACTCTACCTGAAGACAGACGCCTGTTCGTCAAGTTAAACACAGTCAATACGCAAAACACAGGAAGTGTTCTTGTGGTTTTCACAATAAAAGTTAAATAACAAGTTGGACTATCTGGGTTTCTGACCACAAGCCTGGAGTGAAAACACGTTTCCCACCATACTTAACCAGACTTAAGTGTCAGCATTCACTGTTGCATTCTCCAAATTCCTGAGCAAGTCTCTTAATGTGCTGCAACCACTGAAGGTGGTGTTGTTGTGGGCAGGTGTTGGAACCTGCTGGTCCACCTGGATAATTAGTTATTAACATGTTTAAACTTGCAGATGTTGACAAAGGTGTGATATTATTATTACACCATGCAATATCATTTAATGACACCCATAACACATGAAGATATTTTTCATATCCTTCTACGTAAGCGTGTGGAAGTCAGGCCTACGTTTTGATGAGTTATGTCGGTAAAAATCTCACCAGGCTTTATAGAGCGATTACACAATTAAAACGTTGTTGTTCCTGTTGATTTAGTAGGTGGTATGTCAATCTTTGTTTCTATTATATCAAGTGAATCAAATTTCAAATGGGTACTCCGGTGATTTCATTATAATAAACTAATTGTATAAAAGACCTTAAAGACAAAAACCGGGCTTGATGACAAAATGAAATGTCGTAGTCAGTCATAATTCAACATCTGTACAGAAATTATTCAGAATGTGGTTAAAAAGTCAGACTGATTAAAATTGAGAGTCAACCTCATGAGATAAAAAGGCATAATTATTAGCTAAAAAGTCAAATATTAGTTAAAAATCCATAATTTTGCAAAGTTTTAATGTTAATTATTAGTGAAAAAGTCATGATTATTAATTAAAACGCCACAAATCTGAGAATTAAAAGTAATAAGCATTAGTTAAAAGGTCAATTATTAGTTAAGTGGTCATAATTATTAATTAAAAAGTAATAATTATTATTTGAAAGTCATAACAATTTGTTGAAAGTGATGAATTCATGAGAATTATTCTGTCAGACTATAAAGTGACATCACACATTAATATGTCCTCACTGCAGTTATAACTGTTTTAAAACAAACTCCTCGTTCAGCCGTGGAGGCTCGCACCTCCTCTCTGCGACCTTTACTTTGAAAATAGCATCCGGAAGTAGACACCTTAACCCTCGCGAGCTTGACGGTGTCCAGACGCACAGACGCGCAGTGCCGCTGCGGACCGTGCGGAGGCAGCGAGTGTTCGGACGGGAGCAGAGCTGAGCTGAGCGGCTCCGGGACGGTTCGTGTGTGTTCTGGTGGCTCTGAGCGGAACCTGCTCCTCCACCTGCTCCTCCACCTGCTCTGATATGACAGCAGCGCACCCGGGTTTGGGTGTGACAAACATCTCGTGTCACATCTGGGCTGGTCTCCAGGCTGCCTGGAGGCGCGGGTGACTGGACTTTTATCTGCGCCGCCGTCCCTCCCTCCCGCTCATGTGTGTTGGACGTGTTCAGAGTGGGTTCTGTCGGTCCAGAGCAGATGTTCTGGACGCTGCGCCTGCGGATGTCCAGTGATTTTACGCGCTGATGTCAGAGGGGCTGCAAGTTGAAGTCCTGCTCTTGAAGGTGTGAGCTCACAAATGCATTCGCTCCTGGGCCGGGAGAAGAAAGAAGAAGAAGCCGGGTTTGGGTTCGAGCTGGGTCTGTCTCCGGGCTTTCTGCCCCACGCTGCCACCATGTTCAGCTGTGTGGGCTGCTTCTGGGTGCTCCTCTCCTCCGCTCTGGTCGCCGTGTGCAGCTTCAGCTTCATATCTCCTGCCTGGATTGTTAAGGACCAGCTGAGGAACAGCCACCACCAGCACCAGCACCACCAGCACCACCACAGCAACAACAAGGACTCCGTCAGCTTCGGCTTGCTGTGGCACTGCTCGGAGTCTCTGGACCACATGTACCGGTGCTACACCTTCGGGGGACTGGGCAAATTCGCAGAGATCCCCTCCAGCTCCTGGCAGGTAGGGCCACCACACACACACACACACACACACACACACACACACACACACACACACACACACACACACGTCAGTCACATGTGGGTGGAGGTGATCCAGAATGAAAAGAGCAAAAATTAATAAATCATTCAGCTTCCAAAGTCTAATTACTGCGTTTAATCAAAGAAAAATTACACCTGATGAGAAAACTGCTCCTGATTAGAGACGTTTCATCCAAGAAGCTGATTGTGCAGATTTCCCCTCAGGTGACCTGCGACGCTCATTATTCCGTCCTGAGCACAGAACCTCATTTGATTTTTCACATATTTAAGAAATCCAGGTGACAGAAAGCTGCAGCGCCTCAGGGTCCGCTGACACTGTGACAGCAGACACATTTGGACCGGTGCCGTGGGTGATGCATCGATCCGGTGGGTGGGATCACACAGAGCAGCATCTGCAGTACAGCGTGGCAGACACACATCAAAGCTGTGAAAGTGGCTCCAGGCTTGGCGGGGCCCTCCTCCACCAACCAGCGGGGATTTCAATTTCCACTCTTTTTTTTTGTGTGTGTGTCAAACTGAACCGGGTCAGGGAGTGTGTGAGCTGTCTGGTTCTTCGGACCTCACTATTCAATCTCCCCACCTGCGGTGGAAACACCTGCGCAATTACCTCCAACGACAGTCACACTGGGGGAAATGGAAGGTTTGATGGGCGAGCGTCTGATGGATCAGCGTGACTCGGGGGGGAAAGTTGTGGGAAGTGATGGAGATGCTCTGGCGCGGTCGACGCTGTGGGAGTCTGAATGCTTGTTAGAGCAGAAAACAATCGGCCTTGTTGGGAGACTCGTGTCTGGTGCTGCTTACTATTCATGCAAGTAGGGATGATTTCCTCCTTACCGCAGGCAGGCAGGGCTGTTTGGATCCCTCCGGCCCTCCAACCCCTCCACAAAAAGGCTGCTCCAGTGTGCGAGCCACCTCTGGAGTTATGATTTATGTATGAAGGGAATTAGCATTTGAAAGGGAGATATTAATAAGTGGCTGCTTGTGTAATTGTGGCGGAAAGAGGAGAAGAATGCAACGCCTGGATCTCTGTGCTCAGGTGATGCTGCACCGGGCGGATGGGACTCTCTGGATGTGGAGCAGTGGCGGTTCTAGACCAGTTTAAATAGGGGGGGCCGGGTCGGGGGCCGTGAATCCCTCATTCAGACAAAACAGTGTTTACAATTTCAACAGTTTTGATCGGGTGGTAAACTGCTGAGACACTTTATTTCTGGCTTTTCT
Source organism: Diplodus sargus (assembly GCA_903131615.1). Taxonomy (NCBI): domain Eukaryota; kingdom Metazoa; phylum Chordata; class Actinopteri; order Spariformes; family Sparidae; genus Diplodus; species Diplodus sargus. The sequence continues at coordinate 419,872 of CAEMYA010000028.1, forward strand.
CTTCAGCATAAAATCATTGCAAGAAATCTGTTGTTGTGTTATTGATGCAGACCACAGGGGGGTCCGGACTCAGAGTTACGGGGGCACTGGCCCCTGTTGGCCCCCCTTAGAACCGCCCCTGATGTGGTGTGACACGTTTAGCTAATTTGGCTAAAATCAGTAGTTAGCCAGTTGTCAGCGAGTCAATTAGCGTCTCTTCCCCTCTCAGTGAGTTAGAGCCACGCTTGTTATCACGGCGGTGAACCCCGAGCGCACGATCCTGCTCCCACAACCGTTAATAAAGGTGAAGGGGGCCATTAAGTTTTCATCAGAGCCACTTTATTACTCCACCACTCCTCGCTGATGTGCTCATCGTTTTTGCTGACGCCTTCGGTTTTCAACTTGTCAACAACCTGCACGCATGAAAACAAACCCTGTGCGCTTCACTTCAGCGTGTGTGCTCAGGCGACGACGCGGGGAAGTGAGAGAACGTCGGTGCGTGTGGAGCTCAGCGGTTCTCCATCAGAGAGTCTGAGAGAGACGAGCCGAAGCTCTGCAGAGGCTGTGAGAGTGAACCAGAGCAGGGTGAGGACAGGACGGAGGAGGAGGAGGAGGAGGAGGAGGAGGAGGAGGAGGAGGCTGGCCTACTTGTGCTGTAGTTTCTGTGGGCTCCTCTGTCGTCGCTTCATGTTGTCAAAAGCTTTTGCTTGGACCGAGCTGCCATCCAGAGCTGCTGGCGCTCAGGAGGACGCCAGGCTGGCAGGGCACACACACATGTTTGTACAGCTATCCGTGTGGGGACTTTGCTCTGACACACCTCAGCCGGACGGATATTTAATTTTTGGGACCATTAGGGAGTAAAAAATTCTGATAAATCAGCAGATATTATTTATTCAGTGTTCATACACACACAGAATATATACATAACCCTCAGGTTTATTTTAGAGGTTAAAAATAAACTTTAATGTGAATGTAGCAACCAGAAATTAACCAAAGCATCTTTTTCTGCAGTATGTTATGTTACAAAAACATCATTATACGCCAATATCAAGATATATGTGAGGGCCTAATATTAGCCCATACAATCCTCCGACCTTTAACCTTAAATTACATTTTGTCTCATCAGAGCTTTGGTCCCCACAACGTGTTAACCAGCGTTGGTCCCCAATAAGTAACAAAATGCTGTTATACACACACACAAATAAAACATTTTCCATTACTAGTAATATTGCTGTTTTCGTTTTCTTTTTTCTAATTGCAATAACCGAAGAAGAATTCAATCATTAAAATTGAGTTACCGTGAAGACTTTGAATGTTTGGATGCGTCTGAACTTGTTTGAGTCTCTCAGTTGTAACTACGACGTGGATCTTAACCTGAATGCTATTAACAAGTTGGAAAGTGGTTCTTCGCTGTGACTTCGGCGTGATCAGTAATCCATATAAAGTGTGTGGAGGTTTTTTTTCTCAGTTGATCAGCGCAGCACATCACGCTTAATCTGATTGCAACAGGAAAGCTTTTGAAATTCCTCTCCTGCATCGTGGCTTTCCACATAAATTATTCCTTGTATTACTTCTGCTCGCTCCTGCTGGGTTGCTTGATTTTTCCCATCAGCGCAGATGTAGAGCAGCAGTAGTAGTAGTAGCAGTAGTAGAGCCTGCTGCACACACACACATATTAGCATACACACACATGTGTGTGGAAGTCAGTGGAGGTGTGAAAGCGCGTGGCGGTTGCCAGGTTGAGCGTGTCGGTGGAGCCGCTGCTAGGTAAAGTGTGAAGGAGGTAACGAGGGCGCCTGCCAGAAAACATTTTCACCTGAACTTGTTAACAGCTTACGTGCTTCCAGCGGCTTCACAGCGCTAAACGCTGGAGCTGGATTAGCTCGGCCTCTGTAGGAACCAGCCAGCAGCTCAGACACACACATCGGTGTGTACGCTGGAGGTGGTGTTTTGTGTTCTTGGTGCTCTTGGATCGCGCTGTATGTGTTCGCCGTGTCTGCGGTGGCATGTGTGCGCGCCCGCCGAATGTCAATGTTGTCTTGTAGCCCTAAATGAGTCGTGGCCGAGCTCCAGGAACACTGATTGGAAAATGAGTCGGTCCTCGCCTCTTTTTTTCTTTTTTTCGTCTGTCTGTGCTGGAAATGGCAGCGCGACAAGGCGGAGATTGTGGACTTGTAGAGAAGCGGATGTGATTGGCTTCCATTGAAATCCTCTGACACGCGAGACAAAACAATCGGCCCATGTTGTCTTTTCACACGCGCTAAAAAGATGAATTATAGACATTAGCTGGAGATGTTTTACCGCGCCTAATTGCCAGCTACCTATGAAGAACACTTACTGGTGCGGAAAGTCTGCTCGACGCTCCAAATGTCATTTCACCACTCAGTGAGCCAGAACTAGTTTAAAGTAGATAGATAACTCATTTAATGAAATTCACTTCTGATTCCTTTGTCTGGCTGCGAGTCAGCTTTTGTCTTTGCCTTTGAGCTCTGCAGTGAAAAAGGATGTTAGGGCCACAAGTTTTAGTGTCGTCTATGTGTGTTAACATGTTATTTTACATACACGTCTGTTATATAACGTCGCAGCTAGTGAAATGATTTTTAAAGCATCTTAAATGTCAGTATGTAATCTGCACTTTAGGGAATATTATCCAGGTCGTAAAATAAAATCACGCTCTGCAGGTCGCAGCGGTTTCTCTGCTCGTGTCGCTCGTCTGCAGCGTGACGCAGGTAATGAACCAAAACAGATTAAGGTTTCAGTTAATCAGCAGAATAGACTTAAAATCCAATTACGCAGAAGCTGGAAGTCAGTTCCAAATACATCAACCAAAGACAGCGAAATGTATCACGTGTGTTTACTATTTATCTTTATTCAGGTTTGATAGCTCTTCGTGCACTTCTAGTACTTTTCGAAGTGTGTTTTAAAAAATGTATTTTGCTTTGGATTCATTTGAAATCAAACCTTAAGGAATCTTGTGGCCGTCAGAAACTTGACAGTTGTGGGTCCATTTTAAATGACTTGTGAACCGGTGAAGACCAGAATCGTAATCTCACTTCATTGTGATTTCCCAACTAGACATGCAGTTAAGCATGTCGTACGAATTTAACCATTTTTGTAAAGTATTGTAGGGAGAAAATCTACATAACTCTGTGGAGGAAACATGCGGTTTGTGACGAGCGCGGCGGTTTCGCCCTCAGACGACGGCGAGTTCACACAGATCCACCAGTTCATGTGCCGCCTGATAAAAGAATGATGGACAAGGTCTGGCCTTCATCTCCCTGAACAACATGAGGAAGGAGTGAAGGGTCTTTGCTCTGAGCCGGCCACGTGGGGCATGAAGGTGCACGGACACACACACACACACACACACTTTCCCCAGGGAGTCAATGTGTTCCCGTCCACTTACTGACAGATACGGCGGCTCAACAGACTCGCGGACGGCTGTGAAATCTCCACTGAACAGAAAGCCGTCATATTCGTCCTTGATGCAGACTGGAGTTGCTCCTTAGATTTACTGTGGCAGTAAAGCTCCTCTCTCCCTCTCCGCCTCTTACAGCCTCTCTCCCGTGATGCTAATGGGGGAACCTCTGTGGTGAAAGCCATTTGTGTGGAAGTGTGTCTGCCTGTTATAAATGATGTTATGGGGTCTAATGCACATGTTGTATTGCTCCTGCCTCCCCCCCTCCCCTCCCTCCCCTCCGTGGGGAGTTCACTGCCCAGTTTGCATGTGAGACAAAAGGAGGACTTGTCTGGCTGCTTTCTCCCGTCGACCTCATTCTGTTTCCAGCCTCG
>CAEMYA010000028.1:423685-455831 GCA_903131615.1 Diplodus sargus
CCGGCCTCGTGTACGGTGCTTTTTTTTTTCCACGGAGGCAGGTTCACCACACGCGCAAGTATGATTAGACGACTCGGAGTGATGAGACGTACATGCACACACACTCACACGCACACAATGAGATGAAAAGACTGATGCAGATCCGCACACAGAAAAAAGACTCTCTCAGCCGTCAGAGCGCGATCAAAAGAGACATTGATGTGATGTCCGTGTCAGCGCCGATGCAGTAATTAAGGGTTCAGGGGAGGGAATGCCGCAGGACATTAGAAGGCAAAGAGAAAGAAGTAGACTCAGTGAGTCATTTCAATAAAAATCCTTCTGTTGTTGCCCTAAAAAATAAAAGCCTACTGAAAGAGAATGTGATTTCTGAAAGAAGCAGCACATTGGCCATATTTTCCACAGCTTCCTTTCAGCCGATATCATAAGAAGAACTTCCACCTGCAGTGTTGCAGTGAACAGCTCCAACACATTCCCCACTTTGCTTTGCTTCCCCCCCCGCGACCTTTACTGCATCCTCTCGTTGTCCGAGCACTTAGTAAGAAAAGAGCAAAGAGTACAGCGACGTCGAGAGGAGCGAGCGACTACTGAGGGAGTCAAGAGTCGCGTTTTACTACCTTCTCTTCCGCCACGTTGTCTTTCAGGCGGCTGGTTTATTTTAGAGCACATCGTCTGCTTTATGAGACAAACACGGCCTCGGACGCAGCCTGATATAAATTAATGCTGGTTTGTGTTTGGCTGTCTGATCAACTTGACTCATACCAGGTACATAAATAGAAAACAAGCTAGCAGCGTGGAGCAGGAGGAGGCGCCGGGACGGGACAGAGAGATAGATGTTTGGTCCTTTGACAGCAAGTCGTGCATGAAATGTGGTGCGCCGGCTTATTATCATACAGTGCATGTTTACTTCAAGGCCGCTGTCTGACTGGTGACAATATTAATGGTAGGCGGTATGTATACAGAGGAACGTTTACAATGATGGATTTAGGTGAGAATCGGCCGTTTGGACGGCATCCCGGTTCCAGTTCCTGCTCTCATTTGCTTTTTTCTCACCTCCTGTTTGCACCAAACCTTTTGTATGTTGACTGTAATGTAACACAATGTGACAGAATCTATTGGAATGTGTGTATTATATGTGCTGATCTGACACTCGTCAATACTCGTGCTTGCTGTCCGTGGAAGGCACTTACAGGATCGTACTCGTGTCTCCGCACTTATTGTGCCGTTAACTTCACGTTGTGAACACGACCAGTTTTCACATTGATTTTCTTCCGCCACCCGTGAAGCTGCTGGTTTCAGTTCATGTCAGCACACAATGAAAATAAACAAGCGGGTGCTTTGAGACTTGCATGAGAAAAGGTAATCTGCCGCAGTGAACATTAGCTGCTTTTTATACATTTATTTATTTATTTATTTCTCGGTGTGACATTATGTAGAAATACAGTTTCTGTTCCTGCAGCTCTTCATGCCGGTGCCTTCAAGGACGCTCTGACATCTGAGACTTCCAAGTCAGCTGGTGATCAGAAGATTTATTTTAAAGGCTAAAGGATACTTTCATTCTGGATGTCTACTAGAAAACTTAACATGCCTTCATATAAAAGAAAACATCATTTTCTCGCGCTTTTCAAACTCAAGAATTACATTTTCTTACAAAGAGCACCTTTGATACTTTTACAGTATTTACATTTATATAGCACCTGAATCTGCTTTATGAAAAACTCTCACTTTAGTGTTAGTGATACCTTTAATTCCCCACACTTGTTTGTTCCTAATAAGCCTCCTTTTTCAAGATAAACCTCCCAAGCGAACCTCCGTTCAGACCTCGCCACTTCCCGGGGGGAGGAGGGACGGCGCCCCCTCGCTCCCGGTGCGACTGTCACCATGTTGCGTTGCCACGGCGAGGAGCGCCAAGGGTCTGATTTCTTTTAAACACTGTTGGCGTGGACAGGAATCTGTTTGAAACTTGAGGAGGGAAAGAAAAAAACTGGTTTTTGAGTCTCAGAGGAGCAGAAGGAAGTAAAAGTTAACCCTGTCTGATGTATTTATGCATAAATATTTAGTATCTATGTATTGATCTGCATTCATAAAAGACATTTTAACATTTGGAGACGCACTCAAATGATCCTTACATTATATTTTGTACCATTTCTCTTCTGCATTTAAATTCACGACAACATACAGCAGCTCATTCACACTCTTCTTCTTGTAATCTCACTCTAAAGTTTTACATGTTCGAGCGTCTTCGAACACGACGAAGTTTTAGTTCACATCTCCGGAAAATAAGCTCCAACTCTCTGCAGAGTCGATTTTCATGCTGTTTTAGAGAAGAATGTAAAGCAGCGACTGCCTGGAAGGGAGGTAATCAATTTAAAAGGCTTTAGAAAATGTTTGCCAGTAATGTTGAGAATATTGGATTTGTAGTTCATTTAATTCGGTCGACTTTAATGACCGTGCGGCTTTGCTCCTGGAGTTTGGTGCCAGAAAAGTGTATAGCAGCGAGGTTCCATCGACATCAGTGCACAGACAGTCGCACACACACACTAATATACAACAATACATCACAAACACACACAGTACATGACGCACACATGTGAGCGGGGAACATGCAAACTCAACAGCATTGATTCTTTAAACTCAGGCGTGTGTTATTGCTGCCGTTGATGGCGGTATGTTGGGTTTCAGTAAAGAGAGATTGAGTCTTTAACACTTAAAGGTGCAATCTGTAAGAATGTGCCACCAGTCAGTTCATACCCAAAACAAAGAAGGGGGAGGCAAAAAAAACGCTAATTGCTGCTAAATGTGGGTGCTGTTAGCAGGTTAGCTCAGTTAGCCATGCAGCTAGAAGTCCAGACAGTGCTAGCATTATTGCTTTTAACTGGAAAGTGGACAGATGTAGCTGGTTAGCATGCTAACTTTAGTAGATATCTCCTCGACATAATACAAAAATAACCTAAAGTGTTATTTCTTCACATTCTGTTGATCATTAAGTTCATTTTACAGCTAGAATTCGTACATATTGAACCTTTAAGAACCTAGAATAGTATGTTTGTTTCTCCTAACTCGAGGGTCGTGATCGCGCTCGAGGACACTTTGACATGCGGAGGCGCAGATTGACCCACCGACCCGACAATACATGCCGAGCCGCTGTAAGACCCGAGACAGCCGCCCACTCGATGTTTCCTCGTGATTAAAGGAAAGGGGCGTGTCCTCCCTCGATCCAATCCGACTGTCGCGTCTGTAGGTTTTCTCTCACATACCTGGATATGGGATTTCGGGGGGGGAGTGCGTCGACAGGCGGAGCAGGGCAAGAGGTCGCCGCTGCACGCCGGAGAGGAATTGAATGTGCAGAGGAACAGCTGTCCAGATGATGGATAGAACAGGTGCCTGGGAGAGAGATGAGGAAGAGGAGGAGGAGGTGGAGGAGGAGGGGGGGGACATGTTGATCTGCATTTTATACCCATCTCGGTGAAGTCAGGAGGAAATCAGTCCGTCTGAGGAGGAGAAGGATTTATGATCTCATCAGCGTTGATGGATGGATGCTACCTGCAGTGTGTGATCATTTTCTGCCGCTTCTTGTATCTGATACGCGACGCTCTCTCAGCAGCAAAACGCTCGCCTTGATGAAAACCACCGATGGTCAAAAAAGTGATGTACTCCGCCTGGCGGACAGGAAATGTTTCCTCAAATACTGGCAGCAGCAAACGTTTATCTCTCTTATGAATTATACTCTTTGCTTTGGTGATATTTAGGAGTCTCTGATCAGCAGTTCGCAGGTAGACACGGCGAGCCGTCTGACTGATAGGAGACGGCGAGGGATGGGGCAGCAGAGCCGAGCGCCGTCTCCCTTCAGCCTGCTGAGTCAGCGGGCTCCGGGAGGCCGCCGTCCATTTGTTAAGCGGCCTGTCACATCCACTGCCTTCACTGTGGATCCTGCGGGTAGTTTATGTATTGATTTAACAGGGAGCCTTTCTCCATTTTTTAACATAAATGATGGCTCACTTGGCTCGATACACTGAAGTCGGTCGCAGCCGGCCTCCATCAGTAGTCGGAGCACAGGGGCAGCAGGTAAAAGAGCTCAGTAACAACCATTTAATACGCTAAATCCACCTCCCCTCCACATCTTAAAGCCGACACTGTGCAGGAAAGAAGTGTTTTTAAGAGGAGGAGATGCTGGTTTTATGGAATCATGTATTTTGTGGTAGTCGGCCGTGTCTGTGTGCAGTTTTCGCTGCTCCACTTTTTCACTTCTCACGAATCCTACAACATCAAAACACAAAGCTCCCGGGGATCCAGATCCGAGCTCCCAAACACAACTTCTCCGTCGGATCCCGGAGCGCGTCGTTCAGCTTCAGAGAAGAAAAACCCACAAGTCCCATGTGTGCGGAGTTCTGTTCTGTGCTATTTAAAGGGAAATGTCACTGAATTTCTGCTTTGAAATATCTGAGCTCTCAGACAGTTTAGACATGTCAGACATAAAAAAAAATTAATAAATTAGCCGTTGGTTGGGACACGAGCTGCCAGCGTTTCCCCTCAGAAGTTTAGATTCAGGGGTCAGAAGGGAATTGCAGCGTCTAATCGGATTTTCTGATCTTCCTGTCGGGAGTTTGGCCGTCTGATTCCAGACGAAGACTTTTTCTCCTCGCTCACTGAAACTAGATGGAAGCAGGCGTTGTTACTGTGTTCGTGCTTTTGTGCATCAACAGCAGACAAACTGACCTTAAAGGACGATACGGCTTCGTACTGTTTTACTTTGTTTACATGTGGCGGACCCTGCCACCTTCCTAGCTTCAAACAGTCATCTGGGGATTTTATTTTCCAGACATTTCTGCGTTTGTAGTATCACCTGATTACAATTCTTCTCCAAAACTACAGAGTGCCGCTTTAAAAAGTCCAGTGTGTCGGATTCAGTGGCATCTTCAGCGGTGAGGTTGCAGATTTCGAAAACCTAAAAACTCTTTAGTTTGGACACTCTGGGCTACTGTAGAAAACATGGCAGGGTGCAGCCTTGTCGATGATGATCTAACCCGCTCTGTAGAGTTAAAAAAAGGCTCATTCTGTGTAATGAAAACACTCCTGTTGTTAATTTCAGGTGATTATAAACTCGTGAAAACATAATTATGAACATCATATTCCATTTGTGCTAATAGCTCCACCTGAATCCCACTCAGCTGACCTTTGAGTAACATTCTCTGTTTTTGTTTTCATCTTCACAGAACAATATGCCACAGATGTGCAGTTTAGCCCATCTTAAGGTTTTTTTGCTTTAGTCGTTTCAACCCCCTTTCACAGCTTAGGAGGGTAAAAATATGCCTCAATAAAAAGTTAATTTCTTGCTCTGCTACAGTGAGGAGTGTGACGCCGCTGTGCTAATGTGCCTCTCTGCAGAGAAGATGAATGTGGGAGCACCCAGCAGGACTCGGGCACGAGGCAGACTTATAACACATTTGTGCGTCAGTAGCATCTCGGATTAAAACATTTTCCATTTTAAGACTGTTATGAATCCAACGCGCCCCCCCTCCAAGACCAGACGCACACGAGTCCTGCATTTTGTGTTTGTTCCCATTAGCGGGTCGGAAAGTAATGACTTTAATAAGAACGGCGGCTCCTTGTTGACCATTTTTCCTTTTTGAATCTCTTGTTGTGCACCGACTCTAAAACAGGAGCGGCTCAGTTGCTTTGTGCTTTTAGGATTCATACGTCTTCTGGCTCTTCAAGCTGCCCTCACTTATCATATATCAGTGTTGGCCCAGCGTGCGACAGCCATTTACAGAACTGAGCCTAATTAGCGACCTACTGTGTAACGATAAACTGTCATCGTGTAAGATGAAGCAGCTCAGCAGCACGTTGTTGTCCGGTTACATCACTTTCTTCCCCGACTCCTTAAAATGCGCGGGATGCTCTCCCTGCCACGAGGTTGATGCTTCATCAGACTGATGCAACCGTGATCCAGACCCGGTAACACGCTGATTAACCCCTCCAGTGGAGATCTTTTACTCTCTTCTTGATTTGTGGGGAAAAGAAACACCCCAGAGACAAAAACCCAGCGAGGTGAGCTCACTGGTTTCGACTCTCAAAACTAAGATGTGAATGTGGAACTTTTTCTTAAATGGCAGCCTGCAGCCATATGTTCATTTCAAGCGGGGGGAGGTTGAGGAAGCTGTAATCTGAGCGTGGCGTGGAGCAGCAGTCTGACTTGCTGATGAAACGAGGCAGAGTGAGTGGTGGAGGCAGATATAGTAGCATTTCCAGTTGCTACAGTACAGTATGTATGAATTATGGAATGTGCACTTGGGACCAGCGGTAGTGCAGATCATGCATAAATGCAAGAGCAAGCTGGGCTGGGTGAGTTTGTTTGAGGGTGTGTGAGTGTGCGAGAGCTGAAGGACAGAAGCCCACACGCTCTCTTAAACTCCCCTAATACAGGTGGAGGAGGTGGAGGAGGTGGAGGAGGTGGAGGCACGTGACACCCTCCCGGTTCTCCTTCTGTTAGAATTCAGCCCTGTATAGCTGATGTTCTAAACCGGGGACGGGAAGGTCTGTACCATCAATCAGAACGCCAATATGCGAATATATAAGAGGTATAAATATTACATCAAAATACAGAAGAACTAAATGTCGTCTGGGATTCCTCAGCCGGTTCAAACTGGATCGTAGAACGTAGCGTTCTGCTTAGAAGATGCTCCTTTGTAAAATCCAGTCATCGACTCGTTTGAACGTCCTTTCAGATTAATTGATTTTATGAATCTTTAAATCATCTCTGTCTTTTAAAACAACACACAGTAACACAGTTGGTTGATCTCGACCTCTCCGTAATGTAATAACGTGTCATTTTCTACATGCATGTCGAAAATAAACGACCGCCGTGTTGCTCAGTGTGGTTTAACTAATCAGAGTTAACGTGTTCGCGGGATAAAACGAGCCGGGAAATCTTAATTTGCAATTAGAGTTGATTTGTTCGTCACGGAAGACGTTATCTGTGTGTCGAGCGTGATCGTGTGACTGCAGGTGAATGAGGTGAATGTGTCCGTAAAGCTTCCCAGCATGCATTGCTGCAACAGACTGTCCACAGTCTCATGAGACTCCCAGAAAGAAAGCAAATCAGCTGTGACGTCACTGCGAGCGGTTCGTTAGCCTAGCTTAGCACAAAGCCTGGCTCTGTTTAAAGGTAATCTAATGGAAACAGACTTTTAATTCAACATTCAAACATGAGACAACGTGTTGATTACAAAGCTTTGGAGCTGCTGGGAGGTTTTGTTATTGTTGGAGCCAGATTAATTGTTTCCAGTCATTTGCTAAGATGCTACTTGGATCCCGATTTGGACTTCTTACAATTCTTCACCAGCTGCTGTAATAATTAGAGGTTGTCGCTGAATAAGAAACATCAGTGTGAGTCGTAATAAGCTGCGTTCACAGTTGGCCGATATGGACGAGCTGCACTCATATCTGAAAATGAGCTTGTACGTGAGTTTTACCCTGAAACGCCTCGGTCACAGAATGCACTTCTGCAGGGTCGAGCTTTAGGACATATTATTTAGAGTTAGACAGAATATCGCAGTTATCCACCCACAAATCACAGGACGACGAGCGGCGCTGTGACAGAGAACCTAATTCTGTACAAATGCTGCATTCATTTCCGCCGTTAAGAGTGTAGAAGTGACAGTTTTCGTACATGCTTTTCAAATAATTCTGCTTTCACGTCTCAGCTCTGACACTTTGAGTAGGTGGGTTGGGTTTTTTACGATAAGGAGTCATTTTGTTTGCTTACAAACTAAGTGAGCTTCAGCGAGGACAAACAGCTCCTCGCTTGACAGGACCTCTTACAGACGGAGCCTTACAGTATGTGGGCTGGAGTGTTATTAAGCCAACGTGAGAGGAGAGTACAGTATTTCTTCTGCACTTTGATAAAAGGCGAAGCGCTCCACCCTCTTCCCATCCTCTCCTCCTGCAGTGTTCTGCTTTTTGATGAAAAAAGATCCACCCTAATTTCTGAATCGTGTCTTTTTTTCTTTCTTTCTGTGCACCAATTACGCTCGGCTGTTTGTTGGGATGCCAAACATACGTCCATGTTAGTGATCAAACCTTCTTAATTCAGTCGGCTCCAACATCCACTTCTTATTAGCATCGAGCTTTCAAAGCCAAGAGACAAAACAAGACAAATTCCAGCGGGGGAGGGAGGAGGACGCACAAGTATTAGTCGGCTATAATTCAATTACAGCATCTATTGAGGGAGAAGAGAAAGGGGGGAACTTTGCCTGGGGGTCACTCTCTTTTGACGACCCATCAGCCCCCACCACCAGCACCACCCGCCTATTATAGGAGCGTGATGAAAACCTCTGGCCTGACTGAGGATGTCATCATTAAAGCAGGCTGTGAGGGATCCCATACAGCTGTTTGATCCCTCCTATCTGATCCGATCGACTTGTGTGATCTATTATGAACGAGGAGAGAGCAGAGAGGCGCTATTAAGAAGTTTTCTGCCTGCACAACAACCTGTACACCACCATCCCCCCTCCACCTCCTCCATCCTTTTTACAGGGGATTTAATTGAGAGAGATGAAGAGAGAGGAGGCTGCTGCCGGTTGCAGTTTCGGTGCTTCGCTCCCCCTCCTGCCGGGCGTGTGATGACTCTGATCTGATGCCGTGGTTTGGGGGCACATGGAGGCAGGAGGAGGTGTAACGATGAGAACGTCGGCTGTGTGATCTGTGCACGGTGATGAGGAAAACAGAGGGAAATCAGCCGTGCAGAGCTGCGATGTGTTTGTGTGGGCAGGTGGTGCTCGGCGCTGCCAGATGGACACTTGATCACTTGTCACACGTTTCCTGATTAATCCATAAACGGGGGGAAACCGATTGTGTGAGCGCTTCTCTTAAAGTATTTTGGATTGTCCCTGTTAGTTAGCTGTGAATCATCGGGGCGGCTGTACTTGATGTTTTGAAAAAAAAGGAGGTATTTTCTCTCCGAACGACGAGCCGAGAATAGAAGCCTCTCTCTGCCCTCCATAACAGCCTCTTACACATGAGTCACCGTCTGTGCTGCTCCACCTGAGGGTTTCATAAAGATGATTCTCCTCTGGGATAACACCAGCGTGCATCTATTTCCTCTTCCTGCAGCGCCGCCCGATGTGAAACTGGAACTGCGGGTTTTGTGTTTGTTTCTCCAGCAGTTCTGGGACTCGAGCCGCACTGAACTTTTTTTTTTTTTGGCAGGTTGGCAGGTTACCTGAGGCAGTTTCATATTCACACACACCTCTATTCATAGACTGAAATAAATCTTTTGTCTGAAAGTCATTTTGAAAATGGAGAACACGATAGAACATAATGGCTTTACTGTGCAGAGGAGAAAAAAAAAGCGCTCAGGTAAAAATCCTCCGCTGAGCGATCGCAGCTCCTCGTCAGCCTGGAAACATTTAGGCTGCAGTTTTTAAACTCTTGAACTCGTGATGTCACCGACAAGCAGCTCGTCTCACATAATGTTTCCTGCTGTCCTCCTGACCGCTGCATCATTATTACTGGCAGCACAGTTCATTTAGTTAAAAGCTGAGAACGTGTAAAACAGACTTTAATGAGTCCTCTGGGGAGATCGCAGTGCTGTCAAAGTTGAATCGGTTAAAAAGCTGTTGAAACATCACGAAAAAGATCAGGAATAAAAACCGAGTTGTCACCTGGCTGCTAGGAAACATGCAGCTATACGTAGTTACAGTTAAAACATGCAGGCTGATGATCTGTTAACTGCAATGGGGCCGTCAGTGTGAGCGCAGTGAGAGAAGAGTTCGCAGTGACGGGTCACAGTGCAGCTTTGGCTCATTGATCAACAATAATTTGGGTTGATTCATCAACCCCGAGCCCCAGAAGTGAAGTCCCTCTGGTCTGCAGGTGTTGCAGCAGGTGGCGGGGAGGCAGCTGCCTGCAGCGCCGGATCAACTGGAACCGGGCCAGCTACAACTGGAGCGCCGTGGGCTCGGCTGTGGGTGTCTGTTATTTTGCCCCAATTGACTTCTTCTATAAGTAGCAGATTCAGTGTTATTACCTCGAAGCAGTTTGATTAAACACAGGTTTGATTGGAGATTTGGACCTCGTCAGTGTAATATAACACTCCATGTGTTCAGTGATCAGTCGGTGTCAGTGGATAGAAACTAAATTAAACTTAAAGCAACATTATGTAACATTTTTTTCACCATGAAATAACAAATCAAAATCATTTTTATGGTACAATGTCTTCTAATAGGGTGAATGATGTCATAGTGAGCATCTACGTTACGTCTGACAAGGTGTTTGTTTATATTTACAGCAGTGGTGTTGCACTCAGAAAGTGTGTGTGTGTGTGTGTTTCTACGTAATGTTGTTTTAATTGTATAAAACCAAGATAGAAAATTAAATACCTGCCAGTAGGTTGGCTTGATGATGGATCCTCACAAATTCAATAAAGAGGTGCGAAACAAACATGAACCTCGCTGCCATCAGGTACATGCTGTGTGGGACACGCTAGTAGCTAGTAGCTTGTAGCTAGTAGCTAGTAGCTAGTAGCTAGTAGCTAGTAGCAGCCATGTTATTGTCGCGTTATTCTATTTTGCTGACTGGTTGTGAGCAGGTTTTAGAGATGTGGTTGTCCTCTGGATTACCCCGAACTTCGCCTTGTGTTTTAAATTCTTTATGATTTACTCTCGGACAGAAAGAAACATTGAGGTCCTGAACAAACAACTTCTATTTTTACGACTGTGGATGTTTTGTGTATACGGCCTGATGTCTGGTTGATGCTGTGCCTGCAGTCTGGGCTTCATGGCTGGAAGAGAAAGGCCTTGAAGAGTGTTTGTTCTCTCAGAGTGGAGCTTCCTGCTTCAGATACAAACGCTGATGTTTGGTTGGGAAACACAGTCCGCTACACAGACGCTGGAGTAAGACCAGAGTTGACAGGTTTGTGGTGTCCTTGCTGCCGTCTCTGGTGATTTGAAAACCAACTTCCTGCGCCTGAACTGTGATCCAAACCAAACATGCCCTGCAAAGTGCAGCGTAGTACTGTAATATACAGGTGTGTGTGTGTGTGTGTGTTCTCCTGTTTCCTGCACGGGCTCATACGTGGCGTTTTTCACCGGCTGCAGGAGACTCCCACCGTGTTTTGATTGAACGTGATACCGACGACTCGACACCACATTAAAGCTTCGCTCCGCAGCAGGCGGCGTCCTGTGTGGGTCCCTCACGACAACGAGGGGCTTTCTGGTGCTGCTGTGGTTCTTGGCTCTTACTGAATGAAGTATTAACATTCACTACAAGGAGTCGTGGTACCAAACATCATAAATGTCTCAAACAGAGCGGATGCTTGTTGCGTTCTGCTCCGAGTAGACGACGAGAAAAGAAAACAGCGTCGGTCCACATGATGAAGTTAATGCATAAAGTTGATTTTTTTCGACTTATGAAAATGTGCTGAAATGCAAATGTTCCGTCCCTCCGAGCACGAGCTTTTAATAATTTAAGTATTACATTTTTAAATTATTCATGTAAATGTCATTACTTTGATGAGAAACGGCAACATTTCCTACTACATAATGACATTAAAGCCGACACTTGACCTTTGCTTTACGGCATGTGCCACGCGATTCCATAATTTAAGGGAAGTCACAGTTGGAGTTTTACTGTCTGACTCAAAGTTTTGTAAAGTTGCAGGAGAGCTGAATAGATTCTAGTAAACATGAAGTTCAGTTTGCAGGAATACAGTTAGTCGTACGAGAAAGAAGCTGATGGTGTCGTCTAAGCGGCCTGTCAGATAATTTATTTTCCTTTCTATTCCCTACAATAAGCTGATGAAATGTCCGACAACATGGAGCTGAATTCTGCAGTGGAATCTCAAAACAGCTTTTAGAAAAGACGCGTTCCTTCTGTTGTTAGTCGGCCTGTGAATCATCGTGCAGAACCACCAGCAGGATTCACAGCTTGGACCTGAGAACGTGTTTTCATCCTCTTCACTGCGACGTCTCAGAGAATAATAACCAGAGCAGGTCGATCGATGCTCTTGTGTTGTTGTAATGTTCTCACTTCATCAGGTGCAGACACGCCCGTACAAACCCTTCTAATACCACACAAAGCTCTTTATCCATGTTTTATTTGTCTCTCACTCTACGTTCAATTATTTATTCTTCCTCAACCGGCTGACATGTGATCATGCCAGCAAGACAGAATAAATATTAATGAGTGATTCTTACCGGCTCTGTCATCCATGACTGGTGTCCCACACTCGAAGGCCTTTGCTTCACTTTGATGACTCTCTTTTAGAGCCCGACTGACGCTCGGTTTCTGGGGGCTGATGGAGATTCTGATGTTAGGGAGTAAAAAAACTGTACACACATTTTTTTGCAGTGATCCGGTTTATGTGAGCAGGACAGAATTAGCTGATAATACAGGTGATGAAAGGATCATCTGCAGCCTCGTACTGAGGTGATGCTACACTTTCAGGGTGAAGTTATGCAAAATGATCTGCAACAAGGAGCCGACTGCTGGAAAAATAACCTCTGTGCTTATGTGCACATAAAACTGGTCGCACAATAAATGATTCTACACTTTTAACAGCAAATCAGCGTTGTCGTGTTGGAGTAAGACCCAGTTAAAACACTTGGAGAGTCGTAGATAAATGAAACTTCTCCCTCTGCTAATAATTCCCTCAGGACAGTCAACGCCCAGGTAACCATCTCAAAACACCAGGTAACCATGGCAACGCCATTATGTTAATGAGGGTGTCACAGTACAGGAAGATGTCTGTGATGCTCCCTGAAACAATACAGCTGTTTTCAAAGGTGCAGTCTGTAGTTTTTTGGGGAAAAATTGTAATCAGAAGAGAAAAATCGTCACAGTTTCATGCTGTTTCATGATTGTTTACTCATTTAAGGAACAAATAAATGTTAATATTGTTAAATGTTAGTAATTTCTTCTCCAGAACTACATATTGGCCCTTTAAACTGATTTATTTGTGGACACCAGGATGACGTTCATGTAGCGACATAGAGATTAAAGATGCTGCTGTTTTATTTCTAGACTGAAACAAACTAAATAATAAAACTACTATGAAAACTAGATTAAAGATAAATGTGTCGTTGTGCAGATCACTCTGATGTTCAGTGAAATCTCACACTGTCACGCGTGGAAAACCAGCAACAGAATTTGAAGCTAGCTTTGTTTTTCACAACAATAATATGATATAGGCAGTAGAGCCCTTTGTCCTGTTACTTTTCAGTAGTTATGGTCTGTATTCTCATCACTAAAAGTCAGTTTCTGATATCTACGAACTTCTTCAGGAATCCAACATCTGAACCGTCGTCTTCTTCAAACATCTGAAACTGTTCCCGCCCTCACACACGTGAACCAACAAGTGTTTTCTCCGAGCCTGACAACGACTCTCGGCGTCGTGCCGCGCCACAATCCGAACTCCCTCACAGTCCGGTGTGATGCGAATCCCCCACTGAACATGTATGTGTTTGTCTGCTGACATTACCTCTGTGTGTGTGTCCCTGTGTGAGTGTGTGTGTGTGAGTGTGTGTGTTGGAGTGGGAACAGCGAACGCTCCCATGTCCTCCTAAGTGCTCCTGAATGTCACATCCTATCTGCAGCCTGTCCCCGAGGCACAAATGGACACTCCATCCACTTGTCAGGTGATTAATCTCCGCTCCCCTCTCTCCCTCATCTCCTCTCCATCTCGTATTCACTGTGTGTGCGCACACAGCTTCGTCAGCCATTCAGAGCGCCGTCACACACACACACACACACACACACACACACTTAACTCCGTACACTGCCTCTCCCACTCTCCTCCCAGTGACGATCAATGAGGAAGACGGATGTATTATTCAGCACATTAATTTAGAGGTGGGGGGTGTGTTTTCTGGCAGGATTATTAGGGTCCTTCTGAAAAGATGATGAAGTCGCAACGCCAGGCAAAGAGAGGAGAAAAAAAAAGTGGAGGGGAAGGGCAGCGGTTAGCAGAAAGTGGACCAGACATGAGAAATCTGTGATTCCTCGTGTGAGGCGGAGGGAGCAGGAACACCTCTGGTGGCTCGGAGATGTTCCGGGGAAGCTGTGTTACCGCGCTAATGGGCTTCTAGAGGCAGAACATGTCAGGGCTGATGCTTTAGTGTGACCTCCGGGCCCTCGCGCTGCTGAATGCTGATTAGTGACGGGAGGGCTGAGGATGAGACAGCATACCTATACACACTAACAATGCACAGAGAGCGAGAGAGAGACGTGAAGCAATACGGCAAACTCGTCACGTCTGCTTATCGCCGGATCTGCAGTGCTCTCGCTTCACCTCTTGTCCTCCATAAAAGAAGAGGCATCGGACTGTAAAGTGCCGAGGTTATTTCTGTCAAGGGCCGACGCCGAGCATTAACCAGCTCCTGTATCGCTGCCACCCGCTCGACGAGCACAAGTCCTCCGTTTTCCACAGCAACATCTGAAACATTTAGCCGGGCAGCCCAGGCATGGAGAGGCAAAGTGCGTTTAATGAGACGTGCCGTGCCCATCTCCATCTTGTAACTCCCAATTGAGGAGACAATGAAACTTCATTGGCCCGTACAGTGTAATCCCTGACTTCCTTAATGTAATTGGAAATCAAAGAGTCCCCTTCAGACTGTCCCTTTATTAGTCAAAGCAGCTGGATGGGGGTTTTTTGTACCAGTTATTGGTCTCTGACAGGCTCAGGATTTGGACCATTTATTGTGGGAATCCAATAAAGTTTCTTTACGGCGGAGCCGGGTAGTCTTACATGTGTATCAGAGGCTGCCGCCTGTGGTTTTATCAGCATTGTAACACTTGTGTAGATACATTAACAGCTGCCCCGGGCCGGTTACTGCTGCAGTGGGATTAAATGGGAATCCACCGGGTAGTTCTTGTATTAATCATGACCGTGATGTAAAAGTTGTGTGTTTGTCGACATTTGGTTTTAACCATCTGTTCTGAGTGATCGGATCATAAGTGGACAGTCAGTCGACACCTGGCTGCAAGTGCGTCATGACACGCAACGTGCAGATATACGCCTACATCACTGGAACAAGCCAACACGTGCTGTTACACAAAGAAAGATATTCATGTATGACATTTGCCGAATTAACAAGAAGGCTTAAATAGTTAAGACTGTGTTGCAGACGGCGTTTCACCGTGTTTGTAAAACTGCTCCTGACGCAACAAGTCCTAGAATTTAGTGTTTTTTAGAGGGAGTCCGGTGACTTTCTCCACTGGCATCACATGTAGCCTTTTTTTTGTTACAGTTTACTGTATTTGTTGGCTCAAGTGATGCCAGATGATGAAGGAAAGAAACATCTTAACATTCTGCTGAATATACAAGAAGGCACCAGTGATTTAGATCAAATGTACCGTAGTCGTTTCACAAAGTTCATAAGTTTCTCCTCACTCAACAACTCTTAAAATCGCTATATTTGTAAGGGAGTCTGGGGATTTAGTGATCGGATCTCAGATGCGTTCTCCGTGCACCTGTACGCCGAGCTGTCCGCTTGTGATCGGATCACTCAGGATGGATGTGAACTGGGCTTTTGTGCCTCGGCATCGCACAAGCCAGAATATCCCGAGGTGATTACCGTCAAAAGTTTTCAGATCCCAGTAAAGACAGAGAGATTAAGACTCACTCCGTCTTCTGCCAATTGTCCTCCACAGTTTTCCATTTTCCAGCCTTTCATCCCGCTGCTTCCTCTCCAGCTGTTATTCCAACCAGTTATTAACACAAAATTACAATCTATTTAAGAAGCATCACTGAGACTTACCAGTGCTGTTTGCAGCTCATTTTCTACTAAATTAACTCGTGCTCAGAGCACCGTAAGTACAATTGAGGAAAAAGGGCTTTGGAAGACTGTTTCTGTATTGTCTGTAAGTAAAAATGGTAATGATTATGAGTTTGTTTCATCAAAACACACACACACGCGCACACACACGGACACAGTGTGGGGAGTTGATTAATTGGGGCGCCATAAATTGAAATGTTGGTTGGTTTTCTGTGAAAATAGCTGTTGTAGCGCTCTGATAGCCTTTGTTAGTCTCTTGGGCTGCGTTTTAAATGGCACACAGAAAATGTCACGTGCTATAAATCTATTAGCGCTCGCAGATAATGAAGCGGCTGGAAAAATGGACAGAATGCGAGAAAAAAAGCTGCTGGATTTACAGCTTACATATGGAAATATTTAGATTTAAAGCCGTTCACAGATGGTAATTTCCATTGAATTTTATGCTAATCGCCGTCCTCGGACTCGATTCAGCCGACTTCTCCTAATGCGTCTTTTATTGTTTAGCGTGAGCGTGCCTTATGTACCTGAACATGGCACGTCCTCCCCCTCTCGAGCTCCACTCCCCCGTACGAGACGTGATGCACCTTTAATGTGTCATAGTGAATTGAGAACAGCAGGGCGGGAGGTGGGCTGCACACCGGGAGCCCCACGAGGCACGTCGAGATCAAGCAGCAGCGAGGCGACGAGACATTCCTCTGCATACATGAATATCATTCCGGCGAGAGACGAAGGAGAACAAAGACCACCGAAGTTTAATGACTTCTGTGTATCTTCAAGTGCGCTGCTGCGTTCTCTCGGTCCTCTAGTAGTCGCCACGTTCAAAACAAGAAACACAAGGAGCGGCGGCAGGACGGCCAGAGATAACGGCTCTCACTGGGAACGTGTTTTTACTTGTTATGTTCCTGTTGTGTCACATTTAAACGGCTTTAATCAGTGTTTTTATACCATTAATCACGACAGTCGTGTTTGAAGGTGCAATATGTAAGAATTGACTAATTGAGCTCAAATTTATACGCAAAACAAACCAGAGGAATCACTAAGTGGAGCTGTTGTTAGCTCAGTTAGCCGTGAAGCTAACATTTAGACTAGGAGCACGGGGACAAGAAATTCTTCACATTCTGTCGATGGTTTCAGTTGTTCTTGCACGTTTCTTGATTAAAATTCTTGCATATTGCCCCTTTAAGTTCCTATTAGCTCTTGGGAGCATTGTTCCGGTCGCAGCAGACGTTTGTCGTCAGTCAGAAAAGCAATTACACAAAGTTAGCAAGTACGGAGAGAACGGAGTGCAGAATTTAAGCTCATGGCCCGAAGAGCTTTTAATATAACGTCCTGCTGTCTGTTTTTTGACCAGCTAAGAACAAGAATATAAATCACAAGTTACGTGTCTTCTCCTCTTCCTCCTTCTTTCATATCGAGTGTTGAGGATTTTTTACTAACATGGACCTAAAAGACAGACTTGTCTCAGCGGGCTGTGAGGCGTATGACACACTCTATTCTTAGACCCTGACCTGATCAGACCCGCGCTGCATGTCATTCCACCTCTCTCTCCTCTGTTTCACTGTCACTCGACAGCTGTCCGCTCCGATTAGGCCATGAAAAGGAAAAAATAATAAAACTAATACTAACTCTAAATAAGTTTGAAGGTTCAAAACAAGTATGAAAACATGCAGCCATTTCTGCTATGATATGCTGATATTTAGCATCTAGTGCGTTAGCATGCTAACACTATTTCCATCATCACTATTTAGTAGTAAGCACAAAGTACAACGGAGCCTTTTGGTGATGAAATTAGGTTATTTGTCATAAAAGTATTCTACCAGGCTCAGCAGAATTCTTCCTCTTGGGTTCATCAATATCTGCAAAACTTCAACTTCAGAATTTCTCTGTCTGCTGTGCGCTGGCTGATATTGAAGCTTCCATTAGTTAATCTCCCAGCGGCCATCGCAAAGGAACAAAATGTCAGCAGACACTGTACCGCCGGAGGACTGAGAGATGATCTGAATAACGACGACACTTGAATCATAAATTAGATCAAATTAAAAACTGTAATCCTCAAAATGATTTGCAATAAAAATCTCTTGCTCTTATTCGGCGCGTGTTCTCTCTTTGCTCCGTCGCTGTGGTCAAGGTGCCCTTGTGCAAGGCACTTACAGCAGCTCCCAGCGGTTTACCGAGGAGCCTGAATGCATCGGAACGCACCACTTGATGTGTGTGTTTGCGAGGAAGAACACACACGTTCAACAAACCTTCGAGAAAACTAAAGGTCAAAAGAATAATCATCATCGTTGCCAGCGACATCACAGCACTTAAATATTTCCCGGCTCTCCTTGCTGCCTTTCTGCCAAACACCCAGAACAAGCTAATTAAATCTTCTGTCAGGCACGGAAGTCGCTCTGCTTTCATCCTCCCTCCGTTCACGTCAGTCACATCAGGGACACGCATAATGACACATGTTTTAGGGCTGTAATTCCCCCGTGCATGTTAGACATTTCTCTCCCGCCCGCCTGCATGCTAATCAACCGAGCTGCTCGCGCGCCGCTCTTGTCCGACTCCTCGACTGCTAAATGCGTCGGGCAGGATGTGCGGCAGCTTTCATTTGAAGCTGGAGAGTCTCAGTTTGAGAGGTTATGCAGATCAAACAGGCCTCCAGATTGCGGGGAAACACTCTCACACATACTCATAACACTCTCCCTCTGGGCTGAACACGCTGTTGGGCTTTAAACTTAGCTGCTGCTCGTACAGGGATGCTCACTTTCCCAGGAGTCTGGAGCCGAGCGGAGGCGACAGTTTAGCACATTGATCAGCGTGAAAAGGCAGACGGACAGGTAACAGATAACCTCGCTTCCTCACAACTGGAGAATCAAACGCCGGCTGCTCGAATGCATTCATACAGTCGTAGCTCAGCGGAACAAGTTGTGAATGGATCTGTCGTATGAGTGTGTGTTACAGTGCTTCCTCCCTCTTGGTTTTGCTCCTCTTGCTGGCAGCGTGTGTGTGATTAAGCTAAGATGTAATGAATCGGGACAGAGCCCTGTTGTTGGGCCGGGCAGCGCTGTTTTCCAGCTGAGAGAGCCATTAACCTGTTAGGACGATTGACTGTGAGATTACACAATCTGACCTGACCAGAACACAGAACTCTGGCTCCTCTGGAGTGTTTTCAAAATTGCAGAAATGAGTCTTTATTCACTGACGGGAAGGTAAAACGTGTGCTCGTTGGTTTGTGGCTTCAGTGTTGCTCCTCCAAGGTGTGAAAATTGAAGGTGATTGTTAAAAAACCTGTCAGTCTGTCCACTCTGCACTTCCTTCAGAATCACTCCGTCAGCGCTTATCAAACCCGTTCTGCTTTCTTATCGGCAAATTCCCAAATCAATGAAAAACATACCACATTTTCCCACTTTACCACGGTGCTTCCTGGCAGATTGACACATAGCAGAGCACACGCATACAAACGAGCGCAACGCTCACGTTAATTAAGCTTTGAATGAAGAGAGTGAAGTCCTGGAAGGTTGGAAGATGGGAAGCATGACAGGAAAGAGGAAAGAAAGATGGCAAACGTGACTTAAAGGGAGAGAAATAAAGGGATGAAATGAAAAGGTATCTTTAAATTGTTTACTGCAGTGCAACCGTCACATTAGATGATATAACTGTATTTTCTGAGATGGTTATCCTAATGTGAAATCTCACAGTGGCTTCCACAGATGAAGAAGTTGCTTCCTGTCAATGAGACAAACTTAAATTGTGTTTGTCCTCCTCAGACCAGTGCGGTGCTGTGCTCAGGAGGCTGCGCTCTGCTGGCCGTCAGCTCCCTGTTGGCCATCATCACCATCTTCCTGCCCAGCGGAGGATGCGAGAGGAGGATCTGCACCCTGGCTGGATACATGCAGATGGCTTCCGGTGAGTGCAGACGTGAACACACACACACACACCTTTGAAACAGCAGCATTGTATGTACAACATTCATAATTTCACCATCTTGCGTTCTCCCTGCGCCTCTCAAGTAGAAAAACATCCTTCACTTTTCAGGAGTCTTTCACCATTAGAGCCACTCCGCATCAAGCACTGATATAAAAAAAAAGAGAGAAAGGAGCTGACTTTGTTGCCGATCAGTCACAAAAACAAGAAAAGACAAAAAGAGACAGCTCGAGGACAGCTGCTGCTAGGCAACCAGAGTCTGCAGCGTACCTGTAGGGGTGAATCGGTGAAGGGAAGGCGAGGAGAGATTTAGAGCTCGCTGTAAAAAGACAATTATGCCTCCTTAACACAGGTCATTGGTTCAGGGCTCCATGTGACTTATCAGGCCGCTGCTTTCGTTCAAACACAGAAGGAGTCTCGTAAACAGAGCGCGGACGTGTCAGCGCTCGGGCTTTAAAAGCCCATAATGCAGCACGGCTCATGTCACCGCTCAGCACCGGCCTTCACGCTCCTGCATTGTGAATTCGACCATTTTAATGGCGGTCATGTTTTCTGTTGTTATGTGAGGGAATGTGGTTCCTGCGTGCTTTAGACATCAACGTGCTGTCATACACATGTTACATTTCCCACTTTATTGTGCTGCTACTGTGTGTTTACGTGACATTATATAGTAGGTAGTGCACATCTGAAGTGACATAAAGCCTCTTTAACAGACTAGAATGGCACTTTTGTAGATTGCATACCTCCACCAAGGCCCAACAGTCCCTTCTGTCCTCACACATAGATAAATACACCAGATTTAGTAAGATCAAGATCCATTAATTTCTCCCTGAGAAATCAATGAAAAACACCCAATCTTGCAATGTTAAAGAAAGAGAGAAAACAAATAATTGATCCGTCAGTTTATCTGGATCAGCACCAGTAGTTAAAGTGGTCTATTCTTCATCTTCCATCCAAGTTTCGTGGAAATCGGTTGTGTAGTTTTTGTGTAGTCCTGCTAACAAACCAACATTCTGACCAATTACATCGCTACATTCTAGCGCCTGTCTCTTTAAGACCATCAGTCTGCTCTGATTGCTCAGCTCTCACATGCCTGAGCAGGCCCCGCCCACCGTCAGCTCTGCCAGTGTTTTTGTAACCACGGTGACTGTGTAGCTGTGACATCACAAGCTTACGGAGCCGTGAGGGCGGAGTTTCCCCGGAGAACCTCGACCTTGGCCTGGTGATGTTGTCATTGTGCATTAGCATGATGATGTTAGCATTTAGCTTTCATTCCTGCCCCTGTCTGCGTTTGCCGGAGCTCTTCCAGAACCTCTGAACCCATTTTGTGTTAATAAGTCTGAAGTCACTTTACTGGCCCGTTCTCTTCTTCAGGTCGACTGATCCACAGACCCGTAATCGTTACTTTTTCCCCTCTTCTCTCATTTATTTAGCGTCAGCAGCAATTACTTGGCCTCCATCCTTGAGAATATTGAGTAGCTAATTTGAATCCCTGCATGTGGCATTTAACGAAGCGTAATTAGAGGCTGAATTCATTGGGCAGGTTAAATCTTTACTGACGAATCTGGGACTTTCACAGGGGCATGCTTAATGGTGTGTTTAAAGTGGCTCCTCATCGCTTACAGCCAGACTTCTCTGTCTGACTCCAGGATCAGATCAATGTTGCTCAGAGGGAGGAAGATGAGAAGGAGTCTGAGGCGAAGCGCTGAACCTCCCGTGATTGTGTGCGTAATCCCGTTCTGTGCGATAGAGCTGTGTGTCATTTTCGTGGCGACGGACTTTTGCTAAATGACATCGAGAAGTTAGACGCCGTTGCCTTTGTTCCGTTTCCAGGTCGACTCTTGTCTTGATCGACGGAAATTTCACAGAGAGCCCACAAAGCCCCGAGGAGGGCAGATCAGAGAGTGTTTGTTTTCCCCGGCACTGCAAGTGTGTGTGTGTTTGTTCATGTGTGTGTGTGCGACCAAAGAAAGCTGATAAACTGAAACAAAGTAGATTAAGAACAATGGGTTTCTTTGTGCTCTGCATATTATCAGCGTTGCTTTTGAGGGTGTGTGTGTGTGTGTGTGTTTTCTAGCAGATTGGAAGAAACATGAACCGCTGACGAGATTCTGCATGTCAACTTTCCCTTCGCAGATAGAAGTGATGCCTGTTTTGATCCCCCTAGGAGAAAATTCAAAAGAGAAATCCCACACAGTGAGGACATTTTGCACATCAGACGTCTTTTGAGGCTCTGGATTGAGTGTAAACTCAAAATAAGGTTAGAATACGCAGTAATTAGAGGGTATGTGACGAGAGTAAAGGTACAGGCGAGGGTTTAAATCAGCTTGAAGCCGTGTTTGGAGAGATTCTTCCTCAATTTGCAGTAGTTAGATTACATTTAACATGTGATGAGAGGACAGGTTTATTCTGGAGGGGCGATGAGAGTTTGAACAGGAAGGTCGAAAGTTTATTCTGCATTTTCAAGATGGTTTGACTGAGGAAAGGAAAAATGCTTGTCAGATATAAATGACAGCTATTCAGCCAAATCTCTACAATATGTGGTATCTTTGACAACTGGTAGCTGCAGCGTCTCTGGGCTCGTCAGGTAGAGCGCACAGGAATTATAAAACACCATAAAAGAGACACTGAATGAATTTACCTACCTAGTGTGAAATCAGCTGTATGTGGTTGCCGTGGCGTTGATTCTTGTTTTGTTTTGCACATCGACCTCGTGCTGTTGCAGCTTCAGTGTTTCTGGGCTTGTTTTGTGAAAGAACAACAAGATTCAGATGCTTACAAATTATTTTTTAACTTTCTGATATCCGATTCTCAATCGGGTTGATATCAAATAATCGAAGCAGCAACAACAAGAAAATCTGCACGCTACAAACTAAAAAAGGCACGTTAGCTTGATGCTAACCTGGTCGCTAACTGTGTGGATGTAAACAAGCTAGCAGCTCTTTTCCTTCGAGCGGCTTCGCCTCCTCGTATACAAAAATCCCACTCAGTCAAAGTTCCACCATGACATTATTTTGCAGGTGCGTGTCGCGGCCTCCTTGGCCTTTGTGCTGCCCAAGGTGATTGTGATTGGTTGAAAGAAATACAAACAAGCCAGAGCAGTTTTTCTCCCTCGATAAGTTCTGTGCTGGAGAAAGATTTTGGCAATTTGAGTCCGCAAGATCTGACCTCCACTGTCACCATTCAGCCCTCACAGACGCCTTTTCACAGCCGACATTCGGACTTGTCAAAGGAGGAAAACCACAGGTGTGACCAATAACACTGACAAGGGCTCAGTTCTATTAAGTGTCGCAGTAAGTCATAACACACACACACAGAGGCAGAGCTCCGGAACAAGCTCACATACACAGAATGCAGAAATATGAACTCCTAACACTCATAACAGAGCTGCTGGATCGCATCCATCACAGGCTGAATCTTCGTCTGCTCTGAACTGTGGTCACACCTGCAAAGCGCCTGCTGCTTCCATTTACAGTAACATCTCCCGTGACACTATTATTACACAGCTGGCAGGTAGGAGGCACAACCCAGGGCTGTTTGTGTGTCCTCTTGTCGAGGTAAAGCAAGAAACGACCTTACATGTCAACCGCTCCGTCATCTGTTGCCCTATAAACACACAAAGAGCGGAGAAGGCTGGGTTGGACCAGGAAAAACCTTTTTTCGAGGTAAAGCTGCCCGGCTCTTTGGTCCCCGTGGGTGAAGTCCAGAATTAGATGTGAACTTGCTAACCCACCGCTGCTGAAGCTCAGCGCTCCATCCAGCGGTTCAGCTGCTGCACCCGCCGAGCGCTGCCACCCATCAATGTTTTACGCCTTGAGAGGGAGGGAGGCAGAAACATTTCTGTGTGCTGAGGCGGGGAGCTTTCTCTCCTGTCATGCATATTTCATCGGGCCTGTTCTTCTTAGCGGTCAGGATCCGTTGGATTGGACGGCTCAGAGCGAGACATGCACACACAGACACTTCGCATGGTTACAAAATACACAGAATCATCTTTCAGTCTGATTAAATAACATTTTCATTTAGATTTCAAGCTCACGTTCTTGCAGCGAGTTTGTGAGTAAATGTGCTTAAACGCTTCATTCTTGCTGACCTCTCTTGTAATTTCAGTTAATTTTCCTCGCCCGCTGAAAGAAGCAGCCGAACGCGGCGTCTGCGGTTTCGTCGCGGTACGACGCTCAGGCAGCTTCTCGCGGTGCAGTTATCTGTTCGGGGCTGAAGACACGTCACACTCGGCTGAGTGAACAAGCACTCGCTGCACATGCGAGCTTAATCTCCGCTGTTTTCCTGCAGGGTTATAGCCGTATTAACATATGGAGATAATTTACATTATGTGCTTACATAAAAATGTACTGGAGTTTTTTATTTGCTGCAGTGATTGCTTGTTGTTTTTTTTCTGCTTTGTATTGATTCGCCTGCATGTGAGTGGAGCTCCTGTTTAAAGAGAAAGAAATGTTAGTCGTGTGAAAATGTTTCTGTGGGAGCTGCTCGGGTTGAGGACTTGAAAGCGATACGCCTGAAGCTGTGTTTTTCTGCTCTTGAAAGAAATATGAACCAAAGCGCTTTTTTTTCTTCTCTTCTTTCTCTTACCTGTACAGTCAGAGATGTTTGTGTTGTTTGTGGGTTTTTTCCTTCTTACATAGAAGAGATAAAAGCAGAGAAAAGGCGCTCACAGCAGTAAATCGGGAACCACAACTGGAATCAGGCTTCACTCAGAGTGCCGGATTTAGCGCTGTGGTGGTGTTTTCTTTTAAATATTAAAAAGCATATAAACCCAAATTGTCCACATGAGGGATCCTGTAATTTAAGAAATACTTCTTGTGCTGCAGCATGAAGAAGTTCTCGTGGTTTTCCAAAATCTCGCTCTCCTTTGGAAATCGTTTTAGCTCAAGACATCGAGAGATTCCTGAACAGAAACACAATACGTTAACTGTAGCATGTTAGCATGCTGATGCTAGTTGCTGTAGAGTGTAGAGGTTAAACTATTCAGTAAGTGCAAAGCAGAATTACCTTTTCAGTTTGGCGCCACAGATTGAGGTTACAGTTTACTTACACCAAAAATTAGCATGTAGCCAACTTAGCTAACACAGCCAAACATCTAGCAAGCCAGCTAATATTATTCTCTAGTCCAACAGCAAGAGCTTTTGTTTTTCTTGAAGTGCATCGAGTTGAAACCTCCAACACTCGGTGCTCCGACCCACCAGTCCAGCGTTAACTAGCTGTGGAGCTAATTGAGCTAATTAGCTAACTGCAGCTACAGTTGTTTTAGCTAACATCCTGTCCGTTGTGTAGTTAGCGATCCACGTCCCTTCTCGCTACGTCACCACGCTTTCCTTTTTTTCCGAGGCACCTCTCTTTGCCTGTCTGCTGCCGTCGGGAACGCTGGAATTGGAAGCTTTTCCATGTTCTGCCGATGCCGGTGTCGGTACCAGAACAAGAGCATCCTGCTCTCGAGTGGCAGGTTAAGTTGCTCGTGGGGCAATTTGGGAAACAACAACCAAAAACATCAGTACAACGAGATCATTCTTCTGATATCTGCAGATATCACTGTACTTCAGCAACACGGCTGAATTTAAATCAGAACCGCGGCGCGTCGGCTTCTCTCGGGCGCTGAATGAAGTAATTTTGCAGCCGCAGCAGAATGAATGAAAACGACTCTGTGTGAAGGAATGTTATCATTCGCTCAGCCGACCGTCTTTTGGCCTGAAAAAGGTTTCTAATTTGCAGCTGAACTCCTTCCAACCCGGGCGGCACCCGGTGAATATTTCCCTTTGAAGATCCCCCCTCGGTGCAGCGCTCTGAAACTGTACTCTCTTATCTGCCTCCCCATCAGAGAGAGTCCTTCAGTGTTTTTTACCTCCGACCCTGGCTGCTCGAGAAAGGAAGAGGCGGTGTGTGTTCCCTCACACACACACACATCCAGTTTCATTGTGCTGATGCTGAGGAAGCCCGGCCTGCTGTGTCAGCGTTCCCTCGGGGCAGCGCGGCTATGCAGATGTCCTCCGAAGCACGATGATGAAAATAGGAAGTTGCTTTGATCAAAAGTACCTGCTGTGATATTTCAGCGCTGCCGTCGCCGTCGGAGCCCATATGGAACCTCCGCCAGCTGCCAATCACGTCTCCGATACAGATGAATACACTCTTCCCTGTCAGGCTGGATGAGCGCCGCTCGCTCTATTAGCAGAATGTGTCGCCGCAACAATTAAATCACACTCTGCGAGTTTTTCTTTCATCAGAGGAAGAACGGTTGGACCCGCATTAGTATTCTGAATCGTTTTCCTTTTTAAAAACCTGAGAGAACTTTTTCTTCGAGAGCAAACATCAGCGAACATTGTTTGATTTTTTTTTTCCTCCCTCCAGGCACAAAGTGTAGCCATTCCAGTCCAGTTTACCATATTTCTGTGTGATGGGAGCAACTCCAGGTCAAGAGCCTTTGCTCAAAGATTCCTGGCCAGCCGTTGTTTTTTTTGGAGCTTTTTTCATTCCCGCTCCGCCCTCCAGGCTGCTTTCTGCTCATCTAATATGCTGCTTGTCTGAGAGCAAACCCACGCTTCTTCTCCTCCGACCCGTCAGTCCTCCATCTTACATCCAATTTCTAGCTTTCATCCTTCTAACTCCTCTGCTCTCACAGTGCCGCTTCCTATACAGCACGTCTTTATCACAATCAGCTCCCCGGACTTTTTTTTTTTTGTACTTGTTTTCTGTCAATCACTGATATTTCATTCTGTTTCATCATGAGTCGGCCGGCTCCGAGGCTCCGAGTTGAACTTGCTCACCGATCTCAAGAAGAAAATCAAGGACAGAAAAAAGTCTGTTTAACTTTCACACACACACACACACACACACACACACACACACACACACACTGTTTAATGTGTGTGTGTGTGTGTGTGACCCAGTTTATCTGCAGTGTGTTGCTGACGCTGTCACCTCTTCACCTGTGACTCACTGAGCGCCGACAATACACATTAATCATAGATGTGCGTCTGTTTGAGTGTGTGTGTGTGTGTGTGTGTCACTTGATGTGTAATCAGAGCTGCATTGTGCTGTTGTTGTTGACAGTAATGCGATTGGTCACATCTCACACACACACACACACACACACACGCCCACGAAGCAATCTGAACATTTTTCCTCTGGTTTGCTCTGCAGTCGAACAAATCTCATTAATTAAACAGCGCAGGAGCAGATTTACACAGAAGTGATTCATATTTACTGGAAAAACATTTGCGCAGCCACTTCACTCGCACTCAGAGCGTTTACTAACACGTTTGATTCGTTCATTAATACGCGCGGTGCCTTATTACAGCGTTTTCTCATCATTTGAAACATTACACCCCCCAATAAACTTCATCCTAATGTCTACTTATGAATCAAAGCCTCTGTGTGTTTGTGTGTTTGTGTACGCTAAGCTCGCTCACCGGTCAAATCTGATGTCCGCTGTAATCACGCTGGCGCTCGGCTTCTCTCTGGTAACTGGCTGAACCAGTCAATTAGAGCCGGACCGGTAATTAAGAGTGAACCTCCATCCTGTCCAGTTCATCAGTTTCCTTTTGATTTACTGGATCTTTCCCTCCTGTCGACTTTGAGATCAACAGTTTTTAGATCATCCATCTTTAATGTCGCCCTCAGCTTTGATATTTTTTCCTCCTCAAACGTGAAGAAGAAGCACGAGTCTCTTTAAGGAGTCTTCCCTCTGATATTAATGTTTTCTGCAGCATTAATTAGCCTCCCTTATCTCCTGGAAACCCTTTGATTATCTCGGCGTCTGCATACGGAAGCTAAAAGAAGCATGTTGTCGCGCATCCGCGCGTTGAGTCACGAGCAACGAATGACATGTTGACGCGGGAGTGGAGGAAGATGAACGGAGGCGGGCTGAAAAGGGAGGCGGGGGAATTCACTGCACTTTATTTTTTTATTTTATTTCACTGTCTCACGTTTGCTCTGGTGGACTCGCTCTGTGCTTTTCCGTCCTGTCAGATGGAGGAGAACCGTCGCCGGGGTCCAAAACGTGTTTGTCTCTTTCCTTTCTCGTCTCCCGTCTCCTTCCTCTTCCTGCTCCTTCGTCATCCTGCCACGAACGCCCCGGCAACGACTCACACATTCACACACAAACACAGCCAGAGAACTAGCGGCTATGCATATTACATGAGTCCTCCACCTCTGAAGGCCTCTGTGCTTTTTTTACATTTTCTAACTTAAAGCAGAGATGATGAGGTGGAAGTGAGATGCTGCACTCAGGGGGCCGTTTCCTCGCTTTCCTCACCGGACGCAGCTGTTTTATGGGAAACCTGTGATTTAAAGATGTCGTCTGCAGCAGTTTAAACAATCGATAATGTATTTATTTACTTATGTAATCAAGGAAATCCAGTGCTTATTGATTTCTCTGTAAGAAGACAACATCTCTAATATCACTTCCTCTCATTTACTTGAAGTTCACTCTGCATTTCTTCTCTTTGGCTTCATGATGTTTCACATCTTGGTGGAGGTTTTTCAACAGTGCAGTCGAATCGTATGAACCTTAAAG
Source organism: Diplodus sargus (assembly GCA_903131615.1). Lineage (NCBI taxonomy): Eukaryota > Metazoa > Chordata > Actinopteri > Spariformes > Sparidae > Diplodus > Diplodus sargus. The sequence goes on from CAEMYA010000028.1 coordinate 451,892, forward strand.
GTGTTATATGCAGCAGTGCAACAGTACACGGTCCATTTAATGCTTCCTGATTGATCAGCAGCTGAAAACACGACACATAAGACCATATTTCAAGGTAAAACAGCATGTTGATCACCCGTTAGCATTCACCCACATCCTAGCTAACATTACCTTTTGTTTACGTCCATTCAAGCTGAGATAAACACCTCACACTGAGCGTTATGTCGGAGCAAAAGGACGCGCCCTCTGGGTTTAAATCAGCTGTTTGGGAACGCTTCAGAGAAAATAACAGTCCAACAACGAATCCCGCTGTTTTTAAGCAGCCTCTCGATGTGGAAGCAGACAATTCAGACGTAATAAGCGTTTAAATCACGTTTGTGTGCGTTTCTTATCAGTTCCTCATGAAGATACGACCTGTGTGAGAGTGTATATTCAGTGTTTACTGCTTAATGCTCCACTAAGCAAGAGGAAGCAGCTTTTTCAGACTAAAGCCTTTAAACTGTCAACTCATTTAAATCGGGTCTTAAAACTCTGCTGCTTACTGAGGCTCTACAATAAGTTGGATTCACGACCTTCTTCATGGTTTGTAACAAGTTAGATGATTGCTTTTGTTTTAACGTCTTTAAGATACAATTTTTCGAATGTCTTCCTGCGTCCTGATGAAGCTCTTTGAGTCGTCTCATGTTTCTGAGCACAGTTTCACCGCCATCGTGTCGTAGCACAAAGGAGAACAACACCGATAACGTGACTTTACTGACTTTTTCTGTTTCTTACTTTGTGTTGTGTTTGTTATAGACAGCACTCTCATGTTCCTGGATTTCTTGATTATGCAAGACGTCGTAATATGTGTGATTATACTTCATGTCCACGCAGCGCTAACGCTCGTCAAACAAACTGGACCTGGGGTCACTGAATGGAGTGCCTGATGAGATGGAGTCTGTTCCAATTGGACTCTAATAATATTTAGCATTTCTGCAGCAAAATGTCAAAAAAACAGACATTTGTCATATATAATGTTGAGCTGCGTTCTTAACATCATCCCAAATGTTCAAACCCAGAGAAAATATGTTTTAACTCAGGATCACGTTTTATTTCTTGGAAAACTAAATGTGCCCCGACTTAAACATGAATCTTTTACCTTGAATGTTTCTGCCTGATTCAGCAGTAGTTGGTTTTATATGTGTAACATACACAGAGTCTACAGTACAATGTGCTGTTTAACAATGAAAACAACAACTCCCATGATCCCGCGCTGCCCGTGCCTTTTATTTTTCATTGGAAGACTCACAACAGCTGAAACTCAGTGATTTTTTTCACAAAACAATATTTGAAGTTGTACTAAATAGTGCAAGTGTGTGTGTGTGTATGTGTGTGTGTGTGTGTGTGTGTGACTGGATGACACCTGTTTCTGTAACAGGGAACAAGAATCACCTGCGCTAACACTCAGGTGTGTGTTCTGGTTGTTTCACTCAATCTTCAAGTGGATCTGGACGGTGCTGGTTACAGTCACATGCAGATGGCTCAATTACGGTCACAGCGATACAACTGTGTGTGTGTGTGTCTGTGTGTGTGTGTGTGTGTCTGTGTGTGTGTGTGTGTGTGTGTGTGTGCGTGTGTGTGTGTGTGTGTGTCTCCTAGGAATTCCCACCGCTGCCTGTTTGATGTGAAAAAACAGCCAGGATGACTCATTGTTGTGTCTGTGGCTGTTGGATTGTAGCTGCTTTATTCCTCCACATTGGGCCCTTAGCCGATGAGTGTGTGTGTGTGTGTGTGTGTGTGTGTGTGTGTGTATGTGTGCGTGTGTGTGTGTGTGTGTGTGTGTGTGTGTGCATGTTTACTCATGCTTTCCTTTCACTTTCATTTCTCTTCCTGTTGTTTTGTCCTTGTCCCCCTCACGCTGTGATTGATCTCTCTGCTCCGTGGCTTCTTCTTCTTCTTCTTCTCTTGCGTGCGCGGTGACGAGCGAGAGCTCGCGTCGCGTTGTCGTGTTTTCGTTTCGTGCCATCTGTGTTGTTGGGAATTAGTTTTTGTAGGCAATATGAACCGCCGCTACCTGTCACACACACACACACACACACACACACACAAACACGCCGTGATTGATTAGGCATTGCTGCTCGATTGCTATTGCTTTGCTTGTGTTTATGACGTCCTCATTTGCATGAGGAAAATGAATGTGCGAGCTCTGCTAAGTGAATTAAAAATGCCGCATCTGAGGTCGATGTGGAGGCGTGTGCTGACCCGCCTGTTGTGGATTCTTAAAGGAACAAACATCAGCTCGTAGCCCGGCTTATTTTACAACCACAGACCGGTTCTTCTTCTTCTTCTACTGTTTATTACAGTCGCCTGTATCTCCTGACAGTCTGTAGCCTGGTTTATCTGTTTCAAAGATCTCCAAGTTCTCGACAAGTTAAAGTGAAACTCTCGCCAAAATGCAACCGAGGCTTTTTTTGTGAATGTACCCGAGTCAAACCTTCATGTAAGAGCATAATTACGACACAGCAACATCAGCATCTAATTAGAATAAACCGCAGCAAACAAAGCGAACGAACATCCATTAAGTGTAGAAGTATTTCTTAAACGTGTCTTCCTCAGTGGACGGACAAACGGTTTCCCATCAGTCCTGATTATCTCTCACGCTGTTTCCTCTCATGCGTTGCAGGTTTTTATTAACTTTCTTGGATGAAACTTCGACAAAATACGTTCAGATTCAGATCGGCATCAAAAGTCTGTCACTCCGCCTCGCTCGCTCTCTCCGACATGCTCGCAGGATCGACCTGATATCTGCTCTCATCCAGCCGACTCTGAATGCAGTCGGTGCCCGGCGGCTCTGCTGCTCACTGATGTCCTTGTGAGAAAAATATTCCCTGTGCTTCTCTCTCTGCCTCTCTCGGCTGCAGACACTTGAAAGCTCAAACACGTCCCGCGCTGGTTCATCTGTGCAGCCCAGCGACTGTAAAAGAAATAAAAAATAAAATAGTTCCTGCTAGTGGCAGACAGTATCTGAATCAGTCTCAGGACTGTAAAGGGAGCGACCAGAGTTTTGCTTTTGCAGGACTTCTGGTGTCTTTTCTTGGTAAGTGTGTCTCTTCTCACCTGTTCAGTAACTGTCAGGTAACACGACTTCATCCTGTCGTGCACTGACATGAAGAACACACACCTGCTCGTCTGTGAGACACACCTGTCCGTCCGCTCAGGCTGCAGACTACAATATATCACACCAATGAAAGATGGCCGCCACTTGTTGAGATTAGAGGAGCTAACTCACCTGTGGAGGGAGAGTGTGTGTGTGTGTGTGTGTGTGTGTGTGTGTGTGAGTGTGTGTGTGTGTGTGTGTGTGTGTGTGTGCTCCTCTGGACCAAGAGTCAGTTTCTAACATGCCTCTCTGTCTTTATTCGAGAAGATGGTGTCCACAGGTGCGTGTCTCCCACCTTGACACACACACACACACACACACACACACACACACACACACACACACACACACACACACACACGCACACGCAATCTTCCCCTCGGTCTGGATTATATATCACACACACACACACACACACCTCTGTGGCGGTCCTACAGATGTGTATCTCTGGCTGAGCAGAGGATATGATATGTGCATCGCTCTCTGAGGTTATTTGTAAGCAGCTATCATATCTCAGCACGAAGGTGGAGCTCGGATCAGTATTCTGAGAGGGACCACACACACACACACACACACACACACACACACACACACACACACACACACACACACACACACACGCACACGCAATCTTCCCCTCGGTCTGGATTATATATCACACACACACACACACACCTCTGTGGCGGTCCTACAGATGTGTATCTCTGGCTGTGCAGAGGATATGATATGTGCATCGCTCTCTGAGGTTATTTGTAAGCAGCTATCATATCTCAGCACGAAGGTGGAGCTCGGATCAGTATTCTGAGAGGGACCACACACACACAC
>CAEMYA010000028.1:455870-482827 GCA_903131615.1 Diplodus sargus
CACACACACACACACCAACACACACTGGTGCCGTAAAATCAGTCAGTTATGGATGGTTCCTTCTCCCCACATCAGGACCAGTCGCTCATATTATTCTGGACCTGTCTCCATCTACACACACACTCACACACACACACACACGTATTGATTTCATCGATCGTTTTCGTAATGAAATCTGTCCTCATGTTTTCACACGTTGATCCACTTGGTCCCCGGCCATCGATCTGCAGCTCCTCGGTGTGTGAAGATGTTTTTTTTACTCTTATGAAATGACGGACATGAGGTCCACAGTGTAGATCAGACCAAGTGTCATGCTCACTATATTAAAACTATCTACACTGAATAAACAGGAGAGGCTTTTTTTCCAGCCTGCTTATTGCCAGGAGACGAGTCTGCCTTTCGTTTTTTAATTTATTTTTCTTGTCAGACATCATAAATGCGCCGGAAAAACAGTAGAAAGCAGCAAATTCTGAATTAGAAGCGAGAAAAGCGGTGATGCATCTCGTTTAGTTTTCATCTGTGCTGAGAGTCTCTGACGCGCAGCAGCGATCAGGAAGCTAACAGAGACTTTTTGAATATATTTTACTTCAGTCGCTCTTTCAAGCTCAGCGCCGACTGAACAATGTTCGAGCCCCGCTGGAAAACAGACGAACAGGAGAGTTTTAACGAGCGGGTAGCTGCTGTTAGCGGATTAGTGACAGCTGCAGACTGTATGTTCATGTATGTAGTGACAATTAATTCATTTGCAGCAACATTTTTGATAATTGATTAATAGTTTAAGTCATTAATCCGGCATGTTATCCAACATTTGCTCATTTCAGCTTCTGAAATATGAGAATCTGGCAGAATGTGAATTATATATGTTCAGAAAATGGCGATTTGAATACGTCGCCTCGAGCTCTGGGAAAAAATAAGCAATTATAGGAGATAATATCATAATAATAATAACTATTTGCAGCCCTATTTATACATTTTTAAGTATGAAAGTTGTAAAACAGAATTTTGGGGGCCGATATCAATACTGATATTAGCCTCGCAAAACATTTTGACACTGATATATTGACAAATTATTCATATTCATCATTATTTATGTAATCAAACGCTACAAATATGGTGACAAGATAAATTAAAGGTTTTAGTAAATCTTACTGTCAGAGCACTGAGACAGAAAACTTCACTGGGAATTAAATAATGATGAATTTATCTTCATTATGTCAATCATATCTTATATTCTGGTATATTTATGTTAATATCGGCCAATAATATCGTCCAGCTGATCGATCAGTCGGTCTCTATTGTCTCCTTTTAGTGTCTCTATTAATTTGTCTACCTCCCTCCAGATGACCTGTTAGACTGTCAGTGTTTGGTGTGTTTGCTCTCCGTAATGACGGCCTAATATGAAGCTTAATCAGGTTTGTGCAGCCACCTGACACACACACACACACCGAGCACGTGATCCCTCCTAATTGATACGTCGTGTGTGCGTCGCGTTGATTGATCTGCTGATGGGACGGACGCTCTCGAGCTTGTGATCTAATCTGTTACTGCAGAGAAGTGCACAGGCTGAAGATGGAGAGAGATCTGTGTCGTCTCTCTCTCTCTCTCCCTCCATCCCTCACCTCCCTCTGATTACAGTTTAAAGAGTCCACCTCACAGGAGCAGACAGACAGGAGGAGGAAGACGGATGGAGCGAGCAGCCGGCCCGGGACCGAACACATTAAAGCTCCCCCGTCTCCCCCGTCTCCCCCGCCGGGCTCTCTTGTTCACTTCACGTATTTCACTGTGTGACTGGGGGGGTCAGGACGACTGTGTGTTTTAGATTAGGTGTTGAGTACCGCGTTGAAGTTTACGGTCTTTGTGTCGGCATGTGGAGCTGCATGTTGTCTGTACATCGTCCTCCGGGCGCTGGCGTACTGCCGGTGACTCTCAGTGTCCTCATGTGAGCTCAGAGCAGCAGCTCACCCAGTAATGAGTCCGACTGGAAGATAACGCTCTCGTGCAGAGAAAGCAGACGAATGAAACGGCCGGTGATTGGCCGGGGGAAACATGATCGGCATCTGAAACACGACGCACCAGTAATGACGGCACAAAGTGAGCTGCTGTCAGCACCTACGCGTCCAGAGTTTCAGTTTTTAATCGTTTTCAGCGACAGCTTTGAGTGCCGTGATATCAAAACCACCAGAAACGACGACCAGAACCACAAAGAAAAAGAAGATGTGATTGTATTTTAACAGCAGCGATCGTTAATATCGTCCGTGTTGAGGTTGAACGTCTGTCTCAGCGCAGCCGTTCTGCGTCCTCGCTGACAGGCCGATACAAACAGCCTCAGTCGGGGCGAACACTGTGTCAGCGGGGCGGAATCGCCCGTCCATGGATGAGATGCTGCTCGCCATCTGCTGTGTTTACACTTTCAGACTTTTTCGACTGTATTCTTTTGACAGCCTTTGATGCATTAATGATTTCCTCTTGTCTCTCGGGCCTCGTAGCTTCGCTCTGGCCCTGTTTACTCTGGAGTTAGCTGCACTCTTTCATCATGGCTGGAATTCCCCTGGCTCTCAACTTCTAGCCAAAGCATGTCAGATAGACGGCGAGAACGGAGAGAGAGTCAGGGGTTTTTTTTGGGGGGGGAGGAGGGAGAGTTTGAGAAACGCAGGCTGTCATTGTCTTCCCATCAGTGTTCATCTTCCGAGCCTTTTAAAGATTCTGTGGAGTTTCTGCTTTGTTAGACGGAGTAAAAAACAAAACTCAAGATGTGGATTTTAACAAAGCAGCGGAAGAGTGATTGTTGGTACAGTAAAAACCTGCGGAGGAGATGAGTTATTCATCTCTGCGCTGTTGCATTTCTCACACAATGTCCGCTTTGTCGAGAAATACATCTGCCGACACACTTTCTACCTTTTTAGCGCTCTCTGGTGATGAGATATGAGGTGTGGAAACCGGCTGCAGATTGTTCCTCTTTCTCTCTGTCACACACAAGCAGTTTAATGACCGGGGCAGCGAGAAGCGTCTGAGGAACGGAGACATCTGTACGATACAAGTCGTCTCTTGAGGGAAGACGAATGCGAAAGACAAAAACGAGGGAAGCTAAACCAGACGGGAAGAGAGAGAAGAGGGCGACTGTAACATTTTGGAGACCCTCTTTTTTTCTCGACAGGCGTCAGCGGTCCCAGGAGTCTCCCAGCACCCTCAATCTGTCGCCACACAGAGGGGAGAGCGCGCACACGGCGAACAGACGTGAAGTCAGCAAACATGGTGTTCATGGTTTGTGGATACGGCATCTTCTGTCGGCTCGGCACTGAGGGTCAAATCAGTCCATAACACGATTATTAGCATCTTTTACGTGCGGACGTCATTGTGTTAAACTTTCCTGGTAGGATCTCTCCCTTATTTTCTTGTGCTGCAGAAGTCTCTTCATTCCTCTTTCGATTTTATTAATAATTTACTTTATTTCTTTATTTTTTTTTTTCAAGTCTAGAAACTGAAAAAAAAGAAGAAATGAAACAGAATACTTATATTCGCAGGAAAGTATCTTGCCGGCTTTGCGGGATAAGAAGATCTTTTTAGTGATCCCTGAAGGGAAGCAGAGAAGAAGAAGAAGAAGAAGAAGAAGAAGAAGAAGCCATATAGGTTGGTGTTTTATTAATAAAGCACATGAATAAAACAGTAATAAAAGGATATAATGCGAAATAAAATAGATTAAAACTAGGGCGTCGGCATTATAGTCAAGAAATATGGCTCCACAGTGACTTAAAAATGAAATTGGCAGCATAATAGTTTGGGACAGATTTACAGATTAGATGAGAGAGTTATGTGTGGCTGGAAACAGAAGAGTCTCTGTGGTGGAGGTGGAATCAGAAGTGACACGGAGGCTCCGATTGCTCCGTCACCTCCGCTCGGCCTTTTACAGCCCGGCTGTTTAACGCAGAGGCCAGAGGAAGTCGACGACCCTCATGAGAGAGAGACAATCAGCAGCTCTGTATAAGCGGCCGCCGACCAGCACTTTGAGGTTTCTCTGTCCGAAAACAGAGTTACAGCCCGTCAGGAACACACAGCCGACTGAAAGGCCGTCAGCACGAGGGGGAGGGACGTTCTCTCTGATCGTTAATCCTGCCCCGGCTCTACCGCGGCGCGCTGACCGCTGTTTCAGGCGGGAGAGGGAAATGCCACCGAGGAGACGCTTCGGCGTGCATCAGAAGAGACCGGCGGCGCTCCTGACAGCGAGGAGCGTGGATGCAATTATCGCCACAATGCCTCACTTGAGCCTCAAACAGAGATGTAACAAGAAAATGATATACGCACGCAATTGTGTTCCCTCCTCACCCCTTCTGTGCTCTGGCTCTTCCTTTCAACTCTCCCTTTTGTTCCTTCTTCTGACTCCATCCCCCCCTCCGCCTCCCCATCACGCCGTCCCTCCGTCGCCTCTTCATCTTCCCTTCCCGTCCTCTCCATCTTTGAAAGTCTCTGAAACGGAGATGTCTGGTGACCTGCCCCCCCGACGAGGGCCGAGAATAAGTCATTGTTTTCTCCCTCGCAGGCGTCGATTGATGATTCCTGACCCTCGCGTACACGTATTTACTTTTCCCGAACACATTCCTCATCCTCCTGCTGCAAGTGTGTCGCCGCTCTCGGCTCCCGTGTGTTTTCCCGGTCGTCCCTTCGTACAGACGCTCTGAATGTATGTGCTATAAGAGGAGCGCCATTAATCTCCTCGTCCCGCGAGAACAACGCGTTGTTTGCGTGAGTAATGAGCTCCGTACGTCCGCGCCGTGTCTCTGTTGTCTTTAATTGGTGCTGCGTGACTCTGTTAGAGAGGATCCGCTGTAATTAACGTCTTCTCCAGAGTCGGAATCCAAAACCGAACGCAGGCCTGATTTGTTTTAGCCGCTAAAATCGCTCATTTTCCCGATCGGTTATTAACGGCTGTGAAGTGAAACTGCGTGAGAGAGTTCGCTGATTTAGATTTCTGAATGTGGACTTTAATTACATGTCAAAATCCTGAAGCGGCTCACTGTGTGTGTGTGTGTGTGTGTGTGTGCAGGAATGTGTTTGTGTGTGTGTGTGTATGCCTGCAGTGCTGTCATATGTGTACCCAGGTGTGTGAGACAAACCATAAGGAGCTGATAAATAATAACGATGCTCCCCTCCGTCCCCGCCTGCAGCTTTTTAATCACTACCTTTCCACAGCCGGCTCTCCGTTTACATCTGCACGCAGTCGGGCTGCCGGTGGAAGCAGATCGCGGTGAGTTTGAAGCAGTTTAGTGTCTTCAACTGCTCAAAATATGAAGAGCCTGGCGGTCGATGGCTGTTGACCGAAGTTTGCTTTTAGCCGTGCTGGCGGATGATTCGTGGCTCCCAGAATATGAATCATAGCGACTTTAATGATGCCTTCACATTTCCACCTGACTCTGATATACCGGAGCAGTTGGTGACATTAGCATCAGCCTCAGACGTGCTTTGTGTTTAGAGCTGCTGTGAGCAAGAAAATGGTGAACATGGTAAACAATGTCGGGCCCGAGTGCAGCATCACACTCAGCTGAATGGAAGGAGATAAAGTGTTTGTGGCTCTGATTGGTTCAAGGCTGATCCGTTATCCTGCAGAGTAACGTTGGTCTGCAGCCGCCGATGACCTCTGACCTCCCTGACCGCTGTCTGATTGTGTCCGATTGTGTACTATTCACTACAAACTACACACAAACAATAGTATAAGTTTGCTGCCAGGATACACAAATTTAAGCGTCAACATTAAAAGCTGTGATTTCTCAGTAGCAGTTGTGTCTACAAGTCCTGTTTTCTGAATGAAATAAAAAAGATGAGCCACACTTTCAGATCTTTGGGGATTTTTTGGGATATCTGTGTGGAGTGTGTGTGTGTGTGTGTGTGTGTGTGTGTGTGTGTGTACAGTATCCATGTGTGCTGCGATGAAGCCCTGATATGTGATCTCCCTCCTGATCAAGGTGACTTGGACGGGTGGTGTTTTTTTTGGGGGCTTCCTGGATAAAGATGTCAGGCATGGCTGGCAGGTCTGGGACTGCTGTGCTCCCTGTGATATGACTGGCAAACACACTCCCTCGCTGAGCCATGCGTCACACACACACACACACACACATACACACACACACACACACACACTGCTAGTTCAAATAGTCTTCGTCCCTCTGTTTGTTTTTGTGTTGGTGTTTGTGCACGGACGCTCGGTGTGTCGCTGCCAGGATCCTCCTCCTCCTCTCTGATGATCCGAGGCGCAGTCGGCTCGGCGCAGCCTTGATGTCACTGTCATGCCAGCAATCTGAAATCTGAACCTCCCTGCTGCCCGTACCAGCCCGAGGAGGGAGAGAGAGAGAAGGGTGGAAAACTAAAGAGAGCGACGAAAACCGAGACAGGGAGGAGAGGGACGGGGACAAAAGCCTCGGCCCTCTGCTCCACATCCTCCACGCTCTCACTCAGTTCTCCATCCAGGTGACGAGGGTTTCGCTGCGCAGGATGAATGACGAGGGATAATCCCCTCGGCTCACAGATAATCAACTTACACCCTCTCGCTGCCCGTCAGCTCGCCTCCCCGTGTCCAGCTCCGCTCACAGTTATTGATCAAAAAGCTTTATTCGTGTTTATTCTGGTTTCGGAGCTTCACTCGACCTCGTTTAGTTTCTTTTCTCACGCGTTGTTCTCGGCCTGTCGGCAGCTTTCAGTGGGATTTCTCCCTGAGTGTGTTTCTGCCTGCGAGGGGCTCCATTAAGCGCCGGGCGGCGGTGCGGTGGAGATAATAGGACCTGATGTGTGGTTTGTGGGCTCTCTGTGTGAGTGAGAGAGAGAGGACGGGTAATGAAATGGGAAGATTTCATCAGTTTGTGTGAGTTTATGTGCTCGATGCCTCACCTGGGATGTTGACACCAGCACACGCAAATACTCAAATATAAAACTGGACGTAGTTAATTTGGTTTGTTTGAGCTTGTGTGAAAGTGTTTTTAGTCGAGCTCTGAGGAGACGGATGATCCTGGAAAAGTTTGGTTGATCTGTATATTTATGCGATGTCATCTGGTAACCATGGTAACGCCAGGTGCAGGTGTGTTTTCCCCCCCAATTCAGTCAGAAAGTGAAATCGCTGTTTACATTTTCAAATCCTTCCTTCAAGGTGCAACATGTGTGAATTTTAGTAATTTAGAAATTTGACTTTTGTCAGACACCTACAGAAGTTAGCATGCTAACCAGCTAGCTTAAACAGTCTTCAGTCTAAAGCACTTGGCTAGCTGCACTGCTAACTGAGCTAGCTAGCAATCTGTAGCTGAAATTAAGAGCAGTTAGTCTGACCTTTTTATATTGTTTCTTTTCTTAATATAATTATGGGTTATTGTTATATTGAACTGTTGAAAACAGGAGACCTAGCATCAGTGTAGCTGCCTCTGATGAAGCTGCTGAGGTAACTAAATACTCCGTCCGCTATCTGAGAATTTACACCACCTACGTCTCCGTCTGAGCGCACAGACAAGCAAACACTGTCACCTGCGCTCTGCTGTACAGCGTCACACACAGCACACGACACGCTCACCCATGACTGCATGTCACATCCACTTTATGCAAAACTTGTCACTCCTCGTGTACACTCCTCTCACACACACACACACACACACACACACACACACACACACACACACACACACACACACACACATTGTATCTCCACCCGGGGACAGCAGTGACGCCAATTCTCTCCGTCATGTACAGTCAAAGCCAGTCACACACACTCCCTGTCAAACAGCGCCAAGGCTATGAACCACAAAACAACTATATCCTAGTGTGTGTGTGCATGTGAGTGTATGTGTCTGTGTGTGTGTGTGTGTGTGTGTGTGTGAGAGTGTGTCTGTGTGTCTGCGTGTGTGTGTGTGTGTGTGTGTGTGTGTGTGTGTGTGTGTGTGGGGGTTCACATTGAGGGCTCATTGTGCAACAGTGGAGTGTCTATAAAGCAAAGATGGATAAACAACTCTCCTTTGTTTGGCCCCTAGTGTTGGCAGCACACAATCCATCCAGCAAACACACACACGTACACACACACACACGCACACAGTAACACACACACACACACACACACACACACGTACACACAGTTATTGTCTATGTACAGTTATCATCTCTGTAATGACGGCCCTATTTTCCCCTCAACTCAGCGTGGCCTACACTTGGCTTCAGAACTGTTCCATTTTGTACGTGCCAATTACAGACCTTACACACACACACACACGCACGCACGCACACACACACACACACACACACACACACACACACACACACACAAACACACACAAGTACACAGGTAGGGATTTGTTTGCACTAACAAGACAAACGAAGATAACTGACAAGCGAAGTGTTGCATTTATTGTTTTAATCCACTTCGCTGTGCAGCTGCTTTCTAAATGATGTTGTCGATCGGCCTCTATATACAAACGCTTGTCTTTATGTTCATGTTTCGGGTTTTTGAACATCTCCTCTGGGTTGCTTCTCTGATTTCTCTGCACTCCTGTCAGTGAGTCACGTCAGAGTTTACTACGATACTCGGGAGCCGCACGTGAGTCAGAGCGCGAGCTAATTCCAACCGCCTCGTCGTCCAAATTCATCCAAAGCGTTGCCAGGATCTGAGCGTGAACCGACGAAACTCGCTGCTACAGCTGCGGCTTCTCCAGAAACAGTTTTACCGGGCAGGTCTGGCAGGACGACGTGGTGAGCCTGTAGAGCAGGTGGAATATCTCAGCGTCGTGATTGGATTCTTCTCCTTGAGGAGTTTCAGTTGAACCGTTGACTTTTTTTAATGCAGTTGCTCAACGTTTGCATGAGGATTTAAGTTGAAAATAGCACTTTTTTATTCAGTCTTAGGTTTCCCAGCCCGGTCACAAGGATAAAAATGTACCAGTTAACCACTGAAACGTTCACATTTGTAGATGTGGAAGGTTGTATGCCAAATAAGGATAAGGATGGCGGCGGAGCGACAGTCAATATGGCTGCTCAAGCTTGTGTTTCAGCATTTGTAGCAGTCAAACCGCTGGATGTTTTTAAGAAGACCTCAAAAAAATTCCCCGCTGTTTGTGGCCACCGGGTGTTTGTGACGTGACCTTGTGACATCTCCAGCTGTGCCTGCGGTGACCAAAACAGATATTTTAAGCCGAAACTTGATCTTCTCTCAACCACAACCAAGTGGTTTTTGTGCCTAAACCTTCGCAGAGCATATGCACATCGTCCTGCAATCATATTTCATATCTACTGAAGATCTAATGGATCACGATCAAAATCATTTAGTTTCAGCACCAACCGGAGGACAGATGGAAGCGTGACTCCGCTGTAACGTGACTATTTTCGCACATCACACATCATAACTCGTGCTCCAGCTGCTCTCCACACACCCATCGTGGGCTCTCGTGTTTGTTTGCCTATGCGAGAGAAAGTGTGTGCCTACATTTTGCTCACCTCCTGATATCGTAAGTCCCTCCGTGCTCCAGCCCACGCATAAACAAAGTGTGTATTCAGGGATTCTCGACGATCGCGGATCTAAACGCCGCAGAGCGTTGGGAAGCTCCGGCATCATCAGTATGCAAATACACACGAACAATAAAGCTTTTTTATTTTAAAGCAAGATGTTACCGTCAAGACACCGACTTCATATCGTCGCTTCCCAACAAACACACTGATTAACCTCGTCTCCATCTGTGTCTGGCTGAGTGAAACAGACGGGAGAGGTCCGTGCCCTCGCATTTATCTGTATTTAAAGTACACACACCCACACCCACACACACACACACCCACACACACACACACACACACACACAGAATGATATGTTAATCATGTGTGTTTCCGTCAGATCATCAGAGAACAGACTGAAGCTGCTTATTGAGATACAGAGCCGTATTAACTCCAACTGGTGAAAACAGGGACGCATATGCTTCAGAAGTACAAATACCCCGAGGGTGTGTGTGTGTGTGTGTGTGTGTGTGTGTGTGTGTGTCGGTGTGTGTTGGCATCTGTTTGCATCGTACTGTGTTTGTTTGTTTGTTACATTCCAGTGTTGACTTTGCAGATTGGCAAGAATAAAACCTCTTGGCCGAGTTCTTCAGATGATTTTTCTGAATTCGGTCAAAAGTTAATAAAAGGCCACAAAACTTAAAGACAAAATGTGGAAACAGAACGTTTTTTAAAGGGTCATGCAGCCAAAAATCTTATATTAATCCATATTCATCTCAAAGTAAAGCTGTTGAAAGTTTGTTTAAGAGGTCTTCAAGTTAAAGTTGATAAATTATGAACCACGGACATTCATTTAAAAACCTTTTAGTATGCAAAGGCTCATTTTTTAGAAATACTTGAATATCCTACTTACCAGCTCATTCTGAAGTCAACAGGAATGTGGATTAGCAGACCAACTTACCAATTTAAAAGTCCAGTTTCCCTCCATCTCTTGAGCAAAAGTCTGGTTTGTCTGTGTTGGAGCTGCTATAGGAACGCGGAGGAAGAGGACACACTGCTGCTGTGTCTCAGTTCAGGGTCTGCGTCCTCTGAAGGCCTTTGAGGTCTTCGAAGGCCTTCAGAGAGACCTCGTTAACCGAGTCAGCAGTTGTTAAATGTGACGGTCTCGCCTCTGGAGCATTTCCTGGTTGTGTCACCAGATGTTTAACCCTTACGTCACGATTTCTGCCGTGATCTACGCCACGTGATGTCGCCATTTTCTCTCGTTCTTTGTTCTTTTTCGGGCGCGCAAAGAATCTTGGGATATGTGAGGCCACGAAGGATCGTAGCGCTGCATCCTCCAAAAACAGGGAAACGAAGGAGCATTTGGAGGAACCTTCGGATTGGGACAGCCTTCACACGGCGTTGTGAAGTAATTGGACTCCTCCGAAGGATGCAGACCCTAAAGTGAGACACAGCATGTCAATGTAGGATGAAGTCTTGGACATGGCTCCACCATTCAGCCTTGCTTCCAATGTTTCCTGTGGCCCAAAAAAGCATTTTTTACCACCATTATGAAAAAGAAGCGTCTGTAGAACTGTTAACAGGACAAATCCAACTGCGAAAAGGGTCCATTTCTTTCTTATTTATTCAAAACAGTTCCACATATCGGTAATTATCATACCGTATATAGCTGACTCAGTTTCCCATGATACATTGTGAAAAGTAGTCTTCAAATGATGAGCAGTGAACAAGCATGTATTAATCTGTAAAGTCTAACGGGTCGAGTGGGAACCAGCAGATAAACACCGACGCGAGGCAAACATCGGGCTCAACAGACGCCATCTTTGTCTGCGGCGTCTCGTTCAATTAGACCTCGATCCCTCTGTAGGTGTTACAGGCTCGTTCAAAGGTAAACAAAAACACATTCTTAATTATACACTAATGGAAAACATAATTATGAATGTGATACCTAAGAATTAAACTCTCAAACATAATTGTCTTTTAATAGCGTAAAGACACGAACACACAGGTGTTTCGCTTACACGTCGAGCCGCTTTATATCTTTTTATATCCACGTGTTCGTCTCAGTCAACAACAAATTGAATATATATCCATATAAATGTCTCTGTCACAGTATTGAATAACACCTCAGCACACAGATCAGGGATGAAGTGGGAGGTTGTGTATACGTATCACCACTGAAAATAAGTCAGATCACACTGAAAACACACTGAAGGACAGTTTCCCGCTGCACGACTCCACAGCTGCCCTCCATATATTCATATCGTGGCTATCGTCTCTCTGATCTGCATTCCCCGCGGCTGCGATCTATCATTCCCTCCCTCGTCCTCTGTATTTTCTCATGCTCACCCTCTCCTGAACCCCATTTCTTATTCTCTCTCTTGCTCCCGTTGCCCAGAGACTCTTGCTCGGTTTTTAGCAGGTGGTAAAAGCAGGGGATGCTGGATCAGAGCTGGTCGGTTAGCTCCGTGATAAGAGCAGGTTCAGGGGTGAAGAACAGGGCCTCGTTGGCGCTGGCCGTCTGTGATCCGCCTCGCTCTTGAGGAGACGGCTGGGGAGATTGGAGTCGGGAGCCCTCGCCGTGCTCCTCGAGATGTCTCACTTTCTGCTTGTTAGTGTTGTTCGCCACAGTGGCACGGCGGCGGATGAGCATGTCAGCGTGCAATCGGTGGCGATTACATTGAAGGGGAAGGTGTGTGTATGTGTGTGTGTGTGTTGTCTTTTCCTTTTGATAACTGCCCTCAAGTCGTCGACGCGATCGCTGCGAGCCTCTGAGGAAACACACCTCTTTCTTTCTGATGCGGAGCAGATAGTCACAGCTCGCAGAGAGCGCAGAGAGGCGAAGGAGAAATAATCAAAACAACAGCACGCCACACGCCGCATCACATCCTCCACAACTGGAGGCGAGGGGAGGGGATGAAAGCAGGTGTGTGTGTGTGTGTGTGTGTGTGTGTGTGTGTGTGTGGTGGGGGGTGCAGACAAAAGGGCTGTGGAACATCTGGATGCTGGTGATAGCTCTGCTCACACGCGTTACGAGCCAAATTAATCAAACCTGGTGGGGAGACTGCTGAGCGTGTGTGTGTGTGTGTGTGTGTGACGTGCATTAAGAGTCGATCCACGTCCTGGACAAGCCAGCGCCGACATATAGTCGTCCAGGGGGAGGGCGGGCGGGATGGAGAGAGCAGCGGAGACGGAGGGAGGAGGAAGTATAAATCAGTGGTTTGACGTCGGCAGGGCGACTGCACTCCATGCCGGAGTCGGAGCCGGTGAGAAGAGAAGCAGACGCGTTGTGAAACTCTTTAATCCGGTTGGAGGCGAGCTGAGAACACAGCTGGTTCTGTTTGGCCTCCTCGTTAACACAAGTCGAGCCCAGACCAGCTTCAGGCCGGCTGCTGGGGGACTGATGGTCTTAGCTGGGTGAGATGGACACACATTGACCGTCATTACCCCGAATACTCTCTGGATCATTTAATCAGCCACATTTGTTTTGAGGGTCAACAAGTGGAGCCAGATGCTTCATATTGGTCCTGATTATCGATAGCGTTGCTTTTTAGCCATGCTAGCTTCAGGGATGACGATGCTGGCCGGACTACTTTGGTTCAGATTGAAATATCTCCACAATCACCCGATGAATGAACATGAAACAACCTATCAAAACTTTAATTTGTGTAATGACCAAATACCCGCCTGAGTGGCTAACGTTAGCATGTTAGTAGCGTCATTATGACCAAGTTTGCATGTTAGCATTTAGCTCAAAGCACAGCTGTGCCTAAACACAGCCAGAGACTCTTATTCATGTTGAAAACTTGATTAAGCTAAAAACTATAAGCAGTTGTTTTGGACCCCCGGGTGTGCAAACTCGAGTTTGCAAATCACTGAGGTGGAGGAACCATGAATGTGATTAAGCCGGCGGTGTTTCCTCCTCTTCCTCCTCTTCCTCCTCCTCCTCCTCCTCCTTCTCTGATTGTGATGGCATTTGGAAGGCAGCAGCAACAAAACCACCATCACTTACTTCCCGTCTTGACCGGAGGGGTCGATGAGAATTAGCATTCCCGTTTAAAGGAAACCTTCGGGGATTTACAGACCCTCCGTCCCCGCGGCGGCTCCGTCTCACTCGCAGCCATTTGCATCCGTTTGATTCAAACTCAACTTATAAGTTGAACAAAACAGTTTAAACACTCTTTCTTTAACTTGCAGCCTTCTGTTTATTATGATAATGACTCGGTTTACCCAGTTCACGTCTAAAGCGCCTCTTAGTAAAAAGCTTGAGGTTTGAATTGAATGAACCAGAGGAAGGTTTGACCTCCGTCTGTGTCTCCGTCTCTTTCATTCGCTGCCTTTTTCTCTCTAACTATGAAGGAAGACGACATTTTCCGGTGGGAGGGTTTTTTCCTCTGTGGCCTTGCTGTTCTGAGCCATGTTAATGTGAGTCTATTATATCAGCATTGATTTTTCTTCCCCTGCATTCCAGCTATCGGCACATGAATATATCACGCTAACTGCTGGAGTGCGCCCGGTCGGGGGTTTATGCACTGGTCAATGCGGCTTCAGGAGGGGAAGATAAAGAAACTGCACGGACTCCATTCTGATTAGAGGAAGATGAGTGTTCGGCTCGAGGCTCTTTTGAAAAAAATCCAATTTTCTTTATCATTTTCGAGGTTGAACGGAATCTTTAAACCTCGTCGGCTACTTGTTGACCTACAGGTGAAGTTTCCTTGTTTTTTCTGAATCAATCCACAAGAAATGTCATTTTTTAAGGAGCATTTTTAATCCTCAGATCACTCTTATGATTCCCTTTTTCACTCGTTTTTTAAGAAAAGCGAGATCTTAAGACAAACCGGCGCTGATTTGTTCGGTCGATAAGTGTTTCTGCGCTCTCCTCAGAGACGGATCGTGTGTTTATTGTCATTATTTATCTCGCTCTCTCTTCTCTCCATCCCTCCCTCGCATTCTCCCGCTGTCTGCTGATGAGAGCAGGTAGCGCTGACGGCTGTGAAATTGAATTAAGCGTGCCTTCCAGCCCCCCTTTACCTCCTCCTCCTCAACCTCCTCTGACATGCAAAAGGTTTTAATGATCATGAAGCCGGGAAGCATTCCAAATGGCAAACGCTTAATTGAGAAAAATGAAAGGGACAGCGGTACGATTCATTCATCTAAACAGAGGAACGCGGGGCGCGGAGGGTCACCACGTCTTCAATTTCTCTTCCCCCCCCTTCAGACACTCGCTCAAAAGGGAATGTGGGAAAATTTCATTAGGTGAGGTGCGGGATAAATCAACTTGATGAATCTTTCTGCTCGCCATAATTGTGTTTCGCTCAGCAGAAAATCAAGATACGGGCGCTGCTGGATGTTGTGGACGCTTCTGATCGTTTTGGAAGGCGATGATTGACCGGCACGTTTGTGAAGAGTTAAAGAGAAACTCAAGCGTGTTCACAGCTCTCATATATACGACAAAAAAGTAGTATGACGCCTTTAATGGCTCCAGAGGAAGCTGTGAATAATCTGTCTCCAGTGTTAGTGCAAGTTGCATCATGGGTAATGTATTTCAAGTCACGTCCTTCAACACTGTTCGAAAAACAAATGATCAAAATCGATCCAGCAGAACTGCAGATTTCTCCTTTTGCATTTCTATTTACTCACTTCTTTTTCTAAACTTGCAGCCTACGTTACCCACAATGCAACTTTGCCACTGAGTGACAGCTGGGGCCACAAAAGGCTTTATACTGTTTTGTTTACATATGTAGTTCTTCTCCTCAAGACCTGTAAACACACTTTAAAAGTTACCTCTTACAACACACTCACAGAATATATCTGGTATCTCGTCTGTGACGGCAGCAGAGTAACGAGGCCTGCGAGGACGTAAACCAACATGTTTTCATCAGAGCTTCATCAGCGTCGTCCAAGCAAAGGTTATTCATGGCAGAGTAAAGAGTTAACATGGCCGGGTCCAAAGGGCTGACCCGGTTAATGAACCTCTCATTAGTGACATCATTAGCGGACGCCTCCCACCGTTTGATTCGCACCTCGGGGACGAGCCGACGGGTCCGCTTAAATCACCGCCGAGTCGGTTCTCCGTCTCTGCTGTGTCTCTATCTGAAGCCGCCCAGAGGTCTCCCCCAGTGGGCTGGGGTTAATGTGGCTGACCCCCCTCCTCCCTCCTCCCCGTCTCAGCCCGACCAGCCCGGCTCGATCCATCACTCCCAGCCGACCCGGCCTAATCTGTGATTATGTGTCAAGCAGGAGGCCATTTATTCCAGATTAATTTATTCATCTTGCTCGTGTGGCTACAGCTGCAGGGGATTGATGGCACAATATATCTGAGGCAAAGAGAGCCGGAGAGCAGAGAGAGATCATCCGTTTCCCTCCGCGGCGCCGTGCGTACAGTGGAAATCAGCTGTTTTACAGCCAGCGGCTCCCCTTCACCGTAACCCCGTCGCCAGGCCACGTGCGACAGGCAATTAATCAGCCGATTTACGAAAAAGAAACTCAGAGAGTATCAGTAAAGATCATTGGCCTACGACTTCAGCTCGGTTTTAATTGTGCCTCTCAGATGGCTCATAACTTCCTTGATGTTTAGCCTTAATATTTCTCTCTAATAGGAAAAAGCGAAGTCTCCGAGAATCAAAGTCTCCGAGCGAACCCTCCGCACTTCCACCTCGTCTCGGCTCCTCTCTATATTAAAGATGTACCCGGAAGGTTCGGGTAAAGTCGGTCCTTTGATCAGCTTAATGTTGCGCAGCGAGAACATCGGTAACCTCTTCACGTCCGCCGTGTTCCTCTTCATTAAAACTCGCTCCTTCCTGCCATTTGCGTCCAAATATGAGCGCGCGCTGCAGAGCAAAGGCTGCGGAAATCATCCACGTGGTTCCCGGTTCAAGGACTTGTTCTGGCCGTGAAAACACACATTTTTGCTGCATGTGTGTAAAGTCGCTGCCGTCTGGTGTGAGTTTTTCTTACCCGCCGTGTTCCGTCTCAGAGTGAAAACATAATGAGTGGAGAGGCTGCTGAGGTGAATACTGAGCGTTTGCGAGTGCCCAGTAAAGAGGCTTATTCATTCATCATGGTGCTGATGAACAGGATCGGGCCATATGTTCTGATTTGAAGGGTATCTGGAGAGTGGCGGCAGTTTATTTTTATGTTTTTTCTCTCTCTACTCGCCACAATCCGGTCTCGCTCTCTCCGTTTCTCTCCCGCTGATACTCTGAGCTGCTCGTTTTCTCAGAGATAACGTGGATCTGGATGGAGGTCTTTGAATCCCGTACATGTGTTTTCACAGCGGACGCCATTATCCCTCTTCACCATGAGATAGCAGGTGTTTGACTGACAGCAGATATTTGTTTCTATGCTCACCCTGCAGCCTGCAACAGCCAAGTTAGTTAGAGTTAGTGTTTTCAGACCAGTGACCGACTCGTTCTCCTGCATCATGAAGCCAATGAGATTTCAAATCCAGTAATATCTAGTTTATGCCCACTTTTAAAGCCCTAAATTCGGAAAGGATGAAGTTTTATGCATTTTGACACTTTGAAGTTAATGTAAATTATAATAATAAACACTATAGTAAGTTTTTGCCCATGTGTCTCTCAAGCTGTGGCATTTTTAGGTCAAAAAATGTGTATATTTTCAGTTATGTTGTTATTTAATTTGAACATGGCCGTTGTAAGACGAGAGGATGTGGAGTTATTGTACTTTCCTGCTAAAAGGGGCAGTTGAATTTGACTTTGGGCTGGACTAAAATAGGTGTTTAGGGTAATTTTACATGCAATTCCATGATTACGATGAGGTTAAGAAGCAGGAATGAGTTTATCGTTGCAGCTCTGAGCTCCGGCTGTTCGTCCGGCCTGTGGGCTGTAGAAGCTGTTGTGTGTTTATCTTGCAGACACGTCTCTTCTAGGCAGGATGTCTTGTGTCTGAAGGCCCTCAGCGAAGGTAGAATCAGCCTCACAGGCAGAGAGGTGGGAGGCTGAGGAGACTGTTTGAGGCTGCCTGTTTGATGGAGCTCCCTCGATAGCACTTGAATAGGGGGGGAGAGAGGAAGGCCTTGCCTTGAAGCTGTGCTTTTTGTAGAGGTAGGAGAAATTGATTTTGAATATGTTGCACCTATTTAATCCCATCTAAACCTTCAGGTCTTTGTTTGCCGTCCTAGCAGCAGCAGAGCAGTGGTTATTCTGAGGAAGAACAACTTCTCCCTCCCTCTCGTCGCCGGCTAATTGTTTGGCGAGAATGTGCACAACCTTGTGATTTTTTCTGCAGAGTTGTTGCTCTGTTTCTCGCGGCAGTCCATCTCAGTAATCGTAGAAATAATGTGGCGGCGCTGCACCTCCTGTGCCCCACTTATTGTGGACTACACCGGGTGAATACTTTATCAAAGTATGCTGTGAGTGTGTGTCTGAATGAATGCGAGGCGAAGTTTTCTTTTCTCAGATGAATAGAAGTCAAGGATGAAGCTGTTCTGACGGGTGAGACAAGGACAGGAAGGTCTTTAAAATCTACTGCCTGAGCCAGATGTTGAGACGAGACATCAAGTGAGACTGATGGAGGGGGGGGGCTTATTGAAAGTCGAGTCAAACATACCTCCTCCACACCTTCCTCCCCTCTCTCTCTCTCTCTCTTTCTCTGTCTGTCTGCCTCCATCTCTTCCTCATCACTCCCTCTCAGAGCTGCCGTCTCCTCTTTGCTCCGTCCTCCCAGATGTGCCACATTAATTCCACAGCTGCTGTCCCCATTAATGTTCACCGTCACAGCTTGCACACCCTCATTTTCAGCTTTCTTGCCCCCCCACACACACCCACCTCCACAACACTGCATTTGTGCGTCAGTGTGTGTGTGTGTGTGTGTGTTTGACAGCGAAGTGCAGCAGCTGTTAGCCCTCCACTTCCTAGTAAAACTATAGTAGCAGTGGTGTGAGGAGGGGGAAGCAGCAGGTTTACTCATTCATGGAGATGTCATCAACAGCAGCGCTCATGCTTGTCCGTGACTCGCGACACACACAAACACACACACACACACAGCACACACACAGCATCAGCACCACTCCCTTTCCCATTTAAAGCAGCCCTGCCTGAGAAGATTTCAATAATCCGAGCACAGTGGGCTGTTTTTCCCCGACAAGTTGCTCAGGTCAGCTGAGCCCCGATGGACGATATCTGTTCTTTTACCTCCGGCGCCTCTTAAACACACAACGACCCTCCGGATGTGTATCTCAAAAATACAGACGCTCAAAATGTTAAAATTCAGCCCCCCACATGCAGTGATACACTTTTGAATTCTCCCTGCATACACATCCATAATTAATTTGTTTACTTAACAGCAGCTCGGCCTCTCTTGTAATTACGACCTGCTGCTTAAGATATAAGTGTTTTTTTTTATATCCCGGGCACATTAAAGCCTGCGGTACGTATTAAGTCATTAAACTGATTTGTGTGTGATTTTTTTTGTAGTTGTTGTTTTGCAATATCTCACTGCCTGTTGGCTCACTCTGACTCCCTCTCCTGCACTATCTCCATCTCTCCTGCTAAAGACGGTTAATTTGAATGCGGCGGGGAGTAATTGAAGGTCACACCTTTGTGTCGGCCGCCCGGCTTAACGAAGGCTGGAGCTGAATCTCCAGCAGGAGACGCACATTTGTCAGCCGCCACACCGGCGATCGCTGTCACTGAATAGCTTGTAAAGACAGCGTTAGACGGCCGTGATCTGCGTATTAGAAAACTTAAATCTGTTCTCCGTCATTGCTTTAATCCGTATTCATGGGACAAAAGCAATTTCAAAAGGGGGGACTCGACCGATTTTACACATCACAGTCGGTTAGATGATTCATGGAGAGAGACCGAGCCTGTAAAGACAGTTGTATGATGCCCTCTGTCGCTCTTTAGGAGCTTTGTCAAATCTGGGAAAATGACGCGAGTGGTGACATAAATATTTAAATCAACTCGGGCTGTAAGATCCCAGGAGTGTCGGCCTTTCAGTCGGCTCATCAGACTGATAAAACTCTGTGATAACTTCCTAATAATCTCGTTATCTTATCTAGCGGCATCATTAATCAATATTTTCTCCAATATAAGGATGTCAGTTTTGGTTAAGTTCGCTTTCTATAATCTGACATCCAATAACGAGTAAGTAAGTGGTTAATTATTGAGGGGAAAAAAGGGCAAAATGATGTGAAATACGAGAAGTGTTGTTGCTTTCAGGTTGTGCTCCACTGACTCAGCTGCTCCGAGAGGCTCTGAGTGACGAGCTCACTACAACTCTTGCATAACGTTGTTGTGTTGTTGCTGTGTCAGCGCTGGAGAACGCAGCGCACCGGACTGCATCTCCCAGTCAGCACTCGAAGTTCGATTTGTCAGAGCTAATATTCGCCTGAGCTACCTCGACTTTGAGCTCATCCTTCTTCTCAGAGTGCTTTCACATGTAGCCATAGTAGCTCTTGATGGTGTAACATACAGCTGTATGTAACTTGTTTAGTCCTTTTGCAGCGAGGAGATCTTCAGTTGCCGGCCGTCCTTGGACGCGGCAGCGAGGAGATCTTCATTAACCTCTTGACCAACGTGCAGAACAGATCAAGAACATTCTCTGCAGCTCACTTATCAGCATTTACTCCAACACTTCAACACCAAAAACAGCTGCTTAACTTAAAACATTCCCATCAGCCTCGGCCGTATTCTATGTTTAGTGCTAATTAGAATGCTAACAAAGATGGTAAACATCAAAAGGTAAAGTTAGCATTGCCATCGTGAGGATATAAAGGATACGACTGACACTATTTTATCAACAGTTACATTAAAAACTGAGCATTTTGCATGTAGCTTCATCAGATTTGCTCCGGCTGCATCTTCTGATTTAGCTCACAGCCTAGTTTAGCCTCTACAGAGCTGCTAGCGTTAGCAACCGAGGCTATAGAGACTGTTACTTAGGAGTATGTAAGTTAGCATGCTAACACTGTAGCACACCGTCAACATTACAACATGAGGATGTTATCATTGCAGTGGTGAAGATATTAATGCACTGAAGTTAGCATTTAGCTCCCAGAACTGCTAGCATTAGCAACTTAGCGTTTCTGAGGACAAACACTGTCAGGCGGCTTCTTTTATGACCATTTTTTTAAATCCTGTCTCTTGTGTGTCTCCCAGCTTCCATTCCCATTCCATCTAAGTATGTCTTGATTGAAGAGATCTGCTAACAACATCATGACGGCAAAAAAATGTCCTAAATTGTGAGAGTGGGAGGTGAAGTCTGGCACATTCCTCTGCTTCTTCTTCTTCTCTCCGAATACACATCTAATTTCTAGAGGACTATATGGTCGCCTGGCTGATAATGGCTGCCAGTTCTGTCACATCGCTGCTGACAGAATCTCAGCGCTGAAGGATTACTGCGCTGGCCAGGGTTACACAGACAAAAATATATGCTCACACACACACACACACGCTTGCTTAGGAATAAGTGGCAGCACGCCATAAGACTGAGGCTGAGTGTTGGACACGGGGAATACAGGACTAACGGGACCTATTGTATCTGCAGCCGTGACCCGGCCCTGCCTGCCTCAGATAACAGAATTACTGCAAATTGAACTTTGGGGTTTTCTCCCTCTCTCTGCTATTTTTCCTCCCACTGAATCACTCCATCTTCCCCCCAGCTACCCCGTGTCACCCCCTCTGCTGCTCCCTCTGGGATTTACATCTTCTTGGAAAATCATCTCCCACTGTTCTGCTGGAGCTCCTCGTACAGAGAGAGAGAGCGAGAGAGGAAGCGGGAGTGAAAGAGTGAAGACAACAGAAAGATGGATCGCTGTTGGGCCGAGTGATAAAGAAACAGGAAATGGACAAATAGCGGAACAAAGTAGAGAGGAAAGTGAGACTGATGTGTGTGGAAGGAAACAGAGAGGCGTGCTGGCAGAGGGTGGAGGGAAAAAGGAAGAAATTGAGTCGAGGGAAAAGACTCGAGGGAAGACTCTGCACTCCCCAACACCTTCCTTAATTAGGAAATATAATATTGAGAGAGGACTGAGGTGGATCAAATGCGGGAGATAATGGTTTTATCTATGGCCGACTTCAGAATTATGGATGCGACCGCCGAAGACCTTTCCAGGTCGGCTACCTGGAGTGAACAGAAGTGTGCGGGGAAAAGGAAGAAAGCCTCGGGCGCGATTTGCACAATTGAATTTAACAGAATTGTGTGGAATACTCTTGCATTATTAAAGCCCCTATTAAAGGCGGGAACAGGAAGAGTGTCTATTAACATTAAAGTGGATTTAGGCCCTGGAGGGACGGGCTTTACACGCTGATCGGAATTCATCAACCTGAAATGCTAAATTCAGACGTTTATTATTGAATGGATGTGTGTGGGTTTGTATCTCTTTGCATGAATTAGTGAGCGGGAGTGAAATGGGACAAAGGTCGCAGCTCAGGGTTGTTCTCATTATTGATGATGTCATAGTTAAAACCCAGTGATCTATTGCTGCACTCGAGTACGGCAGCACTTGATTTTAAACTGCTGGATCCTACATTTCCCATCATGCAACTCAGTAGGGGGGACGTCTCTGAATGGTAGCCGCAGGATTTTAATGTTGCAGCTATCAGAACGAATTAACGGACCATCTCTTCCACTTTGGCATCGACCCAACTTCAGTTTCTTTGGGGTCAACTTTCATTTTGTCTTCGTCTGGAAACGTTCAGACATAAAAAATCCTCGGTTGGTGTTCGGAAAATATCATGTTTTGGCTTAAAATAGATGTTGTGCTCAACACAAACACAGCTGGAAGAGTCTCGATCAAAACACAAACGCAGCTGCAGATGTACCCGACCTCCAAAATATAATGTGTTGGACAGCTGGAAATCGACACATGGGACATTAAACATCACACAACTGTTTCAACTCATGAAGAAGAGTTTACTGACTTCTGTGTTAAATTGCGAGATTGATGCTTTAAAATTTTGTGCCAAACAAGACAACATTTCTTTTTATTGATCTTAAACTTGCTTGTTTTGTTTGTCGAGCAGCTCAAAATGTGAACGTATTGGATTCACAATGAAAAAGATCAAATAATAATGACATTTTTGGTATTTTAGTTCAATAAAGTCCTAAAACAGCAACTCAATTATTACAACTGTTGACTAAACGATTGACCGACTGGTTGTCGGTTATTAAGTGTTATTGTTTGGTCCCACTTCCCACGAGTCAGTCACACCCACATGACCCTCGGCCACTTCAGGGTCAAAGGTCAGTGAGGCGATGTGTGCTCGTCCTGATAGGTCGGAGGATGTTGGAACCATCCGGGGAAATCTCTGTGACAGCAGCTTAAAGTCTCCTGTGGAGCCTCCGCGGTCCGTGTTTCAGAGTATCTTCCTCCCTGATTGAATCCTAAATGGATTTCTCGCTGCACATTCACAGTAACCTTCAGTATCGCTGCGGTGAACGTGCCAGTTTTATATATACGTACGTATCGCTCTCCTTCATATTAAAGACAGCAGTTGGTGTTAAACTCGCCTCCTCGGAAGGTTTTGGATTCCTCGTCTGGACGTGAAGAAGGAGGCGAGTGGAACGGGACATTGAACGCAACGCTGTGAAATTCTTTGAGGGAGCCAAACATAGAAACACACTTCTGCTTCCCAGAATTCAGCGAGGGGAGCTGACCACACATCTCCCAGGATGCCGCTCACCACCTCGAGGTTCATTTCGAGGCTTTTTTCTCTAGCTGCTATTTTCATGCTGGACCACTCTCTCAACTCTGTTGTTGTTTTTTTTCAAGTAACTTCACTTTTCCATCAGTTTCTGTCCTCTGCCAAGTGGGAAGCTGTTGTCATCGTAACCACCGGCGTCTCCGTCCTATTTCTCTCTCTCCCTGTTTCGCTCTCTCAGCCTCTCCATTTGTCCGCCTTCCTCTCTTTCCTCTCTGATGTGATAAATATTTATTTCCACGCCACTCTGAAGAGGAGGAGGGATGGAGGGAGGGAGGGAAGGCGAGGAGAGCTTGAGTGGTTTTTAAGGAGCTAACAGAATTGGAATGGGCGACTGGTACCCGGGTACAAGGACAGAGCGCACACACAGATATCCACACATGCATTTATGGGTTGAATGGAAGGAATTGATTGAGGCGGCCGCCGTTTTTTTTTTTTACAAACCTGTCTCGTTCACCGAGGGGAAGCTTCTGGCTGCTCGCCCTCCCAGGGGGGTCTTCAATACGTGTTACTGGTGTGTGTGGAGGCTCGTACCGTGTGCCAGTCAATTTTAATCATATAAAGCTGTCTCGGCCGCTCACTGAAGGCACGCCGGCTTTATATTACACTCCTCCTCACTCTGCCGCGTCCCGAGTCATTTGTGGAAGTTTTTATGAGAACAGAGGACAGTTAGAAGCGCTTTAATTTAAAAGGGGCGCTGTGTCGTTTTGGAGAAGAAATGTTAGAAGGAAATATAACTGAATACAGAAAGCTGCTCTCAGAGGAAAATAAGGTCCAGGAACAATGTTTGAAGCTAGAAAGGTGTCGAGGTCGGAGAGTTTATTTAGTTTATTAAAGCAAAAAAAGTTCTACCTCAAAACTAAAGACTTCCTAAACTCGAACACAAGCGCAGTTCTCTTGAGGCTTTCTGATTTATTCCCTTATACAGGAACAAAACTCTTTCAGGAGTTTGGAGACATTTTCTTAAAAAACAACGTCTGGCAGTTGTTTCTTCAGTCGCGTACCGCAGATTCTTGTTTTTTCTTTGGGTTCCTATTTTGAACGTCCTCAGCCCTCCCATACCGCTCTCCCTCCAAACCTTGTCTTTCCCACTGTTCCCCCCAGTGGGCCACAATTACAAATCTTCCTCCCACCATATGGGCCAAATCCTATAATAGCTGGAGCTGAAAGAGGTGTGTTTGCTTCGCGGTCTTCGTCCCTCATTCGCACAAAAATTACACGCATTAGTAGCTGTGGGACAAAGCCCCGGCTAAAGACGGGGGGGGGGGACCTCTTCTAGGCTGCGGTGCGAGATGGTGCGGGTCTGGAGAAGAAGAAGAAGAAGAAGACGCTGCTTTGCATGGCAATGGGCTGATAGTGTGTATGCATGAAGTCATGGGGCTGGCCGGCCATCAAACAGAGGCTGAATGTGAAGGAGGCCGTGCCCGGACGCTCCATGGCTAATTGTGTTACCCAGAGAAAGCCCGAGCCGGCCTGTTCTCAGCCATTGAGGAGTGGAGGCGCGGGTTTAAAGCCCTTTCAGGAGAAGGTAGAATGGTCCCCTGTCTCTGAATGGCCCCTTCCAGAAACTGAGAATGGCTGAAAGACAAAACGGGAGGAGGAATGTGATTATTGGATTTCCCAGAGAATAAACCGTGTTGGCAAACATACAGTTTGAAAGAGTTCACCGGTGCTTTTTTTTCAGAAAGCGATACTGTCTCGGCCGAGCGTGCGGCGCTGCAGCGTTCGCACTAAATAACTGGCAGGAGAATGAAAGTGTTGAAACACTTCTTCCTCTTCGCTTTTGATTACCTCGTATTGATCCCTGATAGGAATCTGTGTTTACTGCTGTGCCTTCATAACTCAGGAAACCAGACTGACCACATCCTCGTCCTCTCTCCTTCCTCGTCCTTTTTTCCTTTTATTTCTCTTTGTCTTCGTGATTTACAATGACGGTGAAAATACTGAAACAAACGGAAGATTTACATCCATCATATGAGACGCTGCGTCTCCTGGACAGGTTAGCGGTGCTGCAGGACGGAGCATCATCTCCTCCACCTTGACTCTTCTGACCTTGGATGCTGGGATATTTAACCGCTGATATCCTTGAGTCTCGCTATTCTTTTTTTTTTATGTCTTTCCTAACCTTTTAAAAAATGTTCTTACCCCGGCCAATAGCTCGGTTTATAATCGCCATCCATCTCTGTCGGCCGGCGAGTGCAACCTCCCGAAAGACATAATCGGATTTGGGTGGCATTAAACCAGCAAATAGCTGCTGTCATTGGACGACCTGCGAGTAACCAGGTTTAGGGGGGAGCACCACATTTGTCAAGTGTCAGGGCTGAGGCACAAACAGCAGATATGGACATGAACTGTACACTTGCTGTAGTCTCAGAGGGATTCACACGAGCTGTTAGCATGAGGAGGGAAGCTGTCTCATTTCATTTACTGTCAGGCTGGACGTGCGAGTTAATGGGCTTCCTTAAGCCGAAATGAAGATTTTAAATGTAAAGCGGTGGGGAAGATAACCTCTCAGAGGACGTGGGTGCTGTAACAAGCTCATGAGCACTCAGTGACAATCACGTCTGACTCGGTCCGGGTCAATACAGCACAAAATACAACACCGGGTCGACCCAACCAGTCAAAACCAAGACAGGACCAGATTTTTATTTCATTTTTAAAAATTTTATTTAAAGAAAAGCAGCAGATTCTCACATTTGAGAAGCTGAGCGCAAAGAAAGTTCTATATTTTTGCAATAAATGACTCAAACAATGAAAAGATTATTGAAATAGTTGCCAAATAATTTCCTGCAGATTAACTAAACTCAGTAGAGCGTCTACCTCAGCCAAGGCCCAACCGTCCCCTTTAATTCAGTCGAGCCTGATGCAGTAAAGAAATAAACATTTAAATCCGCAAGATCCAGATTTTTGGATCTGCGTCAAAATTGTTCTCACTTATAAATACGCCTGTTTTCATCACGATCCAGAAATGATTCCCTGAGAAATCTCACAATGTTTCCTGCATCAGTGTCTTTATCTGGATTCACACCCAGAAGGTCATGGGGTCTAATCTTGGCCGAGGTCCTTCGTCAGCCATGTTTTGTGGGAATCTGTTGGATGATGGAGATAAAAACACAACCTCTCTGGTTAATCAGGCTGAATTCTAGACAGATTTTAGTGTAAAATGCACAAAATGATGCACAAATGAAACGACGAAGCTGCAAAACATATTGAGATATGATGACAAACCTTCACTTTAACCTAACGGTGATTCATTGCACATCCCTAAACTCAAGCAGGACATCAGAAATCATGTTTTGCCACATTAGGACGGACCGCACTTTGGTCCCCGTGGACTGTCGGTCCCCAATAGGCAACAAGAACCAGTCCACGCTCAACTGGTGTAGCTGGAAGTGATGCACCTTCACCTCGTTGTGTGGAATCCCAACAGGTGTTTCTTTTCCTCGTGTACAAATCGTCTGTTTCCTCCTGCCTGCCAACTGAGCCGTG
Organism: Diplodus sargus; assembly: GCA_903131615.1. Classification (NCBI taxonomy): domain Eukaryota; kingdom Metazoa; phylum Chordata; class Actinopteri; order Spariformes; family Sparidae; genus Diplodus; species Diplodus sargus. Next base: position 482,472 of record CAEMYA010000028.1, read on the forward strand.
TTTTGCTCGTGTTCCTTCTGCCGGCGATATTCATTTCAGACGTCTGTATTGTTTGTTCTGGAAATGAGAAATATCTCTCGGACGCGGGGCGATGTCTCATTCATCACGGGCTCCCACTGTCCGAGCGTCTCTGCACCGGAGACGGATAGATATGGCGGAGTATTGTCTGCGGCTGACACTGTTGTCACAAATGGTCATTGTGGATGTGAGTGCGTCTCATTCCCAGGGACAGATAAAGCTCAGCCCTCTCTCTCTCTCTCTCTTGCCTCTGTAATTGTATTCTGCCTGCATGCACTGGAGATGTAAGTATCAGATGATATGAGTAATGAAAGTGCTGAAATGAGATGCTTCCCTTT
>CAEMYA010000028.1:488552-503127 GCA_903131615.1 Diplodus sargus
CACACACACACTGAAAACACACGCACCCACATAAACAACAGGACTGGAGAAACAGCACTTCCCGGGTCGCAGGGAGCCTTAATTTAATTTCCCAGTGTTTGGTTCGAGATGAGACAAGGTCATTTGCATTTCCTCCCTGAGTATTTTTTTAAGCTGCTACTCAGCCCACCGGAGGGGCCGAGACACACGCAGGGCAGGCAAGCAAAGGAAAGCTGAGGCTTAAATTAAAAAAAAGCATTGTTTTGAGTCTGTGAGTGTGTGTTGCGGCTGCTTGAGGTCGTCCGTGTCTACGCGTGTGTCCGTCCCATTATGCGGATACACAAGGTTGCGGTGTTCGCCTGCTGGGTGTCGGTGTTTTCTTGGTTGCGGTGTTTTACTATCTGCTCTCAGCTTTTCCACACGTCCGGGTGCAGCTATTAAAAGCCAAGGTGTGCTCTCAACCGAGCTGTCTGTCAGCATGATTGGTTGGCTGCTTGTAATCGATGGAGCCCGGCCCACAGGCCAGCCACCTAAATCCATACGGACGGCTGGGAAAGATGAGACGGCAGTGGGAATGTAGGCTGTCACACACACACACAGCGAACCCCCCGCTCCTTGTTTAAATGGCTCCCCGCTGTTTAAGACCCCATCGATCAGTTACTGAGCGTGTGGCATTTTGACTTAAACCGTGCATGGATAATGGGCTTGGCAGGCACCATACAGATATTGGGACAGCAGACCAAGGAACAAGCAGAGGGGGGGCTCATTAATCGAGGGGCAGCCATGACACTGCCAACAGGCTGCATCTGGATTGAGGAGCATCTGGAGCGTCGTCCCCCCCCCACAACACCATCAACGACCCGCCTCTCTTTGGAGCAGCGGTCTGGCCCGGTCTGGTGGGGTCGCCTGCCAAGGCAGATGGCACGTTGGGTGGATCCGGGCCGGCCGTGAGATGTGCATGGGCAGTGATGTGGGTGATGGAAGTGCACAGACATGCTTTGGCTCGCGCTCGGCACGCTGGTCATATTTACTTAGTGATGGAGTGTAATGTAGCGTTCATGGTTGCGCATTTCGGGTGCGTTTATAAGGCTGGACGCGGGGAGGCTTTGAGAATTGGGAGCGTGTAGAGACTTCCTGCATAAACCTGGGATCAGACGACACAAAATCAGCCTGATCCGACAGATGACAAATCTGTGCTGGACGGAACAATTAGTCCTTTAATCCTCTGTGGTGAATCGTGGACATGTGATCCTGTGAGACGACCGACTGTGTTCATTCACTGCAAACACTATAAATCTTATGAAGTATATCTGTCTAATTTCTAGTCTAAATGTGACATTATATGTAAAGATAATTGATTGTTGATCCTCATTACCGTCTCGTCAAAAAGTCGCGCTTCAGGTCAATGCTTTCATGTGACGCACTCACCTAAAGAGTCAGATTAAGGTGAGATATCAGGACTTGTTTTTAGAGATGACGTCTTTCTTTCACTGTTCGATTTGACACCACCTTGTACCTGAGCTATAGATCTGATTAGTTGTTGTTGTGCTGCCAACATCACAGTTAATGTTGCTCGAGGACAAACAATGCAGCTGATCAATCATGTTTTTGTAATGTCATAGTTTTGTAACTCAAAGTTCAAGGTGTTTTGATCATCATTAAACGTCCCGCGGTTGCATAACAAAAAGAACCATAGAACATACTGTATATACAGTTATTTGTGCCCATATGCACGATTCTCTAGTGCATTTTGATTGACTTTGACAGCGTGTGAGCACAAAGCAGTAATTACGTAAACACTGAGTCTACCTCTCCTCGTCCAGCTGTCGTCCTGCGGTCTGTTGAACACAGACCGTCCCTCAAGTTCAACAGCTTGATCCGGCATGTTGTGGTGGAGACAGCTCTCTGTGGCAGCTCTCTGTAAAAATGTGTGTGTTGCACAACAGTCTGATTGCCGGTTGAAGGCCAGCCTGAGTCCATGTAATTTTCCCTGTGACCAGACACAAATCCGAGCTGAATTAGCATGACTCTCTTTCCCGTCCTCGCCTCCCTGAGGTGGTCCAGCCGTTCACAGGGTTGGATGTTCAAAAGATGCTGCGGGCAGCGATTGTCCCGACGCCCACCGCTTAATCCGAAAACAACTCTTCCTTTTCCAGTACCGATCAGTTTATTTCTGTCGTATGCAGAATGTGTTTCAGCAAATAAACTGGTGGTCTGGTTTTCTCTGTGAAAGTTTGATGCTCGACCCGTTCAACCACCACGACCTGTTAACTATCCAGACTTTGATCAGTTGCAGCGATGGTTCGGTCCTGGAGCAACGTTATTGATGATGCTGGCTGATCCAACAACGACACCGAAGCGCTGTCAGATAAGCCGACTGAAAGAATCTAGTCAGGCGATTATTGGGCCGGTCGTTCACAGTCACCGGCTCTACAGATGGTTTTATGGTGATATTTAGTTCACACATTCATCACGCTCTGCTGTCCACGTCTCCGGGTGCAGGTCTGCATATTCAGTTTGTCTCTCCTGTCCAATCAATGGACGCCGCTGACGGGGTCTCTCACCCCCTGACGCACGGGTCTGCTCCGGCAAAATTACACTGTTATTACGACCGAACACACACTCGCCGGGCTCCCAAACTCAGACATCGATAAACTAATCACACACCCGGTAGAAGACAATCGGCACGTCAATGCACCACGATCGCAAAATGTCAGCGCTAATGAATGTAAATGTATTCAGTGTAAACCTGCACACACACCAGTTGAAGTGTCGGAGGGCAGAGAGGAGGAACGTGCAGCGTCCCTCGACCGGATCAGCGTGACGACCGTCCTCGGCGCTTCATGGAGGATTCCTGCAGCTGAGCGTGACCTCTGACCTCCATGTGGATGTGGCCAGAACTAAAAAACAAAGAGAACTTACTCCTCTGTTGGGGATTTAAACTGCATTATATCGACTCACCAGTAGATTTGTGTTGTCTTTTCTAATTACGCGGATTCCTTTTCAGCACATACACAGTCTCAGCACATCACCTCTCATTAGCCAAGATGGGCACCAAATTGAGCGGCTTAATTAGCCCAAAACAGAGGGAGAAGAAAATTGCTAATGACAGGGAACACGGCCCGCACTGAAAACTGAGCATGCGCACAAATATAAATCTGTGTGTTTATCCGGCGCTTCTGAATACAAAGTGTTGATGAGCAGAATCTGGACCACATACGGCTGCGTCGCTGTGAACGGCAGACAGCTTCTTTTCTAATTAACCCGCAAAAAAAACAAAACGAGAGGAACAGGAGGCTGCAGTTTGCGTGGGCGTGCTTGGACCAGGCGCGAGGAAAGAGAGAAGCCTTTATCGCGGTCTTACTGCCGGGACCTGGACTGAGGAGGGAGGCGTCTGATTGGTTGACTGCGTCTCCCCTCGCGGTGACGATCCTCTGGGCCGGCGCTGCATTGTATCAGCTCAGCGGGGGATTGTGGAGGAGAGACGTTGACGGTCTCATAGCTGCTTTTTAGTGCATGCTAATGGCTAATTAGGCATTTCATGGCTAAAGCTGCATGGTTATTCTCATTACATGCTACTCAGTACTCCCACTGTGCTGCAGCATTACGCTGAGGACGTGGAGAAGACCTGCGTTTTGCTTTTTTCTCACTGTAAAGTCGTTTTTTTGTGGATTTTTCTATAACCTTCACACTTTATGTGTAATTCACAGCCGCTGGGTTTAATGGCGGCGACGCCCCCGTCTCACTGTCCACAGACGTCTGTGTGACTGTTCAAAGTCCTCCTCGCTGACATGATAGAGGCCCTTTAGATGCTTCTGTCAGCTTAACTCCTCACCCGGGCTCGTGGTCATTAAAATGCTGTCTGTCAAACACCCTCCAAATTAGACGCAGCACCATTACATTTAAATTGACAGAGTGTGTGTGTGTGTGTGTGTGCAGGAGAAGAGATTGGGGGGGTGGGTGCTGTTGCTTAGTGATAAAGCTGTTAATAGAGTAGCCACTGAAGATGTTAACCAGTTTTTTGTGCAGCGGGATGAACGCCCCAGTTATCATGATAATTTGACACGAGGGAACCCGACACAGTGTTCAAATGAGTTGGGGGATATCTGTGTGTGTGTGTGTGTGTGTGTGTGTGTGTGTGTGTGTGTGTGTGTGAGTGGGTAGAAGGTGACAGGGGCCCGTAATAACAGAAGTCCTGCGTCTTTCTTGTTTTGTCGCGTCACCGTCCTGACATTCCGGGGTTTTCCAGACACAATGAGATGCTTCTGGGATGAGGGACTGTTGTTACACACAGAGAGCGACTAAGTGCTGATTTTAAGGCCTTAAACACAAAGACTGCACCTTGTTATTAAAGCGTGACCAGTCAGTTCTGCACCTGGCTTCGCCTCCCACGCCTATTCATCGTCCCACAAGGCAAGCGTGACAACCTGGTGGCTCTGGAGCTCAGCTGCAGCGCCAGAATAAAGCAGAATCTTTAAAAGCTTTCAAATAAATAAATGTATCTTTAGATTGTACCTGTTGTGCCGAGAGGCTCGGGAGACTGTCGGAGTGGAGATAAAGCTGCGTACGATTGTGTTTACAAGATTGTCGAAATCCTAGAAAACGTGCATCTAAGAGATCATTTTGAACGCGTTGCTTATCGCGCACAGTTTGAGGTTATTCCACAGAGTGCATACATGAGCTGCTCGCAGGAAAATCAAGCGGGGCCACTTTGCTTTGTTGCCGTGTGTGTGTACGCTCATACAAACACGTGCTGTACCAGCTTCTCGGGGAGATAACAGCTCCATTTACGCCGCCCCGCTCGCCTCACAGCTCTCCCGTGATAACAGCTCGCAGCGTCAGTCCAATGGTCAGCACTAACAGCGAACAGTGGACGTCTGCACTCGAGCGCAAAAATACAGAGCGAGAGTGGCCCAGCAGAGGCCGCGACTGAAACCAAACCCAGAGTTGGCAGATAAGCAGGTATGACACGCTGAGTGTTGGAAGTGGAGGAAGTGGAGCTGAATATGACGTTGTTGTTGCACCCAGTGACCTTTTCCACTGAGGCCCCCCACCCACCTGGTTCACCTCCCAGACACCGACACATCTCAGGGCGATGATGATGAGTTCCTGTCCTCCTCTTGACAAATTGCTCAGTGGGCCGACCCGAACACGAGGAGGTGTGAACTGCAAAAAAAAAATAGCACCAGATATGCACCGGAGCTTGTGTCTGACAGTGGTGGAGGTAAAATACTGTGTGAGTGTTTTAATCCAGATTTTTATTCCTGCTGGGTGGAAACGCGATCAAGACCAGAGAGACGTACGAAATGAAAAAGATTGGCGCTGTCGGCAGGAACTTAACACGCCGACTGTTAAGTGCAATTTATCGTTTTTGCTTTAAGACAAGATTGAAAAGTGACTGTATCGTCTGGCTGCGACTCTCTGAGGCCTGACTGGAGTCTAAAACTGTAGAAGTTACTCAAGTTGGTTTGAGAATTTAAAGATCCAGTGTGTCAATACAGATTACAACCAACTGAATAGTCCTCGTCTCACCCTCCTCTACAGTAAATGCTTAAAAGGTGAAAAAAGCTCCCTTTATCCTACGTATTGTCCCTTTAACGCTCCACCTATGTTGAGATTGCTGTGTCAGAATGATAATCAACATGTGTGTGTTTGAAGGGAAGGTGGTGTTCAAACAGCAGGGCGAACCAGAGGGGTGTAGTCGATCATGAAAGCGTGGTGTTTGCAAATCTAGATGTGTGTGTGTGTTGACATGCAGTTGTATAAATGATTCATGAGGCCATTAAGGTCTCTGAAACACTCGAGAAGAATACGCCAGCTGTCAGCAGGAGTGCAGATCAGGAAACCGAATCTGGAAAAAGGTGATTTCATAATCCTCATGACGACACAGACGGGGGAGGGGGCCTCAAATAGGGACCTTTAAATGATGATAATAACCGCGACATCATTCATCATCAATCATTTATCCTCGTCTTTACTTCCGAATGAGTGTTTCCTGAAGTTGGTCACCGTTTTTCCTTCCTCGCGTCTTTCAGGCTGTCAGCGTCTCCGTGATAGATGCTCCGAGGACAAAACAATAAGTATGTGTGATTAAACCCCCGAGTCACGCCCCGACGAGCCGAGGTCACCCTTTGACCCTCGCAACCGACACCCTGTGTGTGTGTGTGTGTGTGTGAGACGGAGGACGAAGCATTAAATAAAAAGAGAGCGAGGTGCTCCGTTGTTACTGAGACTCTGTTCCCGAGAAAGGCCAAATGTCACACACACACACACACACACAGGCGTGCGTGTGTGTGTGTGTGTGTGTGTGTGTGTGTGTGTGTGTGTGTGCGCCCCAACTACTTTGACGACGGCTGCTGTAACCAGGGAAATGCTTTCACTGCATTAGCGCTCCCCCTCCCTCAGCGTCTCGGTGGTCTTCTTGATTACCTCGGCTGGCCGAGCTCGTTACCTAAGCCTTCATTTACAGATCTGAGAGCATGTGATCGATTGAGGGGCGAGACGGAGGCCGTTTATCAGCACTGGGAGAAGGCTGAAAGGTAGAATTTTTTTTTTGCTAATTGTCTCCTTAGATTAAAGAAAAGATGTGAGTGATTAAAAAGAGTCTCAAACTGAGGTGGTGAACTCCTGAGATCCCCTCGTTACTTCACTACAGCTTCAAGAGACGTGTTTGTTTGTTTGTTTGTGTGTCTGTTTGTGTGTCTGTTTGTGTGTGTGTGGAACTGTGAGTCACACTCCTGGTTGGCAGAGGGAGGAAGGGAGAAGCTCATTAAAAATGTAAGAGATGTACGAGCAGAGAGTTTTAGAGGAGTGCAGCTTCTTTATCACACAGCTGAAATCATCTGCATGATCCTGATAAACCGTCTCACCGCTACAACTACGTTAACTACCGATTACACATTGTGTATAAAGATGGAGGGTCTTTATGTGCATCTTCAGTTTGTGCGTTAAAAGAATATTTAATAAATGCAGAAAACCTTGAAATATGAAAGACGTGACTTAGAGGAAACAGCAGCAGACAGAAGATTAGAGGAAAATCCTCGATTAAACACATAAAACCAACAAAATAAAATACCGTTAGATCAAAAACAATCAGTGTTCCAGGTATTTTATTAACAGTTTCATTAAAATCAAGAAGGAGCTGATCAGCACTTCACAACAGACATTTAATTAAACGCCTGTTGTGAATCTGATGAAGCCGCATGTGAATCTCTCCAGTTTGTTTTTAATGTAACCGTTGATGGAATAATGTCAATCGTATCCTGGCGTGTGCTGGAATATTGATTTTTTATTATCTACCGCGACTGGCCCTTGTGCACGAAGTATCTCCTGTAAGGAAATGCCACGTTTACGTTCATCTAATCACGTTGAATTGTTGCGTCGTCTTCTTCTGCGATGATTTATCGGCACCCGACTGGAGAATTAACACCGTCAAACCAACTCTCACAACCGAAATGAATTCATTTGAATTTCATTTGTCTGAAATTCAGTCCAGATTTGTATCGTACATGTGGACGACCACGCCACACTTTGTTAAACATTCATCCACTCTGATTAGCTACCGAGCTAACATGAAACGTGGAAATCGACTGAGGCGAAAGCAGCGAGCGGTGCCGTGATGATGCCGAGAGACTTTAGACGAAGTGAGAAATGAAGGTCGTCCCAGATCATCAACAGGAAGCGCTCAGAAGCAGAGAAGCATCCGTGTTCATGACATGTTTGCATAAAAAAGGGACGTTAGCATGACCTGCTGAGACTGTCTGCCATAAGTTAAGAGCTCAGAGGATATTATATTAGTCATAAACACTGTGATATGTTTCATACATGTACACGGGCAGAACATCAGTCCTACATGTTGTTCATGAGCCACAGTCTCAGATCTGCACCTCTATCAGCTCCAGCATGATGTCAAACTGATCGTAACTGACTCAGAGCCTGTTAGCTCAGCTTCCTCCCCGTCAGTGTCTGTGCAGAAACATCCGCCCTCTTGCTCGATGCTAAAGCTAACTCTGCAGTCAGAGCCAGCAGGGAGGATTACCTCCCCGACCTGAACCTCTTCCACCCATTACTTTTATGGGATTTGTTCAGTTTTATGGCACAAACACAACTTCTTTTGTGAATTTCCTCCACGAGCTCTCGTTCTGTTTGTTTTCTACCTCCTTCATCTGCAGCATCTCTCACTGTGTGGTCGTTTAGGGAACATATCTATACGTATTGTAAGATTCCCACTAAATAGATTCCTTGTTTCTGATTAAGTGAACGTATTGAACTGTATCTTAAAAACTTCAGCAGGAGCGGAGAGGAGGAAAACAAAAAAGGAAGAGTAATGAAAAGATAAAGGAAGGAGGAGCGGAGCCAGAAGGAAGGCTCTTATCTTTCAGGTTCATCTGTGGCGCACACACTGCGGCGGTGCTCCATCTCTTGTAATGAACATGATCCTGGAGATCTGCTGATCAAATGATCTCCGGCTGGTGGCACTCGAGTCAGAGCGTCGGGCGGCGGAGGAGGATGCAGCCGCTTCATCCCCTCCACGGAAAAATCATTTGTAGGGAATTAAGACAAAAGCCTCCCCTTTGTTTCCGTTCCCCCGGGGTCCCGCAGAGTTCTGCACTTCTGAACAACGGTTCTTAGATGCGACTGAGGAATGTGATAAAAAAAAACGACTGCAGCGGACATCACACACACACACACACACACACACACACACACACACACACACACACACACACACACAAGCATGGTCTGTTTACTCTGTTGGAAATCCACAACAAACAACGACACTCTGTTCCTAATAAGATGCATTCAACCAAGGATGAGATTATCTGGGGGGGTACTGACACACACACACACACACACACACACACACACACACACACACAAAGCTGTTAAGATCCCTGGGCACTTATTACGAGACTTTTGCTGGAATGTGTCTGAGCGGGAACATCCAATCTTCTTTCAAACCTCCGTCCTGGAAGTTTGTCTATTCTGCAGTTTAGATGGTTGTTCAGATACGTTCTTCTCTTGGGTACATTGTGCTTCACTGTACATTGCACACACACACACCTGAGCTCGACTACAGCCCGTCAATACTGTGACAGACCTATTCCTCTTGTACAGTAGGAGTCCTGTCTGGTCTGGACCTCCTGCTGCTGCCCGTCTCTCCCTCAGCGTCGCTCCTCTGCGTGCACCGGCAGGTTGTGGAGGTGAAGGCTGAACGTAATGGTTTCCATTTGTCTTTAATGCCAGCGGGTCAGAGAGCGACGGCGGGGCAGAGCTTCATTACAGCAGCCCAGCAGGGCCCCGCGTCTCCTGTAGGGATTCATTATGTTGCTGCCTCCCCTCCGCCAACACACACACACACACACAAACACACACAACCTGGCTACACCCAACACTCATCATAAAGGCTCCTATATATTGTCAGATAATGATCCTCCAGCTTTGTTCCACAGCAGGAGGCCGCGACATTCACTCCTCAGCTGCATGTGTGCACGCTTTTGTTTCATGAGGAGAAGTTTCTGTGAGCAGAATGTAACCGTTCCTCAAGAAAACGTGACGAAGCACATTTCTTTTTTTTTCTTTTTTGCAAAACTGCCAAGCCTGAAGATTTCACTCAGCACATCTGCGAACACCGCGGAGTCCAGAGCCAAAATCAGGATCGTGCATTTCAAAAAACTGCCACGATTCGTTTCCACAGCAGGAGTTCCACTCTACCTGCTGAATCTCTCAGGCAAACACAGAACAAGGGTTTTATTTTCCATCTCTGTGCTTCGATGTTTCTATACACAGAGTGCCAAAAAAGCCCCTTAATATTTTACAAACTCACCCAGAAAAAAAACACATTTCCTAAAAACATCTGGCTCCTTTTTCAGATTCTTTATTTCGACAAATCAAATGTCTCTTTGTGCCGTCTTCACTCCCCTCCCCAACACAAACACACAGATTGAGATCAAGACTCATAAACAGGCACATTCATCTATTATGTTCAGACTACACACACACACACACACACACACACACACACATGCTCTGATGAATGTTAGCTTGTATACAGTCGCTGTGCTCAGGTGCAGGATCGTCTTTTGTCCTCCGTCTCCTCCTCCAGCGCTTCATAAACAACGACGACACTTTTATAACTATCAGTGCAGAATTAATTCACACAACACAGGTGAATTCCAGCAGCGGCTCGTTGAGTTACAGGCTCCTCTATGTGCTGAATGAGCGTCTGTAATCGCGGGACGCCGTTCAGAACGCGCTCTGCAATTTGAAGAATGTGCGGCAGGCGATTGGAAAATAAGCACCCAGTTTTTAAGTCCACCTCATGAATTTATGTATTTTTACACTTTTCATTATACCTGTGGTGTTCTACAGTGTACTATATCACAAAGCTGTGTTTATGTATACATGTATATTTATTCAATGAGATCCAACACGGCTTTTGTTTTTAATGCATGTTTTAGCCGAGGAGTGTGTGGTCAGACTGAGGCAGCCGGAAAGAAGCAGTATTATTAATAGCTACATCACTTATTCGGTCTGTAGTTGTTCTGTCAGCCTTCTTCTGATTCTGTGGTTATTTGTGTTTGTTTTGCATCTTTGTAGTCCATTGGTGTGTCTTTGTCTCCTTCATGCATCTCTATGTAATTGTTTTGTGTCTCTCTGTCACATTTATGTGTCTCTTTGTAGCATATTTGTGTCTCTGTCATCATTTTCTACCTATTGTAATTGTTTTGTGTCTTTGTCTCCTTTATGTGTTTCTTTGTAGTTTATTTGTGTCTCTTTATAGTCAACTGATGTCTCTTTGTCTCCTTTATGTCTCTTTGTAGTCCATTTGTGTCTCTTTGTAACATATTTGTGTCTCTGTCGTCATCGTCTTGCCTATATTGTAGTTTCTCTGCATTCGACTTGTGTTTATTTGACGTAATTATTCATCTTAAAAGAAACTGTGTCTCTTTGTAGTCATTTTGTGTCTCTGTGGTTGTTTTACATCCTCTTACACAGACTCGTGGGGGAACGATAACCTCGTGGCTACAGACAGTTTAACCAGTTCCTCATTTGTAACGTTCATTTTTTAATCTTTGCATAAAACACACAATGTGTGATCTGTGATGCCGCAGCACAGCTGGATACACAACGCACCTCACAGTGTCACAGGGTTGTTCTGACTTTCATGGCTGACATTCCCCCGCTGTACCCGAGGCAGCCACTGAACCCAGGAGACGTCTGGTTTAAGGGTTTAGCCTCGGGGCCGAAGACTGTCAACACAATCACTGGGTTAATGTCAGACACAGGGCTGTACAACACACACACACACACACACACACACACACACACACACACACACACACACAGACATCACCTTTTGCAACCTTCCACATGCAGCACAGGGACGGACCTTCAGGTTTCATCAGACAAACCATTGTTTCCTCATCAGCTGTCTCCTCACACGACGTACAACACAATGAGCGCAACTTCTGGCCGATGATTGATGTCTTCAATCTAATCGCCACTTTCTCTCGTGTTATTATTATTTATATTCCCCATTCATGCATGCCAGGTAGTTTTTCTCTCCCACGCTAATCCAATCTGCGGAGGGACGGATGGATGGATCGAGCGACAGATTAACTTCGGTTCGGTTTGTACGCCGGTACGTGTGCGCGGTGGGTCGCCTCGTAGGAGATAAGAGAGAAGTCAAGGACAAGCAATTTGTCTGAGGTGTAAATTAATTTGCAACATTAAAAAAATAGATGGCGGTATGGAAATGGAAGTAATTAAGATGATAGATTGGATGCAGCGTGTGAGATTCATGTGTCATCGCTGCCGTGCTGCCAGGACGGAGATTCACACTCGTAAGCGTGAGCTGAGAGGCAAACGCTGGAAGTGTCCACCTAGCTGCTCGCTGTGCATCGGATTTTATTTATTTTATTATTTATTTAATATCTCTCCGTCCTTATCTGCTGCTGAGGACATTAAATATTAGAGGAGCAAATAAAAAAACTACATGAACCAACCCTCCAACATCCAAGACTCAAATGATCAAATAATTTGCAGGAAAAGCCGTTTTGACGTTGTGACGTTTGTGTTATTGTGTTGCCATGTTTAGCATGCTAACCAGCTAGCCTCAGCCCATCTGGGTTCAAAGCTCCTGTGCTAGCGGTGTAAACACAAACGCTCCCAGCCTGTACTGCTAGCTGCACAGCTACCTGAGCTAACTAGCTAAAGGCAGCTACAGTTTGCAGCAGTTAATGAATTTAAAAAGGTGACCAATCCTTTCACTGTTCTCCTTTAAAAAGGAGTAGTACACCTTGGATAATACACCCGCAAGCTAACTTAACATAAGACGGAGCCATCAAGCTTCATATGTAGAATAATTCTTTTAAATCCACCTTTAATCTCCTCACATCAGAGACGTTCTCAGACTGTAGCTGCTTGTTGTCTGAGCTCTTATCTGTCTCATTGTCTCTGCAGTGGAAACATTAAAGCTTCACTTCATCATCTGATACAATCTGCACGACGCACACAAAAGCTCGAACAAGTCAAAATCATTACGAGTCCGCGAGACTTAACACAACATTTACGCGCTCTGATGCACTCTGGACTCGAGGCTTTAACCACCTATGCTGTCGTCCGCTGGAGCTCCGAGCGGCCTGAATGACTCGGTGATAAACAGAGCTATTACCGGGCTCTGATTGACCCGTCCACCGGCAGCCTGCAAACTCCAAAGATAGCAGAAGCTATTTTATTGCCTTGCTAATCTCTCCCAACTCCCTGTATTTTATTTCCTCATCGGCTTTCTCTCTCTCTTCTTCTGCTCTCTCTCTCTCGCCTTTATCTCTTTTTGTGTTCAAGGTCAACAGGTTTTTTTTGCCTTATTGACAGCAGTGGACCTTTTCCACTGAAAATGGTTGACGCTCTCTTCAACAAGTCGCTTTCACGCGGACTCCGACAGAGTGATTCCCCCCGGTGGCTTCAGACCGGCTTTATCGGCAGGCCGAGCACGTACGCTCGCTTTGTTTCACTTCTTTGTGGTAACTTAAAAGCGAGGACCAAAAGAGCTCTAGAATATAACTCAAGTCAACGTTTTTAAGATGCGACACTCAAGAAAAAGACAGTGTTGATGTCAAAGTCTGACAGCCCGACGTAGTTTCAGCGAGGGGATGTATGCAACTTTTACTACGTAGGTGTCTGATAAGAAAACAAATAAATTAACAAAATATCAATTATTTTACAGCTACTTTGTTATCCAGACAGAAGGAAACAACCAAACACTGTCTGTATTCAAGTTTCTCTCATTGACTGAGCTGAGAAAAGCTTAATTTCTCCGTTAACTCGTCGTAAAACAAACTTAATTCAAACTCATCAAGTACAGTAACAAGAGTAAACGGAATCCATCACTTGGACCTCCTACTTAAAAGCAATCTGGACCTCACAGATTGATTTTCCTCTCACTTGTCTTATTCGTCATTTTAGTAAAAGGCAGATAACTGAATTTCCCATTTACGCAACTGCCACTTTCACTTTCACCTGCTTTAATGTTTTTCACTAAAAAATTGAAGTCCGGCTGGAAAATGTGTTTTAAAATCGGACCGGCACCTTTTCATTTCCTCCCTCTCACTGAGTCTCTGTCATGCTTCTTTGCACCCTTTTAAAGAAAATAAAATCAAATTAGCAATTACAGGTCGAACAAAGTGCTTCAACGAATCTTTGAAAACTTCTCTCCTCCCTTTTTCTTCTTTTCCTTAATCGTCTTCAGAAACTTTTTGTTGGAGAGTTGTGTTGTAGTTGCTGCTGCGTGCGTGATCACCTTAACTCAAACGTTTTTTCGAGAAATGTAGGTAGTCGGAGGAACGCCATTAGCATAATTTCCCAGAGGCGCACTGAGCTTAATTATCAACATGGCTGTGTGCAGACTGGAGCACAGCTCATCACATTAGGATGGAGTCCCTGCTGTTTTCGCTCACGCTCCACCAGGTCCCGGCTGACGACCTGAAGATTCATTGCTGGCGCAGTTCAACTCCCGACAACTCTGAAACTTTCATCTTTCTACGCTACGATTCTTCACCCGGAGCACATAGAGGGGCTAACCCCGAATAATGGAGGGAGCTCGATGCACATTTATATACGTAAGACGCCGGCGGACCATCTGTTGTCGTCTGTGGCTACTCAGGGATGCTCACACACTCCACAAGCTTTATTCCTTTATCTTCATCTACGCTGAATGGCCCGTCGCATCCGTGTGTTTGGACGTCCTCCTTCACGCCGCCTCCGTCTCCATTCGCCTGTAGATAAAGGAGGAAATGGAAAATATTGCTTGTATGCGGCCAGTGAAAAGGCAATTTCCTAGAGAAACGCCACTGTTACGCACTGCCCATTGTTATGCTTTCCTTATTAGACACACACACACACACACACACACACACACACACAGTCAGGCTTCCAGCAATCTTTCAAATGTATTCGTCAAACCGCCCTTGAGCCAGGCACTCGATCCCAATTGTTGTAGAAGTCGCTCTTTATAAAGACAGTCACATATATTGTGTTTTTCTTGTGTTATACAATATACGTAAGTGTATGTGGGTCACACACACACACACACACA
>CAEMYA010000028.1:503241-529404 GCA_903131615.1 Diplodus sargus
TCAAACCGCCCTTGAGCCAGGCACTCGATCCCAATTGTTGTAGAAGTCGCTCTTTATAAAGACAGTCACGTATATTATGTTTTTCTTGTGTTATACAATATACGTAAGTGTATGTGGGTCACACACACACACACACACACACACACACACACTCTGTGTTTACCGCCCCGGGGCTGCTGCAGTCAATCAGCACCTCATTTCCATCAGCTTGCCTGATGACATCTGGGTTAATAATATCTACGTGAGCCTCGACAGAGATCAGCTCACCTGATCGTTCCGTGGAGGAAACTAAAACAGATAAAATAAGAAATGTTTGTCCACCTGTCGTCGTCCCGCTGCGGTCCTGAGCTGTCTGCCCGCAGCATCACCTGTCCGTCAGGTGCAACAGCTTCATCAAGGATGTTGTGGTGGAGACGCGTCTCTGTGAAGATGTGTTGCACAACGTTGATTTCCTGTTGAAATCCTATTTGTCCATTTAATTTTCCTGCAACCAGGAATTACCCAGGAGCCTTAAATCCAAGGTGGACGGTGAAATGATGACGTGGGCAGTGATGTGTCCACTGCTCCTGATCCAAAATGTATTATAGGTTCCTGTTTCAGCAATAACGCCCCCCAAAATAAGTTTTTTAAGGACCCACCAGCAGCTTCATCTGCATGCAGCACTGTTTCCACACAGACAGGTTGATAAAGAATGTACGACACCGCAGAAGAACAGTCGTTCTGATGTATAGCTTTGGGCCTGCATCTGTAATTAAGCCACATTCTGCAGCTTTTTCCCAGCATATGTTTCCTGTCGCCGCGTTTCATCAATGACAAACATGGCCGGCAACACAAACAAATGAGCGCCGCGTCGGCAAATCAAGATTTATTAGCCGCATTTTGTTGTTGTTGTTGTTTTGCTTTTCGCTCCGACTTCACCTGGAAAGACAGCCAGCGTTATCCTCGGCAGGGAAGAAAAAATGTTTTCCTCGCCGGCTCGTGTGCTGATGGTCGTTGGAGGTAATGTGACATCAAACGGGTTTGCGGTAATGTAAGGCCACAGTCTAATGTGTGCGCTCTCTCGTGTGGCTTTGAAGTGAACAGTAGCTGCAGATAATGTCCCTGTTTGGGCAGCGGCCAGATAAGAAGTTTCTCACAGGAACGAGAGGAGGCGGCGGGTGCTGGCGACGTGGAGGAGAACACCCAGAGCCCCGCTGTGGTGCTGCGCTTCTTCCTTTAATGTCTTTGTATTTACACATCCGACTGCTCTCGTCCCGGTGGAGCTGCTGGTCTCCACCTGACTGCCTTGTAGGTCAGAGGAGATAAGCGAGGCATTACTCTATTCTAATGTATTCAGGTTCCCTCTCGCTGGCTGTAGGGCCTGAATTTATATTGTACAACCTGTCCTGTCTTATTCTCCTCAGTGTCAGCGCGCACTCTGCTGCTGACTTCTCTTTTTTAAAGTGTCTGTCCTCTATAGAGGAACACACAAAGACGGCATATTCAACCGTTAATTGTCTGTAAAGGTTTAACAGAACCGCATTGTTCAGACGGTGAATCACTCTGCGTCAGTACAAGGCTGCTGTACGCCGGGTTTCACCGCCTGGTCTCGACACGCGTCTCTCTGCGTGGGCGAGTGTGTGACAATAATCACTTAATATACTTTATGTAACTGTGTGCCAAAGGGGAGAAAACAGACAAACGACGCCACGACAAAAGCAAGAATTAAAGAGCACTGCGTCTCCATTTCCTGTTGAGTTTAATTCAGCCCGTACCGTTTCTGATCGTGTTGCATCAGTCGGCAACAGGGTGGAAATAGAGTTTGATCCCAAAGCGCAGGTCTTGGCATCGTAATAAAAAAAGTGGCCTTGAAGCTCACAGAATTGATTTTTTTATTATTAATATCTTGGGAAGAATAAAATTGAAGAATTCTAAAATATATACAAGGTGTATGAATGTCTGGGACGGCAGTATATTGGATTTCTGACATTTCTGACAAGAGTGGAGTCTTATCAGATTTTCTACAACTAAACTCGGGCGCTCACACCGAAATATGAAACGAGTGATCCCATGTTTTGTGTGTTTCTCGGTCTAAGCCAGTGATTTCAGTGTAAGAGCTGTGCGATGGAATTGATTCAGTGTCACGCTTGGATGCCAGGTTATCACACACCTTCCTGCCCCACAGACCCATTCAATCTCTTTCTATCACCGTCACCGCTGTGAACCCGTCTCGCCGTCTCTGGGAGCAGCTTTCCATTTCCCGCTACACCGCTGAGAAAGAGATTCAAGGTTAATTCAGTTCATTTAGTTGTTAGAAGCTGCACAGAGTCTTTGTGTGGCAGTACAATGCTCTGTTTTATTTAAATTTGCATCTCTTCCTCTGACAGCCTTTGCCGCAGATGCACACAGACAAAAAAAACCCTGTGCACAAAAAGAGAGAAGCGAGCACATAAAGGTGTTTGCTATTCATTAACGTACACAAAGGCCTTCACAGCCTTGCAGCTATCCGCGAGAGAAAAAAAAAAAAGCAAGACGAAGTTGATGAACAATGAAATCTAGTGCTCTTGGACGCTTCTGGCTGTTTGGCATTTCCAAATCAATAATTGTACTCCCCTCACTGTGAAGTCTGTGTGCACTTCAAAAGCTGCTGAAGTGTGCATTCAAACAAGTTGCCATTAGCGAGAAATAGAGCGAGTAACACGAGGACGTTTTCTAAAGATTAACGGACTGTAAGTATGTTAAATGACAATGTTGTGAATGGGGAAAAAAAAAGGTAATTTAGGGAACTCAGAACGCTCCGAGCGGCCGGAGTTTGTTCAGCCATCTTCCCCGTGAATGAGTTCACGCGTTGAAAGATCGTGACCCTCTTCTGTGGCACTTTGTGTAAAGTTTGCGGTGAAACTGGGACACATTAGTGCCCTGCCAACGCAGAGGTCTCTCCATTATTCACCGTCTCATCATCTCTGAGCCATTATGATAGCCTCGTCTACTCGGCGACACTCGTCTGATCGGGGCTGACAGACTCTCTACTTTTATTCCTCTCTGTGGGGGAAAAGGTCCGGCCAAGTTAGACTTGAGTTCTTACAAATGCAGACCATTAATTAGGGTTTGCAGGTGAGTAAACTGTCTGCTGCTTCACTCTATTAGGAGATAAGTGATGGAAACAATCGTGGTCTTTTTTACTGCCTGGTGGCTGCAGTGTGGACGGCTCTTTAAAAGGCAGTCTGTGGGACTGTATGGTGATTATCGGGGTGTGGTTATGACAGAATATTCCAGCTGCTCTCTCTTGTTGCACAAAGGAAGCTGCTAGGGAAAAAGAGTGAGTGAACTTGGTTTAGATTAGATCAGATGAGGCTGAGATCAGATATCTGATATCCCTCAAATCAATTACACGACGTCTGAGTCAAAACAAAAGCCATCCTTGTTTTGTTTTCTTTGGAATCTGTGATGAGATAAAAGTTCTTCCCCTGTTCTCCCAAAACAATCTGATGACGCTAACGTCAACTAAAGTAAAATACGTGACATAATCCTCCGACGTTATCGTTCCTAACTGCGTTTAAAAGATAAATCTAAGTCTATCTTTTATTCAGGACAACAAAACAATGTATTGCTGTGGTTATTCAGCCTGCAGCGCTCTGAAATCATCACCTGCTGACTAACTCCTGCACCCCGTCATTATCTTAGCCGATGATGTCAACAACACAGGGGCGTTTAGTGTGACATGTTAAGTGGGAGCCCACAGGAACGCGGCTCTCCTGGCTGCAGTAATGAACACTTTTCAGGCTTTGGCCTCACAGCGTGACATCTCGGTGTCACGTCGGCCTCTTTTATCACACCGTCCGCTCCTCATAGGATTAGACTGCCGGGCCGTGTTGAAATTAAGCTCGCCCACCCCGCTGTGGAGGCTAGAATTCTTAAATGAGGGTTGTCACAAAGCATAGACACAACGACCTGATGTTCTGTGTTATATATCCTGTGATACATCAGGCCATTCAAAGAGTACTGCATTAACATTAACGCGTCAGAACAAGAGATGTCGTCTTTTTTATGTCAGACACTGCTGCCTACCTTTCCCACAATGCAAAGTGACTGCCAATGGTTTGGTTGGAGATACTGGTGTGTTATGCTAGTGCTAGCTAAAGCTGAGCTTAAGAGGTTGGCGAGGTTCTTTCTTCACATCCTGATTTTTCACTTTTTTATTTCCCATAACTTGAAGTTGTCGGCGCCAACCACCTCCGACTGGAGTGACACTGAGGAAAGTGATTCCTTTGTTCTGTTTCATATAACAAGAATCAATGTGTATAGAAATGTTGATATTTAGGTATTTTTGACAACACAACTCGAGGACCTTTATCAGACTTCATGCTGCTCCTCCCGGAGCCACAAAAGGCTTAATAAAACATTTTTCACACATCCAGTCGAACATCCAAGACCTGCAAACACACTTTGATGTGTAAAATCATTGGAGTTCCCCATTAAGGTGCGTAAATGCACTTTGGTTTTGTTTCATCCCTCTCAGATTAGAAGGATAAAAATCGATGCATTTGGAGTAAGCCTCTGATATGAGGCTGATTTTACAGTTTTTCAACGGTTCTCCTCTCATTAAAGGCTCGCCAAGATCCAGTCAGCTTATCTGATCCAGACACCCGGGCCCGCATACCGTCCCGGTCTGATTGATAAAATCCAGCCCCCGCTCTGCTTACCTGACACTCGTTAGAGACTGCGGCCTGGATATCTTTCCTGTATTGATTATTTGGAGGTTATGCTGTGTTGTTCATAATTTATTCGCTCTAGTTTTGTGTACAAGTCTGTTTTCAAATGCTTTCATTTCAGAGTCTGAAGGGAGGTGGCCTTGGTTTGTAAGTGCATGCCTGCGTCTTTGTGTGTCTATCACAAAAGCCAGCGATAGTTTGATAAAGAAGGTCATTAAAGTGTCATTAGGCAGTGAGCTTTGAGGCGCTGGAACCGTGCAGATAAAACGTGGGGCCACTCTGAGAGCTGGGAGGTAAAAGAAGCTCAGTGAACTCCACAGAGAGACAAACCGTGCTCGAGAGAATCCTCTCCTTCACCCATTCAGACCATCACTCCTCCTAACAGTCACTCCTGAAGTCCCAAGTGAGCAACTAGAACATCAGAGCAACCTCCTCATCCCTGTTTACAACCCTTCACTGCCCACACAAACCATCGATTTCATACTCGTACAGCTGCTGCACTGTAGCTCTCACACGAGCGCTGTTTCGCCCCGACCATGAAGCCGCTGCCCTTGAAAGCAGGAAAACAGACATCTCCTGAAAATAAGACATGTTTGTTGTATTTTCTTGAGGGCTGCTCACTATCACAGGTCCAGGCTTCTCCACTAACCCCGGCTCTCCAGAGCTAAAACAACTATGACACCTGGCATTGTAATGGAAATCCAGCCGGCACTCAGAATGACTAAGAGCAGCAATGATAGCCTGTAGCGCAGTCGATAACTGCTTGGCAGCGGAGGCTGGGAGACTTGACTCAATTTGTAAAAGCAAGCCGCTCTCAGGCTGCACGGGCGCTGAGGACAGCGTCTGAGAGAGCTGATCGCAGCAGAGGAGAAGGGGAGGGGGGCGTCTTTATGACACCCAGGAGTTTTAAAATGAGCAGTGCGAAGGGGTTTAAGGAGACGTGGATCATTTTTGCCGTATAAGGTTTTGTCACGTAAACAGAGCTTTTGTTGTTCTACATTAAAAGCTCTGTTCTGCCAATAAAGGTCATGATTTATTTTTATATATACAACACAAGGCAACGCATCATAAGTCTTTGTGCAGAAGGAGCTACTTCAGCACTGATGAAGTATTTCAATTACTCGTTTAACTCTCAGATTGATCTCTGCCAGACCTCTACTGCCCCCAAGTGGCCTTCAGCTGCCACACACACCAGTCCAGTTTATAAATCCAGCTCACACTCGTCTGACCCTGCACTGCTAACAGCAACAGAGCAGCTCTGCTAAATCAAGTGTTAAATGCCAAACTAACCGCTCGGCATAAATCATGCATAAATGTGTGACACAGTGGCAGAGTGTGACAGACGAGGCGTTTCAGGAGCAGCGTTTTCTGTGGGAGAGAGGAGCTTCTGTTGGTTCTGTCTAACCCGCTCTGTCCTCTCTCTCCTCTGCAGTGTTCATCATGGCCGCTGGACTGCTGGTTTACCCCTTCGGCCTCAACTCTTCGCTGGTCAGGTCCTTCTGCGGGGACTCTGACATCTACTACGCTGGCGAGTGTCAGATCGGATGGGGCTACATGCTGGCTATCGTCGGGGTCATGCTCACTGTCTTCTTGCCCTTTTTTGCCAAATATGCACCAAAGGAGCAGCTGTCCCCCACCCCTCTACCCACGCTGTTATAGTGTTGTGAAAAATGTTGACCACTCTCTCTAACGTGGGCTCGACGTCATGGAGAGACACCTGCATCCCGTCTTCGAAGGCGATGCTGTTTGGGAAGCCCCACTCAGTGACAACTGAAGCTGACACTCAACAACAAACACTGTCTTCCTGCATCTGTTATGTAATTAATTCAAAATTCAGTTAATTTAAATGGAATGTTTTACGTTTTAAATATTACTCTGTGGTTATCATTTTACCCTCAAATCTAACAGTTTTCTGCAGTTCGACATAAATGTTTTCGTCTTGTTAGCTGGAGATGATGCAGATTAAGATTAAAGAAAAATTAAAAACAAACGTAACAAGTACTTGCTAAAAACTTTTAAGTGTTTTTTTCCTTCTTTTCCTTTGTGGGTAACAAGTCAACATGTATTACATTCCAAAACAGACTGGTAATTGGCTGCATAAAGAGAGTGGAAGCATGAGGTTATGTGGCGGTACGACTCGTCCAATCAAGAGGTTCTGAAGAACATTCAGCTCAACGACAGAGATACTTAAAACGGCCGAGGAAATCGATGGATCAGTGGTTGAGTTGTATCTCGTGTGCTGAAGCGTTTGGACTGTACATATGGTCTGGACTCACCAGAGCTGATGTCTGAGGTTTCAGAATAAAACAATGACAAGAGAACTCGGACACTTATTGCTCTTCAGACATTTTTCTGCCCGACCAGCCAGAACCAACCAGTGGGAGTCGAGAAGAGCGTTCAGTGACAGTACGTTTAGTAGCTGTCACAAAGAAAACAGACACAGCATCAGACCTGCCGAGAGGACGCGTGGAAATCTCTTCTCATAACAAGGAAGTGAATCTTAATAATAAGTCGTGGTTGTTGAAGATTTTTCGTTGGGATACAGCATCCTTTTGTTAACCTTTTCCCCAGAATTGTTTGTGTAATGTAACTCGCTTGTTGAACATAAGCAGTTGTTTTCTGTCTACAACACACAATACTAAACACTCTAATTCAGGAAAAAAAAATAATTGCAAAAGGCAGGGAGACGTAGGAATTTTGTCAAAAACGCATGATAAGATGGGCTTTGTTAATGGTAGAACAATTGATCTAGATTTTAAATGTGATCAGACCAACTTGTGCCTTTTAACATAAAGACAAGTGTTTAATACGATTATCAGGTTGTCATCTTTTTCTGCTGAAAAACTGTGGATCCTGTTGTGTGACGTGTTTTTCCTTCTCTTATATTTTTCTCCTCTCAGAGGTGAAGAGTCTCTCCTGTACTCGATGCAGTATGATCTCATTAACATGAGAAAACGTTTCTGGAGGATAACAAAGATGTCGTCCTCTAATCCGTGGCGGTAATCGCAGAGAGAAGGAAAAAGAGAAAAAGCAGTGTACTTGTGTTCAATTACGCCCTGAGACATTTTTGCCAGTTATCTAGAAGAGGTAGCTTGAATTGCGACATTAAAAAGGTTGTGACATGCAGCTAACAGATTAATTCCTGGCATCCTTGTCTTATGTGATTTAGAAATTGAGTGGCGGAGGAGGGAGCTGTACAAATTGAACTTTGCCTTTGGTTATCTGCGCTGAGCCGACACATTATTCACATTATGAGTAAGACGTGGCTTAAAATAATTAGCTCCTCCAATAAGCTAATGTGTTGCTGTGTTTTCTCGTCAAACCCACTTCTCCTTTTAAACGCTGGCACCACTCCTGTCATGTTCCAAGGACAAAATGTCTACTTCTCCACTTAACTGTCCCTGTACACTGCCAACTTCATCAAGCTAGACTCCCTTTTCTAGTGGGTGTTTATGTGCGTATAAGTGTTTCAATAATGAGTTTGCTAATGGGTTAATCTTTAAATATTCCCCGAATTTGGGTTCCCAAATGACATGTCCTGACATTAAGAAAAATTACTGTGATTATGTTGCCATATTTGAAAGAAAGTCAGGAGAGAAATGTTGGTATTGTATTGGACCTCATACTGTGCTTGACTGTGGGAATGACTAGCGTGACTGCACTGGACTTATTCCCCAATTTGTTGAACCATTGTGTGTAAAGTCTCAGCACTGGTGAAACTGTTTTGGTAGAGTAGAATTATTGTTTTTTTTTCCATTGTGATGTTCGACTGTAAATAAACTAACTGTACTTGATATCACGTTATTCTTAACTGCCCCGTTTTTCAAAGATATATTTTGAGATATTACCTCATCGTGTTTGCTTTACCTGAATTAACCTCTAAACGATGTTTGCTGTTCTGTGAATTTTTCTTTGTAATAAAAAAATATTTCAGAACTTGCGAAAAGAGAGGCCTCGCTTTCCGTTAAATCAAACTACTTTTTATAGATTTCTTTCACAGATTAACACAGGAACATCTACGCCAGAACATGGAAGTGAATTCAGCTGTTAAATTCAATAATGTACATTTTGTTTCAATACAAAAAACTAGAGTCAACAGTTTCTTTCAGGTCCAAAACTTTAGCAGTGTCTTAAATATGCTTCTAAAACTATGGAGGCTTTAAACCATAACACAGATCATCTATTACTACATAGCAGGAGGCTTGGCTCTCATGTACCCTCATCACTGGTGTACCGTCTTGACATTAGTCGCGTGCTGCTGAAGATACCTGCTCGCACTCAGACTTCACTGAGTGATTTGACCAGCACCCTCATCTCTGCATCGCAGGCTTTCACAGCCTCCTGAGCGTTCCTGAGCTCTGACGGGAGGCCGGGTCTGACGGACACACACACCAGGACGCCTGTGCTGCGGTCATAGTTCCCAACACATCGATGAACTTGACCGCGGATCAGTCGGGGCAGCACCTGCTCCTGTTGGACAAGAGGCAAAAGTCAAATCAAGTCAGATTTCAGTGCCATTTTATGATTTGACAACACTTGGCAACATTTTGTCAGTCTTCATTTATGGCTGTTTTGAGGGTCATAGTGACCAACAAGATCGAACCAGTTTATTATTTAGTCCAAATGGATGTTTTTGCCAGATATAATGACATTTTCTCAGGTGTTCAGGGAGAGGAAGCAACCTTATAGCCAAACACTCCAGATTTGTGTAGTTTGATTAGATGTGAAAGCCTCTAAATTCAAACTAAGACTACTGAAGATAATAACGATACTCATCATTCTTGGATAACAACAACACATTGAAGCTGAGGAGCGTCAAGGTAAGCTAATGTGAGAAACGTGTCACTGTTCTTTGATAAAACAGAGTCACATTCATTCAGCTTACTTCTAAAGCTTTTTCCCAAACTCACATTTTCGTAGAACACACACTGCACAACCTCCTTCCCATCTCTCATGAGGAAGTTCTTGGCTCCATGGCGACCCACCGTCACTGCAGAGTCCAGAGTAGCTGAAGGAAGAGCACAGCCTGTCAGTTTAATGATGTTTAAAACACTAAACAGTACACATCACATCAGAGACAACAGCAGCTCCTAATAAACTGACCAAATATCTCAAATAAGTATGGGACTTTGTCTTTGAACTGGCTCCAGTGTCTCATGCCGTCAATAACTGCGGTCAGGATCCTCAGTGAGTTCTCAACAGCTGGCTTCTTTGTAAATGTTTCCTGCCGAGTACAAATACAAAGGCTGCATTTATCACAAACAATATCATATCAATATCAACCTCTTTATTTATCATTACATATCGTATACGTTTCTCTACCTGAGTTTGTCGCACAGTCTGAGGTTGATTTCTGCTCTTGTTTCCCTCAACTGGGGGTTTCTGTGGCCCAAAGCTGTTAGTAAACTTCCACGATTTGTTCTGTGGCTGCGCTGCATGAACAGAGGGCCTGCTGGGTGGAGGGACAGGAGCAGGCAGAGGTCTGGACGGCTGGGAATACTGATGTGTGACATTGGGTGGTTTGTAAATTGGCTGCTGACTCATCTGAGAGAACGCAGTGTGGGGTGTTTGCTTGCTTTGTGCACTCGCACGGATCTGGCTGGACTGATAGTCACTCTGTCTGGAGTTCACACTGGGGCTGGATACCTGTTGTTGTCTCACTGGGTTGCTGTACTGTCTAAAAAGAAACCCAGCATTGTCACAATAACTGAATTTCATTGGTCTATTGTTTTTAAACATTATCTGTGCAAAGCTTTTAAAAGTGGCTCACATTACTAATGGTCAGAAATAAACATACCTTGTGCCTTCAGCTTTGTATGGATGTGGTATAGGTGCATAGTTTCTCATTGCAGGGGCAGGTCCAGGAGCAGGTCTGTTGCTGCCATACTGCTGAGGCGGAGCAGATGATGGGACGCACTGTCTGCTCCACAGGCGGCTTTGTGGAGCACCAGAGGACGGACCGGAGGCCTGATCACATCCATAGGCACCTGAGGAGAGGTAGACTCTCTGAGGATAATCTTACAGGAGCCTTCACTGTTTGTAGCAGCGAATGGTTGTCTTAATTTATAGGGAGACATTTTTACAATATTGTCATCTCCAAAAATGTCAGTGACTCTGTTAATAGACAAACTGTTAAATGGAAAAATGAAATATGTTTTCTTTGGGTGTGCTGCCACCTAGTGGCTGAAAGAAAACACAAGGTCAACTGCTTGCTTCACCTGGTGAGCTGTGAGGTGGAGCTGAGCTGGTGCTCGCCGTGAATTCACTGTGGGAGAAGAATTCATTCTCACTGGGAGCAGATGTCAAAGGAACTCTGGTTCTTTTCTTCTGGTTGAACAGCAGCACAGGCAGGCAGCCTGATGGAGACAGAAGAGGACACATATCATTATCAGACCGCTGAGTCCAAAAAAATAGATGTGAGATGTGAACTTGAGTCAAAGAGCTCAGACTTGACCGAAACTTGGAAGGTAAACTTGTGATTTGACTTGACCTGAGACATGATGACTTAAATGTCTGTGTTCATTTTTTTGTTTTTCAAATTTCAAACACAGTTACACATATTAAAAATGTTCAACATTGTCAATTTTGACATTTTAAGTTGAAGAAGAAATGTATGAAATAAATAAGCTGTTAAAAGGTTATTTGTTTTGGTTTGACTACATTTTTTTCATGGAATATCAATAATTATAATATAAATGTAATTATTATGATATTTATTGTACCGTTTAGGTAAATTGGCAAATAATATCATTATGAAAGTGTTAATAATATCCACTCTTTTCTCTTTATGAAGACTGGATACTGAGCGGGGTAGAATTCAATCTAATTGTACAGTCTTTAAAATATACATAAAATCAGATTGTAGGACAGGCACAGCCCCATTGTAATATATTTAATCACTGAACCTGGCAGAACTCAAAGCAACCGATTCACAGAAGATAATTAAAATATTATTGTGCAGCTTGTTAATTGTATATTTTGTACAGACCTGCTGTTGGTCGGGGTGGCTGGTTTTCCTGTCTCCTCATTGCAACTAGCTAGTCCTGTTAGCCACATGAAGAAATGCACTGAATTAAAAAAAAAAAAAAAGACCAGTAACTTATGTTCAGCTTTGTGTTAGTTGCCCCTTGTTTCCAAGAACAGGCTAAAAGAAGTCGGTTAACTCAGCTAGAAAGTCCTGACAAGTTATAAACCAATGATGAATACTGGTTTGTTGACTGTTAGCTTAGCAACACGTTAACTGCAAATTAGCTCGATAAGTTAGCCTAAAAACTAGCATTAAATATTCAGACATGGAACCGAGCTTGGTAGGTAACACTTGCTGTGAAATACAGTTACCACTTGTGACTGAATTGAAACTGAAACTGTACATTAAGTCATCACAAAGTCGCTTTTTGTTGGTGAAAATTACCAACAGTTAGAAAATGAACAACCTGATGCGACGAAGCGTCTCCTGCTCAGAACCTCAAAAAGCAGCGCGCGCCAAATCTGATTGGTGACGGATGTTGCCTTCAGGTACCGCCTGGCGAGCTCGGAGGTCCAACCTTCTAATGTTTTGGGTAAAAAAAAAAAAGACAACAGCAGGCTAGTTTTTTGTTTTTGTTTTTTTTGTGACTCACTGTTAGTGGATGTAGCTGATCACCTCCATCATGTTTACATAACTTAAATGTTTGTGAATCCCTACAACTCAACTGTTGATCTTTTTACCATTTGGTTTAAGATAACTGGGAAAAAAATGCAACTTAAGGTGTCGGCTAATACCTGGACATCATTATTATGGATCATAACACATAATAATAACTTACATTAATTAAGGATATTTTATCTGACATGACTAAAGGGGCTGAATCCTGTTTTTCTCAGTTCAGGGCCCTCTTTGACTTTGATCGATTGCTTAACCATCCAGGTGTTGTATCAATAAGTATTTGACTTTATTGGTCATTCTTTAGACTGGAAAGTATAATCAGAGGCTAAATGTTCATGTCCATGGAGAATAAAAAACACATGGAGCCAGCTGGTTATTTACCTGAACTGACAATTATAACGTTATATTATATCGCTTATTCTGAATGCAGTTGTTAATGTGAAAATAAAGGTAAAATAAGTTGATGCCTAGTGATTTGTCCAAGGATCAAACCTAAGCTGCATTTGTCACATAAAAAAATATTGTCAAGACCATAATATGACAGTAAAAGAGGGATAATAATGAATCTAAGACTGCAAAAACAAGAGCAGACTTGTAAAAGTTGTAATTGTCATCTCAATGCAATGGATGAGGTTGACAAAAAGACAGAAAGGGAAGTGAAAGAGTGTGTTTATATATTAGTGTGACCACACTGTGTTAACCTCTGCCCCGTTGAAATGGAGAAGGGAGAACAGATTGAGACAGAGAGAAGGCCAACACCCATAAAGGCTTTTAGACTTTTTGATTTCAGTTACGAATACGCATGTCAGTCCTCTCGCTCATCCCTGATGGGATCCTGCGAGCCACAAGAAAGAACTTGAGTGTACTAAAATCTGTAGAGGAGACAAAAACACGCTGGAATCTCGTCTGATACAGCCCTGGTTTGGCTGCAATGCTCTGCTCACATGTGTCTTTGGGTCCACTCGTCTCCTCCTGAGATGGAGATGGAGGGCAGACGAGGGCAAAGGCTACACAGCTCGCGGCTCTGCCCTTCGCTTGGCGCACAGCCTAGGGTTTCTCTCAGCCTCGGCGAGTCTGCATCACATCCTCGCTGAGAGTCTCTTTGATCCTGACACACACACGGCTTCTCTGTCTTGCGTTTCCTCAGTCTTGGCATCCATGGCAACAGCAGCATGAATGGCCTATTCAGGATGTCTTCCACGACAGCCTCGTCCACTGATGAACAACTGTACGGATCAGCAAACAGTTTGTGTTGTTGACGTTAGTCAAGCTGAGAAACAAAACCCTCAATACCCTCTGAATATCTTTCTTCTCTGCTCTGGAGTCCAAAACCAAATATTGAGGTACTGAGTTATGATGGCATTGTGGGTAATGTAGGCCCTGGGTTATCAAAGCACTCCACTGGTCTGCTCACACTGTAGGACTCATTATTGGCCTAATTTCCCCTCTAGAATTAATAAAGTTATCTATCCATCAATCTATCAATCTATCTATCTATCTTGGCGGACCCTGCCACCTTCCTAGCTTCAAACACTGTTCTGGGGACCTTATTTTCCTCTAATAACAGCTTGTTTATTCAAAAATACTTCCAAATTTGTCTTATTACCTCATTAATATTGTAAATATTGAAATTCTGAGTTTGAATTTCTTCTCCAAAACAAACACAATGCCCCTTTGAGAGGTTATTTGTGGTTGTGTCTTAATAAGTAATAATCAGTTTAAATAATTATCACTCTCAGGTTGATCATGAGAGACTTGATGATTGACCTAAATGTGATAATTTGACTTGTTATCAATCAGCTCTGCACAGTTTTGGCCGTGTGACTCATCTGGTAACACTTCCTGGGTTTGTCTGTCCTCTTCTGGAAGTTTCAGCCCGTCGGTCTATAAATTGCTCCCCCACAAGAAAAAAGCCACACTTGCAAGCACGTAAATCTGCACGCTGATTGCGGGATTTCTACATCACAAACTGGCAACCTGCGTGTTGTTCGGTGGGAGGCGCTAGTCCGCAGTAGTTTCTGGAAGGAACCTCATGCTTGCACCATGGAGAAAGTGAGTGTCCTGCAACTATATTCATACTAATTATCCTGACACCTACGCGTTTAATGAATATTGCTGTGTATGTCTGAGTTACTCTAATTAAAAGTCTCTTTGTGGTGATAATTTACAGGTTAGCGTGGTTAAGCTAGTTTTTACCCTGGAACCTCACTGTTTGCTAAAAGCTAACGTTAGCTAGCTTGTCAATTTAGCCTCAATCCGGTAGTAATGTGTTGTAGCTGTCCGGCTGTTGTTGTCAGACTGTGCGGCGACACAATATATTTTAACAAAGCCAATGTGGAGTTTAGCTAATTAATATTTAAAGAACAATGAAAACTTAGCTAGGTTAGCTGGTTGTTCATTCGTGCAGGGTTGAAGCTGATGGCTCACCACAAGGTTAGCTAACCCAACTGTTAAGCTAACGTAACATTTCATGACTTGGCGTTAATTATATCACAGTTGCTTTGTCATTGAAAATACCACAGCAAGGTTTGAAATCACTGCAGCTCCGGTTAGTGGATCAGAGTATCCGAGCAGCTCGTAAATCTTCCGCTAAATCACCGGCAAGATGCCCATTAAGAAACTCCTAAATTAGCATATCGCCGTTCAACAGCTAAGTTAACACTAGCTCACAGTGGGAACGCAGTCATTTAGAAGGTGACGGACAAAGAAAAAAAGGTGTAGTAAATCCGCAAATTGATTTCTAGACACTATAATGTTGCATGAGGAGGTCGACATGCTTGGAAGTGCGACAGTCGGCGTGCAGCACATGCTGCAGGAGTATTTTAGGATCGGCCTCGGCAGCGCACTCACACCGGAGGATCATTCTAGATGCACACGGTGCCGCTGTCATGGCTACAGCCGCAGTCTGTGTCGTCACCGAGCTGCAACTCGGATATTTAAAATGATGTGTTAGTTTTGATGAGATGCATTAAAAAAAAATAGTGATATAAATTTCACATCTACTCCGGTCAGTCAACTTAACTCACCTGGTAGCTTCACTAAACCTACCAAGCTAGAGTTGGTGTGTGTGTGTGTGTGTGTGTGAGTGTGTACGCACCTGGTCTGATGAGTTCCACATGTTTACATCATGTTTTATTTTTTCAGTCACTCAAAGACAATAAACGATTAATACTATTAAAACTGTGTAACACTTTCCACTGCCTCAGTGCATCACTTTGGTTATTTTTAACATTTTTTAATTTCTGATCACATAAAGAATTTGAAGTCTTTCGTGTAACGCACCTGCAGCGGCTCCCTCACAGACACTTCAATGTCAAGATAGGCTCCATTTAAATTCTTGACAGTGTGTCCCATTCTTTATGGCTGAAAGAGGTGTGCTTGGAGCACGTCATCATCATCAACAGCAACCACACCCCACTAAGATTAATACTTGTCAGTCAAATATTGCATATTCTTTTGTGTGTTTTCACATGATGTTATTGATTAACAACCCTGGTTTTCTAAGTAGGAAGCTGCTCACAAGGCTTTGAACCACATTGTTTGACTAATATCACTGATTTATAATCAGTCAGAGTTGCAACTGAGACTTGTACGAGGAATATTAACTTTTATTTTGCGTGTACTAGTTAATCCCATCAGAATAAAGTGTTGCAGGGATGATTGTTAGTGCATGTTTAGTGTCATCACAACAGCTTTCAAATGAAGCCAGAAGGAATGGAGAGCCTCCTTTTTTTTAAAGCAGAGTGAGACTTCTCTCTGCTCAGTGTTGATTTGATTCTGGCTCATAGTGTAAATGTGCAGCCTGATAACTTCTCAAACCACAACAGTCGACCAACAAGCGAGAAGTGATGTTTGAAAACAATCTGTGCACTCTGAGCACACTTTGATATTCTCTACAGCCCTGGTAGCATCGTCACTATACTTTCCCTTTGCAAGCCTGAACCCTGTTCCTGTGAGGCTGTAAGCTAACCACCAGGCTTATAGAATAGTTTCCCCCTGGAAGACTGTGAATGTGCTTTAACAAAATAAACACATCTCTGTGTCTGCATCACTGCTGCACCTGTCGGACATGAACAGCTGAGTGGTTGAGCTAAGTAGTTCTGTCAGGGGCAGCTGTGTAAGATGTCTGTTCAGTACTCAGATCTATATTGAGGATTATGTCGTAGAAGTTGGAGCCGGCGAGCTGCAGTTTTGGGAATGTTTCTCTTAATGCTCAGTTTGCTTGTCTCTTCCTGGCTCACAGGTTTCAGCATTGAAAGACCAGGGTAACAAGGCGCTGAGTGCGGGGAACATCGATGAGGCGGTGCGCTGCTACACCGAAGCTTTGGCCCTCGACCCGTCAAACCACGTTCTGTTCAGCAACCGCTCTGCTGCCTACGCCAAGAAAGGCAACTACGAGAATGCCCTCCAGGATGCATGTCAGACCATCAAGATCAAGCCTGACTGGGGCAAGGTGAGATATCATTTGTTCTGCTGTTAATCTGTTGGACCAGATATACAGGGATTCAGATTGAGAGGGTCATTCACACTCTGTCAATTTTAATCAATCAGGGTTACTCCCGCAAAGCTGCAGCTTTGGAGTTTCTTGGCCGATTGGAGGACGCTAAAACAACTTACCACGAGGGGCTCCGGCAAGAGCCCAGTAATCAGCAGCTAAAGGAGGGCTTACAGAACATCGAGGCCCGACTTGCAGGTACATACTGTGCACATTGTGATGTCTTTTTATTCTACAGAAAATGCTGAATTACAATGTGAATATAGCGTGAGTCACTTTTCCCGCCTACACGAGTAGCGAGGATTTAGACATGGATGCTGACAGGATCGCTAAAGTAAACTCACATTGCGAGTGCTCAAGTTTTCAAAAGGAGAGTAGGCAGCCCACTTGGGTTTTGAGTGTTGTGATTCATCTTGACAATGCGCAAGTAGTTCAGGTTAGAGAGGAGAAAGAGCTGGTGATTTAATCCTAGAGCATGAAGGGTGGGCTTCCTGAATGTTTGTTTGACCACAGAAATGACGCTAACAAAATGTTTTTGTTTCATCAGAGAAATCAATGATGAACCCCTTCGCCATGCCCAACTTGTATCAGAAGCTGGAGAATGACTCTCGGACCCGTGAGCTGTTGTCAGATCCCGGCTACAGAGAACTGCTGGAGCAGCTCAGGAACAAACCCTCAGAGCTGGGCACGTATGTATATTTTCAGAAATGTTGACAACACGCCCTGATGTCAGACAACAAATGTATGTCTTTTGGCAGGATTGATAAAGAAAGATAACAACTTTGCATGCATAATAGTGAAAAGGCGCCAAAACATTTAGATGAATCATATCCAAAATTGTTGTAGCGCTCAGTATTGTGGCGTTAGAAATGCATTTGTTGATCTGTTTTCACAGGAAGCTGCAGGACCCCAGAGTGATGACCACACTGTCTGTGCTGCTGGGACTGAACCTCTCCGAGATGGAAGAAGAAGAGGAGCCCACTCCCCCTCCTCCCCCGAAACCCAAAGAGACTCAGCCACCTCCTCCCAAAGAGGAAGACCTTCCAGAAAACAAGAGAAAGGTCAGTTCATCCTGCGTTCCACTTCCAATGAGTCCTCAGCCGTTTGGTCCAGATTAAGTTTTTTTTAATCCTCTTATTCCCCTTTTTTTTCCCAACAGGCCTTGAAGGAAAAAGAACTGGGGAACTCTGCGTATAAGAATAAGGACTTTGAAGCAGCACTGAAACATTATGAAGAAGCAGTCAAACATGACCCCACCAACATGACGTATATATCTAATCAAGCAGGTAAGCATCGTCACACGTTGGAAAACAGATGCCAGACTGACACATTTCATCTGATTTGTGATTAAAACAAACCGATAATCCAGAATTTCTCAAATATAGACACAATCAGGGTTGAGATTGGTTAGAGTAGATCATAAAGTATCTGTATACAGTAAATGACTGTCGCTGGTTTGGTTTTGAGAGTTCCACTTGGCTTTATTTCTGTTTCCTCTCACCTGCACCATTTGAAAATAGCTGACAGAGACTAAAATAGCAGACTGATGACGAGGAAATGATTAGGAGTAAATGGAGAGAGAAGTGATCAGAGGGATCATTGTGAAGTAGCTTCAACACAGTCACAAAAACAGATCTTTTGTTTTGACCTACGCAGCCCTGAACTGTACACACACTGCAGATGTGGCCGCTTTAAAGACGCGCCTCACTGCACATTCACTCTGCATGTGTTGTGCTTCGTCTCAGTTCATATAGAGATGAACACTGATACGATTATGACTTTGAATCTCTACTTGGTAATGTAAACATGTACTGCGTTGTGTTGTCCCTGCAGCTGTGTTCTTCGAGAAGGGAGATTTTGAGAAATGCCGAGAGCTGTGTGAGAAGGCCATCGATGTTGGCAGAGAAAACCGGGAAGACTACCGACAAATAGCAAAGTGAGTTTGATAAGAAGTATTTACATTCATTCATGTCTTTACTCGAGTGAATGTAATCACTCTCTTCTCCTCATTCTAGAGGATAGAACTGGTATTTTGTGCATTTTAAGGCCACAGAATTATTCCTTTTCTGGATTAAAAATCACATTATAAGAGCAATTGTGTTATACAACAACCACCTGGTGGCAGTGTTGCGCTATTACTTACCAAAGATGAGACGGTGATGTTGAATAAGAACCCAAATTCCCTGGCTCGCTTTTCATTGTGTTGTGACGACACGTTTGTCTTCGTCCTTCTCTTTTCTCAGGGCCTTGGCAAGGATCGGCAACTCGTACTTCAAGCAGGAGAACTACAAATACGCGGTTCAGTACTTCAACAAGAGTTTGACAGAGCATCGTACTCCTGACGTCCTGAAGAAGTGTCAACAGGTGGAGTGCAAGCAAATTGTTTTCCTAATGATTTTCACTTAAAAACACAAGTAGCCTCTTCACTTATAGCTCGATACTTTACTTGATTCCACAGGCAGAGAAGATATTGAAGGAGCAGGAGAAAATAGCCTACATCAACCCTGAATTAGCCTTGGAAGAGAAGAACAAGGGCAACGAATCCTTCCAGAAAGGTACGCTCAAAACCTGGAGTGCTTGATAATTGTTCTTGGAGTGATCTTTTGTGAACTTGTATGAAGATGATCTCGTCTTTCCCGTCCCACAGGAGACTACCCCGTAGCCATGAGACATTATAGCGAGGCCATCAAGAGAAACCCCAAAGATGCTAAACTCTTCAGTAACAGAGCTGCCTGCTACACAAAGCTGTTGGAGTTTCAACTTGCTCTGAAGGTACAAAACATCCTTAATAAGTATTTCTCTCAGTCAGCTTACTGGACCAAAAACGTCTCTTTTATTTATTGTATTGCCTTTTAAAAAATTAAAATCTTTTCTTTGTGTTTTCCTTCACAGGATTGTGAAGAGTGCATCACACTTGAGCCCTCCTTCAGTGAGTTGGAAACTTTGCATTTATTACTTTTTTAATTGAAATGTATAGATTATTGTCAAACTTTAGTAGTGGTCTTTATTTAACATCTGATTTAAATGAACCTGTCCACAGTTAAAGGCTACACGCGTAAAGGAGCTGCCTTGGAGGCCATGAAAGATTTTTCAAAAGCTATGGATGCGTACCAGAAGGCGCTGGAGCTCGACTCGACTTCAAAGGTATGTTACAGGTTAATGCATAATTCAGGTATATCGTGAAATTTCGAGGCCTTGAACACTTTTGGTGTGAAAGAATACTAGTGTTTACATTATATTACAAATTCCAGTAAGAATCAACTGTTCCAGGCTCAGTATTTAATCTAGTAAATGATCAATCCGTGCTACATTGAGTTTTAAAGTACATACTGCTTTTTACGTTGCTGGCCTTCTTTGAGAAAGCAGTCTGGAGTAAAATGATCAGCACGCACAGCCTTTAAGGTTTCTAGTTGTTTTCATACAGTTAATCCAGTGGGTCTGCACTTCCTCTGACTCTGGGAG
Organism: Diplodus sargus; assembly: GCA_903131615.1. Lineage (NCBI taxonomy): Eukaryota > Metazoa > Chordata > Actinopteri > Spariformes > Sparidae > Diplodus > Diplodus sargus. Next base: position 523,535 of record CAEMYA010000028.1, read on the forward strand.
AAGAATAAGACGTTTGTGTTGATTCTTGTAAAAAAACAGTGGAGAAACTTTGTCTTTACCTTCTACATGTTTCTGTTAGACAAATCTTAGTTGCAGGATGTAACTCGGGTTCTATGAGTACGTCTTAGCCCTCTATCTGCAAGCACAGTATTATTTTTTTAAACTTGCTTAAACACATCCATGTTGTAATTTCACTGGTGATGGAGACGAAACCGGTGCATTGACCACCCTGACTGTCAACTTCAGTTGTGCTTTCCACCAGGTTTTATACATTTCTGTTGCATTCTTCTTCTTACATTTTGTTTGCGTAACTTGAAGTGGTTATAATGACTGTATTTGATTGGATCCTGAGGCTGCTGTTACCCTCAAAACGAACAAACATCCATAATGGAAGATATTAGAGATAATTATATCCAAGTCTGAGCTCCTTTAAAATCCAACACGGGAGTCTTTACAATGCTTGTTCCTCTGTTGGTCTGGAACCAGCACATACAGCCTGATAGGCATTCTGTTGGGGAAACTACAGTATTTCCAATTTAGCTTAAATGTTTGAGACGATGATATGAATGCAAACAAATGGCCTTTTCATTGCAGTGGTTTTTAAGGTTAGTGCGGTCATGTGCATCACAGAGCTGACACTTTGCTGCGGCACTGTGTAAACAGATTTTTATCAATATGGTAGATCGTCTATATTAAATAGGGTTCCTTGTGGCTGACTTCATACATATACGACCATATTTGTGCTACAACAATTATGAAATTAAGCAAGTCTAAAGAAATATTTGTATACTGAAAATACTGAGTAGCCAAATCTGTCAAACGGTCGGTGTTGTAGGATTTAATTTTCTTTTTCATTATTTGTCCTCTCCATCTTTAGGAAGCCACAGAAGGCCTGCAGCGCTGTATGGTGAGCCAGGCCACGAGGAATGACACTCCTGAGGAGGTGAAGAAAAGAGCCATGTGCGATCCCGAGGTGCAGCAGATTATGAGTGACCCAGCCATGCGCATGATCCTTGAGCAAATGCAGAAGGACCCTCAGGCGCTCAGCGAGTAAGTTGGCCCACTTCAGTGTCACTGGGAGAAGATTTTAATGATTGATAACAATACTTCATGGTTATTTTTCTGTTTGATCCTCAGCCACTTAAAGAATCCAGTTATTGCTCAGAAGATTCAGAAACTCATTGATGTCGGACTGATAGCCATTCGCTGACAACAACCAAGATCCAGATCTGTGAGGAAACTCCAAGACAACCGTGGAACAATGTGCAAATTCCCTCCAAAATATTACATTCTCTTTTCTTGCCTTCAAATTCAAAATTATATTGTCCTTAGTCTCGCCGAGACTTTGTGTGTATGTTCTGTTTTTTTAAAAATCAGTTTCACAACTTTTACATTGTATTCAACAAAGCATCTTGTGTGTCATCACAATGTCAGGACTCCAGAAAACGTCATCTGAAAAACTGGATTCATGTGTACAGATGCTGAAATACATCTTCAAATAAACTGCACAGTTCAGTGCACCAGCACGCTCAGTGTTTTAAAGGGGGAATCCAACCAAAAGCAATTCACATATACCTATATGTCTCCTATACAATAAGAGTTTCTCCACTCAAAGTCAACATTGTAATGTACTGTAGATCAGAAATTGAAATTTGTCAGCCTTGTTCAACATGTCTTCTTTAAGGCTTGACTAAACATGGTGCTTTAAAGTTGAGCTGTCTAGTCTGTTTTCCTCAGTGCATCCTCTCTCTTGGTCATCTCCCACACTTCAGGTGGAACAAGCTGAATCTGTCCTATCTACCAGCCATTCAGGTGCAGATTGTAAATGTCGGGTATTATTTTTGGATTCATCCAAAAGCATTTGTTTAAGAAATGGGTAATAGTGGTTTAAGAAGTTGATACAAAAGCATGTCTAAAACCTGTGAGACCAGAAATCTCAGGTGGGGCGTGTGTGGATTTTTGTTTTATAGGTCGAGGAGCTAAAAAATGTTTGGCCCTGAAAGCACCAAGACAATTAATTAATGCTAATTCAAGCTAGCTTTGGTGCAGGACTTTACTTTAGGTATCAAAATAAACCCCCTTTCTCCTGTGTTCTGTACATAGAGTTAAATAAACATATCATATTTGTGATGCATAAATAGTGCAGTTTAGTTTAGAATAAGTTGGAATTTTCAAAGTGTTCAAGATACAGCCAGTGTGACAGTTTACCCATGTGAGGAGAATAAATCTGATGTATTTTAAGGTTCTGTGGGGACTTTTGGTCCAGCAATGGCCAACAATGTAGTTACAGACTCAATGCAGTAGTAGACACTCTTCTTACACAAATATTTTAAAAGCACACCAATAAAATTGGGGTAAAATTGAGAGATTCTGTATACAAATCTGTAAATGTTGATGCTTGTCTGTGTTAATAAACACATACAGAGTAAAATACCATCTTCAACATAAGTATATTATGGAAAATATCTCCAGATTTAAAGGCTTGTTTCACAAAGGATTATAACAATAAGACAAACTCTGACAAATGTAAATATACAGGAACATAATGCTGCAAGTCTGAATAAATGTGTAAGTTTCTGAGGCTCTGCACAACTCTTGATAGACTTGTTGCGCTTGAGACGACATATTTAATTTGGACATTCAGATTTTTAAATGATGCAATTGTATATGTTAAAGAAATGTCTGCTTATGTATGTACATAATATCATACTTGCAGAAAGAGTGTTTTCTACATGAACCCTTGTTAACTGTTTGAAACTGGATCAGGTCCTGAGAGCTCGAGCACTGTTAGCCCCGCCCACTCCGAGTGTTCACGTGACTGACCGTCGCCCAGGTTGTGTCGAAAGCATCCTGGAACTAGCCGTTAGCTTGCCGCTAACAAAAAAACACAAAGTTAGGTGTGGATATTTTCACAATGGGCGAATCATTAACGTGGCTGTAGTGGACAGAAAGAAGACAAGGGACTACCCACACTGGGCTCTCCGACATGGTCTGACAGCCGACATCTATAAGGGCAGATAACACAGCTAACTAAACATTAGCGTTAGCTAACGTTCAAACTTTGACGGGCAGCTGCAGCAATTCGCTAGCTAGCTGCTAGTTTACCAATTTACTACTGCCATTCCAGCAAGCTAGGTAACATGTATTGTCATTGTAGCAGTTATGCCACCTAATTAACGTTGTAGATGATAATTCACTGTCTAATAACGCGTTATTTTTGACCAGCTGCGTATGTGAAACTAGCGTTATCGTTATTACTGAATAACGCCAGCGAACTTATGAATAATGACTGTTGAGCGGCTAATGCTAACGTTAGCCGCTTGAACTTCGATATAACTGACATTAACCGTTACTTCGATCTCCGCCGTTGATAACTGACAGCGAATTAGGCGAACGGCAGCGCGTGAACAGCTGTAATCTGAATAGACACAACGTCTGTGATTTGTGATTGATTTCGGCCAATCACATGAGATAAATAATGCGAAACACCAGGATGTCAAACGCATGGGGATTAACGTCAGGGCAGCAGTATTGTCTGGAAAACACAGCTGTCCGGTCATTCCGATAATCTTGCATTCGTCATAATGCAGCTGTGGTAGATTTGTGTTTGTGTAACGTTTAGCATAACATATTGTAGATACTGAAGCGTTTAGCTGCCCAATTCATCAGTCAGGAAGTTGTAGGATACAGTCCACTTTTCTTTTAAGTTATGCCTGGGGACGCGTCTGATAGTAGCGATGACTCCGATGCAAAAACAAATGAAAAGGCCTGTACCGTCAAGCATCAGATCACCAATGGTAAGTAAGATGTGTTGTTTATAATCACACATGTTGTAAACACTGCATAACCCCTGTATAGCTCCTGTAAGGACCCAAGATCAATAAACACTCATAGTGAAATGTAAATATGCTATTTTCTTAAATTCAGGCCATGCAACTTTTTTACAATCCTGCAAACAAATAAAGGAGACAGAGCTCTTGATAAGTGGAATAGCATCATGCAAAAGCTAATATTAGCTTCAGATGTGCTCTGAAGGCATTTGTTTACATTTGTAGAGTATAGGACCGTATACCAACATTGTATTGGAAAAGTTCAGCACACACTAAAAAAGTCAACATGCATCGATATAAGCTCCTTTTTACTCAGAACCTCTGTGATTGTTATACTGAAGAGGACGGGGTCAAAAGGTTACATAGTGCGCCTTTAACGTCCTGTAGTTTTTCAAGGAAGGTGTTAGAAAAGATCTCACCCACCTGCTCGTTAAGGGTGGATGAGTGCACTTACCTGCAGGAAGGCAAACTGACTCAGGTGGTGCTGTGTTCACCTATTCTGGACTCTGGACCAAAGAGTAAAGGAGCCATTGTTGCCTTATAGTTTATCTTATAGTCTGTATGTAATTTAGAATATCTTTCACTACGTAAATCAATATATAAAACTCACACAGGATTAGATAAAGCAGAGAACTGCTGCAGTGTCATCAGGTAATCATAATCAGCGGTGTCACTGCATGTTCATATGTTGTCGCAGGAGAAATGTATTACTATACTCACCCTGTTATTTATTGAAGCGCAACAGCATTTAAATGTATGGTGGGGCAGAAAGCAGCTTTCCTATAAGTTGACAATAATAATTTCATACATATTTACATAAGATGTTTGGCGTTTTTTTCTAAATATACTTGTAAAAAGCTCTAAAATTATATCGATGGCATGACAGTTTTTTGAATAAACACAGTTTATTGGTCGGGCTGAATTTATGGGCTCGCAATTAACATCTGGGATCTCATTAGACAGCTGTTTCAGGGTGTTTTAAGACATGCTAATGCATTATCTGAATGTGTCCGCCTATCCTCTTAAAACCAAAATGTGTGTGTTTGCAGGGTACAGAAAAAGTACTTAGAATACCGTTTGTCACTCATGACTGTTTTTTTCCTTCTGCCACCAGCTAACCTCACAGGTCACACTGAGAGGGTCGGCATGGAGAACTTTGAGCTGCTCAAAGTCTTGGGCACTGGAGGTAAGTGTCGACTTGAAGCATGAAACACATTAAATACAGATACAGTTGAAGGAAAACTTGAGCAGACAGGATGTATTTTCCTGCCATGGTTGAATATCTCGTGGGCTTAGTGTTCATAATTAAGTTTCATAGCCTGTTAGAAAAAGTGTCCCTGAGGACTTGAATGCTGCAGTGAAGTATTTCTTTACGCTCATATCCTGATTGGGGAGTTGCAAATCAGCAGCACGAGTACTATCTGAATGTTTAGAAGGGAGACCATATGCTGTGGATGTCTCTGTCTGTTATTAGATCTCATCCATAATGAATACCTGTGAGAAATCTGTGAGGCTGTTTACATAAACAAAAACCTTATTAAATTTAGTGTGCAAGGATGTTTTTTCACAGTAAATCAGATTTTTGTGTGGAATAATTGGAATGTCTGGGTGAAATATTTGTTTTTATTTTTCTAGCTTATGGAAAAGTGTTTTTGGTGAGGAAGAACAGCGGTCATGATGTGGGCCAGCTGTATGCCATGAAGGTGAGACTCTTAGTTTGAAACATGCATTTTTGATTTATTTTCTAAATATTTTCCTGATCTTGGAAAATAACAGTTAGGCAAAAACTTGAGCTAACTTTATTTTGATTCTTATTCTAGGTGTTGAAGAAAGCAGCTATTGTCCAAAAGGCAAAGACAACAGAACATACTCGCACTGAGAGGCAGGTGCTGGAACACATCCGCCAGTCTCCCTTCCTGGTCACGCTCCACTATGCCTTTCAGACGCAGAGCAAACTCCATCTCATCCTGGGTGAGTGATGGGACGGTTCAGCTAAACGTGGCGAACTCTCGTCTCTTCGGTCATGAAGTGCTGAATAGA
>CAEMYA010000028.1:529791-572166 GCA_903131615.1 Diplodus sargus
TCAGATCCCTGCGCGTATAGTGCGCGTCATAGGAATTTAACGAGGCTTCGAGGCAGAGTTTTTGCCTCGAGGAATTTTTATAATCGAGTTAATCGAGTAACTCGATGAATCGTTTCAGCCCTAGAATAGAGGTTCTCTTGTTTGTGTTTATAACTGTGTGTCTGTTGGCATTTTGTACATAAGGTGTATTTGCGTAATATTTGTATTACGTGTATTCAAGCCCCCTGTGTATTTGTCTCTGTGTGAGTGCAGACTATGTGAGCGGCGGGGAGATGTTTACTCATTTGTACCAGCGGGATCACTTTCCTGAGGAAGCAGTGCGGATTTATATCGGGGAAATAATCCTGGCTTTGGAGCACCTGCACAAGGTGGGTTTCACTCTTTCAAACTCTATAACTTCAAGCTACATTTATGGACCTTTGATTATAGGAGGCAGAAGAATGACAAGGCAAAGATAAGGAGACAGGGCACTAACATATTGACTTATATTTATTGTCGTGGCTGACGTGTTGGCATTCAGTTTCCCAATTACACACAGACATATTCACACATAAGCATCCCCTTAGAGTCCCACCTGGTCCTTTATTTGGCAGCCTCTGTTTTGGGTGCCACCAACTCCTTTTTTACTTTGCTGCCTGAAATACTCACAGCGTTTACCTAAAAACACTTCTGCAAATTTCCCCCTAAAACTTGAGTGTCTAAAGCCACAGTGGCATTGAAGGATCCTTATTTATTTTAACGGATGTGCACAAAACTCTGTGTGGTAGGAAGGTAGACTGTGTGCATTTTCAAGGTTGTTTACGCTCCGGATGTTTTTATTAATTAGCAGTGCTCTGTAACTTCCCCTGAATAGCATCAAATAACTGCTATTTTAATTTACCACCGTGTTGTTGCAATTAAGAGCTTCACTTCAGTTTGTGTTTGTGTCTAGGCAGTTGTTTACATTGACAGATTTAATGATTAGAACTACCAAATGAGGTTGCAAAATAACTGTGATAACTTAAATCAATTGGAATATAGATAATAGTCCACGGTCGTCTGTGTTTACCACATGCCATCTTTGTTTACAGATTTCGACTCTGACAATTAATGTAACTGGTAATTTTTCCCTGTGTTGTTTCACAGCTTGGGATCGTGTACCGAGATATCAAATTGGAAAACATTCTCCTAGACAGCGAAGGCCATATAGTGCTGACAGATTTCGGGCTCAGCAAGGAGTTTCTTGAAGAGGAGGTACGTTTACGTGGTACCCAAGTCCCAGTATTTTGTTCATGTAATATTTGCTTTCATGGTTTAAGACGTCTTCTTTCTCCTCATTGCAGAAGGAAAGAACGTACTCTTTCTGTGGCACCATCGAGTACATGGCACCTGAAATCATCAGGGGGAAAACGGGGCATGGAAAGGTAAATACATGACAGTAAGGCAGCAAGCGTTGGTCTTTAGACGGCATATAATGCGTATGAACATCGTCTTTTTACATTCAGATGCTTCAGGATGACAGAGACATCCATTGAGTATAAATTATAGGCAAAGTCTCATGACTTTGGGTAACTGTGGCTCTGATGCAGAGCCCGTATAAATGTTTTAATAAATAACATCCACTCTGAACACTGTACATGCTGATGTGCCGCGCATTATATCAAATGTTAGACTGACATTTGTTTATGGAAAGCATTCAGTATCATAACAAACAGCCTCTACATAAACACACTTGCGGCGTGTTATCTGCTCATGGTTTGTTCTCTTCGCTTGCTCCTTCAGTCGGTGGATTGGTGGAGCCTCGGGATCTTGATGTTTGAGCTTCTGACGGGAGCATCTCCTTTTACTCTGGAGGGAGAGAGGAACTCCCAGAGCGAAGTGTCAAAGTGAGTGCTGCTAATCATAACAATGATCTGAGTCAAAGTGTCGAGGGAACGTTTTCTTATTCATTCATGTAGCTCAAACTGCAGTGCCATCGTTTTATATGTGACTGTCCTTAACACGGTGAACATCTTAAAGCTGCACTTGGATCTTGTCACTCAGAAACTTGTGAGGGGTTATTTTTTATTTCCGTGACCATTTTTTTCCACCTGATCCATCAGACGTATTTTGCGCTGCGATCCACCGTTCCCCTCTATGATCGGACCCACTGCTCAGGACCTGCTGAGGAAGTTGTTAGTAAAAGATCCCCACAGGAGGCTGGGCTCCGGACCGCGAGGATCTGAAGACATCAAAGCACATTCCTTCTTCAAGGTCCCACTCACCTAAACTGCCAATCACTCAAATATCTCACTTCCCCATTGCTCTCTCAGTGTAACCCTCCTCATCTTTGTGCTTTTTTGTTCCCTCTCAGGGCCTGAACTGGGCTGATCTAGCGCAGAAGAAGGTGGCAAGTCCATTCAAGCCCGAGCTGAGGGGTGAACTAGATGTGGGGAACTTTGCAGAAGAGTTCACCGGGATGGATCCCGTCTACTCTCCGGCGAGCACGCCCCCAAGCACTGGACGTCTGTTCAAGGTTGGTCATTGATAAATAGTATAACATACCCGTAAACACCATCTGAAAATATTCTTACAGATGTTTAGGGCTTATGTTTGTTCACGATGTTTGATTTTGGGTAATCTGCACTCTCTTCTTCTCTTTTCTCTCCATTAAAGCAGATCACTCAGAGTGCACTACCTATGTAACATTACTTCTCTGTCTTTTTAGGGTTACTCCTTTATTGCTCCCTCCATCCTGTTCAATAAGAACGCAGTCATGGGAGACTTTGTAGATTCCCAGATCGGAGCTGACCGACCAGGTTCCGCCTCTGTCCAACGCAGTGCGATGTTAGAGGTACGGATCTTGGATTGAGACACTTTTTGGATTATTTTATATATAATTTGAGTGTTTTTTGTTTTTTTTATCTTTCTTTACAACATGGTACAGAGGCAGTTTTGCAAAACTAGCATCTCTTTATTTGAAGCCCTTCTGTGATCTAGACAAATGTAAACCAGCTGTATGTGTTAATTAGGACAGACAGGAAGAAGGAAGAGAAGAAAAACTAGTTGCTTAACCACAGTTGGTTCACCATACAATTATCAGTAGAATATGTAAAGAAAACAAGGAACACAAACAGACAAAGAAAAGCAGCGTATCCTCACACTTAAGAAGCTGGAACCAGCAGATGTTTGACAATCTTTACTTGAAAGATCTCTGAAACCGTGAATAGATTACCAGAATAGTTGTAAATTAACTGTCTTTTGATTAACTGACTAATTGTTGAAGCTCCAGTGTAAAACTATATTACCAGCTGGAATTCAGAAATCTTAGGGATTTCTTTTTATTGGTAACAACAAAAATGTGTGTCACAGCTTGTTATATCCACATCATATATATGATATCAGATTGTATCTACATTAATCTAAATGTGTTTCTCAGCAAACCCTTCTGAGGAACATGAATATTAAGACAGATCGTTTTTACACTACCTTGAAGTCACGCCCTGTTACATCAGCAAAAAGCAAACAAACGCACAAATCCCTTCACAGCTCGATGTGACTCACACCATCTCTTCTTTGTTCAGGAGTCCCAGTTTTTTCAGCACTATGAGCTGTGCCTCAGCGGGCCACCCCTGGGTGAGGGGAGTTTCTCTGTGTGCAGGAAGTGCCGACACAAGCAGAGTAACCACGAGTACGCAGTCAAGATCGTCAGCCGCAGGTCAGTGGAGATGTAATGCTGCTATCTTTGTCATCGCTTTTGGTTTGTGTAACTTTACTTTATCACCGTCATCTGATGACATAAGTCTGAGAAGGTTATTGTTGGTGCTGAATGTGTCTTCTGACTGTTAGGATGGAGGCAAACACCCAGAGGGAGATCGCTGCTTTGAGGCAATGTGAATCTCACCCAAACATCGTCAAGCTGCAGGAAGTCTACACAGATCAGGTAAACATGGACGTGTAAAAAGACTGACATAACAATAACACAAGAGACGATGAATGTACTGTGTACGCTTTGGATCCACTGCTTCTCTCTTCACTTGTGTGTCTCTGTCAGTATCACACATATTTAGTGATGGAGCTCCTTCGAGGCGGGGAGTTGCTGGAGAGGATCAAGAGGAAGAAGCTCTTTGGCGAGGCGGAGGCCAGTCAGCTGTTACAGAGCCTGGTCTCAGCTGTCAGCTTCATGCACGAGGCTGGAGTCGTGCACAGAGACCTCAAGCCAGAGGTGAGCGCCGCTTTGATGACTTAATTTATTCCCGAAAGAATACAGCGTGTCATAAAAAAAGTGAATATGATAAATCAGTCCAACATTATTACAGCCATTATTCTACTGTATCACATCTTATTAAAAATGCCTTTCAATAATTAAAATTTGCCGGAGAGAAGTTAGGAAGTTGAAATTAGGAGGGCATTGTATGTTTCTGGCCTGAGTAATGTGGTGGGGAAATGGAATCAGCAGGAACGAGAGCAGAGCAAAGTTTTAATTGTCTCTGTGTTTCTCCTCTGCGAGCTGCATGTGTCCTGTGTGCCCCGAGGAAAGCTCATTTTAACTCACCGGATCCAGAGTTTTAACCAACCAGTCTGATGTGTGTCGATGTTAGCGCGGTTATTCTGCAGCATCATTTGCACATGATTTAATGGAGGTAAACAGTGGACAGCACGTCCATAATGCCTCTCTGCTGTGGCACGGTGCTTCTCAGAATGAACGCTGCAGATTTATCACACACATATCCTGCTGTCTTCAGATGGCTGTGGGATTTAATTAACTGAAGGAAAAAGCTTTCATATAGTATAAAGCAGCTGTGAATGACAGATAGCGGTAAGAATCGCCTATTAACTTTCAGTTCTGCACAGTGTTTTACTGAGACGCCGTAGTAATTGCATAAACTTTTATTTTTTGATGCCAATCTAAACATATTTAGCGGGTTGGACGGTGTTTGATTAAAACTGTTTATCTGCATTACTTGACAATTCCTGCGCGTTTCGTCTTAAATATCGAGTTTATTGACAGAATCCACAAATGATGAATCACAGTGAGATGAGTGATGTGCAAATAAGTGTCGTCCTCTGGTGTCTAATCCAATTCTCACCAAAATGTCAACAACACATTTTGCAGTGCCTCATTTGAATGAATCTGCCATCTGTTTGACCTCTACTCCCACATTTACACCACATGTGCACACAGGGAACGCGTACATCAAGGTTAGAAAAATCAACTTGTAGTATTTAGCGGTCCTTCTGCTGCCAGTAAACAGAGCCCTGAGTGTAAGAACTAAAGACAAAGAAGAGAGTAAAATGGTGGATTTTATGTGTTTCCTCTTCAGAACGTACTGTTTGCAGACGAGGGGGAGGACTCGGTGCTGAAAGTAATAGACTTTGGATTCGCCCGCCTCTGCCCTGCAGGCAGCGCCCCCCTGCAGACTCCCTGCTTCACGCTGCAGTACGCTGCACCTGAACTCTTTGAAAGTGCAGGATACGACAAAGCCTGCGACCTCTGGAGTCTCGGGGTCATCCTGGTAATTCTAACCCTAAAACCGTTCATCTAAGCCATCAGCGGGGCTAAGTGAGGTACTGATGCCTCTCTCTCTCTCTCTGTGCTTTCATCAGTACACCATGCTGTCAGGCCAGGTGCCGTTCCAGAGCGAGCAGCGTGGGATGACCTCATCATATGCCGCTGACATCATGCAGAAGATTAAAGAGGGCGATTTCTCATTGGAGGGGGAGGCATGGAAGGGCGTATCGGAGGATGCCAAAGAGCTTGTGAAAGGTTTTTAGTCACACATTTGCTGTTTGCTTTCCGGCTACGTTACATCAAGTTATAAATGCTTCATCTGTGTCTGACTCGTTGGAGAATGTGATGTTTTTTCGACTCTATTTGCAAGTGAGCTTGTTTTGTCTTTGTGTGACTTGTTTCGTCTGTTGCGTCTCTGTGATTTCAGGCCTGCTGACGGTGGATCCTGAGAGGCGTCTCAAACTTTCTGATCTGAAAGAGAACAGCTGGCTGCAGGGCGGAGCCTCCATGTCCACCACTCCTTTGTGCACACCAGATGTGCTCGAGTCTAGTGGGCCTACTGTTCGCACCTATGTTAACGCCACTTACAAGGTACTAACAGAATAGTGCACCAATCATCGCACAGGCTCTTTGAGTAGATATAAAGTGTGCTTAATGCGTGTCATCCTTCCTCCCTCATCAGGCTTTCAACCGCGGTAAAAGAGAGGGCTTCTTTCTGAAGAGTGTCGATAACGCTCCCCTCGCGAAGCGACGAAAGCTGAAGATGACAAGCACAGGCGTGGAGACCCGCTGGAGCTCATCCTCTTCCTCCTCCTCTTCTTCCACTTCCTCCTCTGCCTCTGCAACCGCATCCAAAGCGCAGCCAAAGCAGACTGTGACCCCGAAGAAGAGCTAGCCTGAAGTGAAGGGGAGAGAGAAGTGGTATGTGCTTATACTGCCAACATGATGTTCTCCAGTGATGATGGGGTCAGCAAGATCCCAAAAAAAAACCCATACTGACAAACTGAAAGGCTGGTTTAAGTTAGTGTTAAGTTTTACATACAAAATTGAATTCCGCTTTTTCACAGAGCTTCATTTATCATGCCGTATTCTCCCCGAACCAAACGTGTATTTTCTTAGAGCAGAAGGTCGAGATGTACGGAAATCTGTGGCCTTGAGAAACATTTGTACTTATTCAGTATTCTCCCACCATATTGTGGTGATACGACACACTAAAATGAGATATTTGCCTACTTTCACTGTGGGTAAGAAACAGTGCCTGGCTAAATAGGGATAAAGGGAAAAAGGAGCCATAAAGAGCAGAAGCCATATATACAGCACAGCAGTAAATACATCGATCGAGCCGAATACACACAAATCTGCACATAGCAAATGAATAGTCCTTCCAGAAATTAGCAGTCCTAACAGATTGATTGTACGAGCTATCTGCCACATGCTATGATTGTTTGGGGGGGAAAAGACAGCAAACGATTGGCCACGAGTGCTGTGACACACCAAAACTTAAAACGTCTTGTTTTTCTCGGTTGTGAAATGTTTGCACTATTTGCGGAGAATGTAAATATACATGATCAAATGGTAAAGAAGCAAATTGCTGGAAGGACTGAGCACAGAAGAAAATGCTTGTGATGCGTAAAAACCTTTGAGCCTGCAGAGAAGGAGTGACGCTGTTGTTAAAATCTATTGGATGCAGGCGGTTTTAACCGCCATTCCAAAGGGCACCACACCTCCATTACACTACCAACTCCACCGCTCCCAGTGAACACAACATGGAGTGCATGTCTCGATCGGCGGCTCTGATAAAGTATTTTTGTCATCCAATCCGATCTCGTCTTGACGTACAAGTGTCCGACAGTAGCACCTGTAAAAAAAAAGCAAAATAGATGAAGACGCAGTCGTTAAGAACGTGATTTCCTCGTCATACTTGCTGTAAATTACTCGCATTATTGTGCCGGTCTGAAAATCTCTAGCATGCTAATCTGTTGTGATGATTAACTGTAAGGACATTTTCTATATTTTGGTATCTGGGGCTCATTAGGAAAGGTCACCCAGAATGTTTCTACGCTACAAAGTGCAGCCTTGCACTAAGATTAGATCAGAACTCATTTTGGTGATTGAGCATGAGAATCGCTGTTGGCTTGTGAATTTCTAAAAGGGTATTACATTAATTGTCTCTGGTGCCCTGTCAAACCAGCGCCATCGCGGCTATCGCAGATACAATCTGATTTGATACAGTGAAACATAGTCGCCCCTCAGTTGACCTCGGCTTGGGGCGAAAGGGTCGCCCGAATATGTCTTTTTACAGCTGTGGTTTTAAAAATATTGTACGATTTTTGCAAATTATGTTCCAGAATGAGACACTTATTGAGTTCTGTGTGAGACCAACCTGAGAGACCTGGTGTGTAAATACTCATCCTTGATTCAGAGCAAAAACAATGTGATGATTTAAAGATCTGACAACTGTTTTATTGGTATATTTAGTCTCCTGATCATGTTTTTATTGGACTTTTCTTCTTTTTTTTTTTTTACATGTTGCACAGTCAGTTGATCAATTAAACACATTTCAGCTTTAAAGGTGCTTTCACTGATATTTATTACATGTAATTGATTTTAATGCTGTGGTAATGGGATGATGATAACATTGGCGCTTGTTGTGTACCAACATTGTGTGTGTGTGTGTGTGAGTGTGAGAGAGTGTGAGAAGCGCGGGGAGGTTGGTTTTAGATGTTTCTGTACCAGATGAAGCATTTTTATTTTTTTTTTGCAAGTTACTGTATTATTTTCTTGTTGTTTGCCGCCTTTGTCTTTTTGAAGGTAACTGGTTGTTTGTGTTTGAACATTTGCAATTTTTTCTTAAGAAACTGTGCTTTTATTGGTGTTGATATTCTTTGTTGTTGTAGTAAATGACATTTTCTTCTCTTTCATTTGTTTTTTGAGCATTACTATTTTGCTGAGATGCACTGTCACTGATGTCGTAACTGGGAATTTATCTTTTTGCACCGAAGATTTTTTTTGGTCGGTGCAAAATAAACATTACTTTTAAATAGATCGTCGTGTGTTTTGTCTTTTGGGTGTTGTAATTGTTCCGTGTATGCTCGTTCGTTTGAGTGTTGTCGGCACTTAACAACGCTGAGATGTGTTCATACAGACGGTGCCGGCTTTAAATTGTTGGTACTGCAAATACAAATTGTACATGGAGTTTAATAACCTTTCCATGCGACAGAAGCCATTCTGTCAGCTCCTCCTGATGCTCATACTGCCAGGATGAGCCCTTTAACCACAGATTAAGATCATCTCCTAAATTGTGATGCCGTTCATAAACCCAAAATCTCATATGTTATTAAACTATATCTAAAGCCCCCATCATGTGTTAGCATCTGTCTACAGTAGGACAGTCGGAGCCAACTCCACAAAAAAGAGTGGAACAAATCAGGGTTTGAGTGGACTTCTGAGAATCTTTATCTGATCCTCGGCCAGGTTTTTAGAAAGTTCCCCTGTGGATATGGCTGCCTTTTATCTTCAAAGCTGCTGCTTTAAACAGCAATTAGTATGCCATCTTAACTTTGCTAACTGGAGACAGACTGTGGTTGAGACTTAAAGGGTAACTCCACCAATGATGCACATTAAAGGTGCAGTATGCAAACAACTGGCCGCCTCTTACAGGGCACTTCAAACAAATAAGGGGCAGCATATCAACGGAATAACCGCTTACCGCTGCTAACCGTAGCTGCCATTAGCTAGTTAGCTCAGTTAGCTTGGTTAGCTGTGCAGCTAGCGGTCCAGACTGCATGCTTAGATTGGTGTTATGAGAAAGGACGCAGGAACTAGCTGGTCTTCTCAACACAATACAGGATGACGAAACAGCTATTTATTCACATTGTTGATACTTTCAGTTTATTTTTTTATGTTTTAAGCCTAAATTCTTTCATATGGCGCCTTTAAAGTGTAATTAAAAGTCATTAAGTAATGTCACAGAGTGATTTTGTGGGTGTGGGCAAGAAGTTAAAAAAAAGGAAGAAGAATGTGCTACAAGAGTGCAACAGTGGACTGCTCTGAAAATACTTGGCGCCTACATTACCCATAATTCACCTGGGTGAAATCACTGAAAGGGCAGTTTATCAGATAACATGCAGGCTTTATACTACCTTTTCACATACGCACCAGTACCTGTAAACACACTTTAACTTCTAAAATCTGATGTTAATTGGTTTCCCTGTAACATCAGAGCGCCTCGTCTGTGGTCTTAAATTGTCTCCAGCATTCACAAGTGGCAGCTTCATATCCTGTCACATCGCTGAAACACTTCTCACTGACATGCTGAGGTCTTGTCTCATATCACCTTTTTGTAAAAACGATGAATTAATCAAGAAATGCAGTGCAGATGATTTCTATCTTAGCAGGAAGGTCACGAGCAGGTGGGCCGCACGCTGTCGAACTTTAATCTCTATCTGTTTTAAGTCTACTTGATCTTTGTGTCCTTGGATTTTCTTGAGCCTCGTGCTGAAATATTTCACTGGATTTTGTTAAAACAGCAACATTATGTTGGATGGAATGAGAGATTTCAGCCTTCTGTCTGCATTGTGTGTTAGTTTGCTCTCCCCTGCTGTTCATACGCAGCCTGCTGTGGCATATTTTGTGCCGTTGTTATTCTTTTTTAAAGATTAAGATGATCTTCTATCTGTCCTTACGTAAAAAGGTTCACATCACACACATGCTGATGCTCGTACTCTACATCCACGTGGCCTGACGACCCCTCAGCTCTGATTCTTACTTCACGTCCGTGTTGTTTGCAGCTACAATATCCCACATCCACCATTAGGTGGCTGCTGCGTTCTGTCCTGTGTCCTTTGTCTCCGTCTGTCACCTCATCACAGGCTTTCCCTTTATTGTGAAAGATCTTGAAATGTGTCCAGAGTATCATGGTTTAAAACGCCTGATAATATTCTGACTTGATGTGATTTACAACGGTCAGTCGCACTGGATTTAATACTGTCACATGCTACATTTACCTCATTAGTCCACATCAATGTGTGAACCATCGCTCAGGACGAGGCGGCAATTAACAGCGCCGGACACGAGGAGCAGGACACGGCCGACACGGGGCAGAACGTGAGGGGACGCGGTGCCCATCCTAATGATACCAGAGATCCATTACACAGAACCAGACACTGAGTTACACTTTCCCACAAAATGACACTTGTTCTAATGTACCAGCGGAGACAAACACCCCGGCTGACTCTGCTGGATGAAGTTATTGATTCTTGTTTATCAGATTTAAATTGTTAAACGTACGTAACTGCTGTAAAAAACAAATAAAATAAGCTCTATATTCCACTTTTATAGAGTGTAACATAATGTTGTGTATCTCTCCTTCTACTGATCCTAAGAAAATACATTTTCTGGTACCCCTGCCCTCTCTATCCAATCAGGACAGAGACGTCCATAAAAGGGCGGTCCAGTCTGCTCGTGTACGTGTAGAGATCATGTTCCTCCTGTTTGCTGCGATGTCTGGCGATGACTTCATGCTCACGCGACGTAGAGAGGCGGGAATAGAACGCTAACTGCAAAGTGGACAGGACGTTAGCTACAACGACGACGATGCAAACAGCAGCTTTAACGCCGAGTTTTGAGCTAAATGCTACTGTCAACATTCTAATATATTTACTTTTTTTTTTACCTTGTTCATCAGCTGCTCACAGTGGCGAATGAGGACTCAGCGTAAAGTCACCTGAAGCTGGTAATGTCTTTAGTGGTTCAGGTATTTGAAACGTCAAGAGGATCACAGAACAGTTTTGATCCATAATAGTCCAAATCTCGCAGGCCAGAAGGAATAACTCACAGGTACGGTCGTCATACTCTGACCAAACCAAAGCTTGGATGACAACCCAGAACTGGTCTGGACCCTGCTGCTCAAACTGGACCTGAATTGTCGTCATAAGGCCCAAAATCAACCCAACAAAAATGGTAGAACAAGCTGACAAAAAGTTATAAAGTGCCGTCTCTTCACTACATATTTATCAAAACTTTCTGCGTGCTGATGGCAGTCAGTCCAATAGTTGTTGTGACGTTTGACCCAAAACCACAGATGTTAACCTCATGGTGCATTAGAAGAAAAGTCAGGGGAATCATTAAAGTCTTTAATCCTCTGAGCACCGTGAACACCTGAACAAGAAACAAAACATCAAACAGTTACTGAGATATTTCTCCGGACCAAAGTTGCGAACCCGCAGATCGACATTACAATAGAACCACAAAAGGTGAAATCACAGTGGTGGTGATGATGCATGTGATAACACAAAAAGCAAGGAGAAACCAATAAAAGTGATTGGCATGCTTTGTAGCCCGCTCATTGATTGTTGGCAGCAGATGAATCCCCTGCAGAGCCTCTGGGCTAATCAAACTCCTCGCTTCACATATTCCACCGACTGTGTGCTGCAGCAAAAAACGAGGGCCGCCGTTATTGGCACCGCATCGCTAACAAACAGCTGCACTCTTCTGAAGGGCAAGACTTTTGTCTCTGCTGGAAGAGGCGAATGTTTGCTAATAAACTCACACAAAGCCGGTGAACAGTTTAGATAGTGTTAAGGATTAAATATTAATCAGAGGTTAGAGTTAAAATGTCATCTTAAGCGTATTAACAGTCCTGCAGACACCGTAAAAAGCTGTTATTGGATCTGCGGTGCACTAAAGTATAGAAGCCCCCATGAGACGTGGACGACAATATTCCGTAATGAGTAACATCACCTCGTCGTGTGAAACCTTGCTGCTTTAACGAAGCAATGAAATGTAATGTCGCGCTAAAAAACAGCTCTGCAGATCTGAGAACGAGAGAGCGGCTGCCTCTGATGTTAAAAAACTGTACACTAAGTGTTTAAACTAATGAGAGCGCTTAATGAAATATTAATGTGCTATTAAAATATGTGGTATGTGATAATAGAATCCACGACGCTCTATTAGTTCACTGACAAGTTTCCTGAACTCTGACGCTGTCCGTGGTCCTGAGCACTGCACCATAAATCCCACGCCACCGGGGGTCAGTAGGGGGGTTTGGCACCGACGAGCGCCGGAGAGCCGGAGTGAGCAATTGAGAAGCGATGGGTAACATGAATATAATGTGTCATTGAGCCATTAATCAAATCAATCCCCGGGTGGATGATTTGCACGGAATAAAAATGTAATATATTGAGCACGACAAAGACGGAGCTGGATGGAACACTCGCTCAAAATCATCAATTACAGCCGGCGCAGGTTGGACGTGACCCAAGAAACAGAGTGCACTTCCTTCAGTCGGCAGCACACGAGAAGAGGGGGGAGGAGGGCGGGGGGAAGCATTTAGCAGTCGCACAATCACGCTGTAGGAATAACTCACTTGTTGATGAGTCTTGGGAGCAGATGCAGGTCGAGCCGTTCCTCTGTGGAACAGTTCAGGTGGGATGTTTGAGTTGCACGAGAGCTTCGAGACGCTGTGTTGACTCGTCGCTGCAGGAGAAATGATTTGAAAACGAGGTTTATGTGACGACTTCTGTGACTCTGGGAGATAACCATGATGACGATAACAGTGATCTTGAGTCGGGCTTGAAAACCTGCATTATAGATGGAAGACAGTTGCTGTGTGTCAGTTCAGGGTCTGCATCCTTCGGAGGAGCATTTGAAGGCCAATTACGTCACAGCAACACACGAAGGCTGTCTCAATCTGAAGGCTCCTCCAGGTGCAGCCCCACAAATGCTCCTTCTTTTCCCTGTTTTTGGAGGACGCACCGCTACAATGTGGCCTCACATATCCCAAGATTCTTTGTGTGCCAGAAAAAGAAGAAAGAAAGAGAGAAAATGGCGACATCGCGTGACATAGATCGTCATTTTCGCGGGCCTGGGCGGCAGAAATCCTGACGTAAGGGTAAAACATCTGGTGACGCAACCAGGAAATGCTCCAAAGGCGAGACTGTCACATTTAACAACGGCTGACGAGGTTAACAAGGTCTCTCTGAAGGACTCGCCTTCGAATTGAGACGCAGCAAATGACAAAATTAACTAGCAGGTTCGGTCTACGTTGCGTTCTTGGAATTGGCTTGTGAAGTTTTGTTTCAGCATCACAGGACATCACCAGCTTGTCTTTCATGGAGCCAGAAGTGACCATAATTCGAGGGGGTTGAACGGGTAGATATCCTGATTTGATCCGTCAATCTGGATGTAGCCAGGCGCTAAAGCAGACCCTGATTTATCATCTATTTTGCTCTTAATGACGCCATATTTTACAAAATAAACACCAAACTGGGTTTCAAGTCATTTAAATATTGATGACTCTGACATATTGTCATCATTTCACCATTTGCTGATGGATCAACAAATGAAAAAGTGATAAATGGTGAAAATCTGGAGCCATATTTTGAGGTTAAACAACATATTTGGTTACCGATTAGCTAAAGTTAGCATTCCAGCTAACAACTGCTGCTTCTACTGTCCTGATCCCAGTTTTTTACATTCTCTTGTTTCCTGTTGAGACCAGAAACTCATGAGAACATATACACAATCAGACTTTTTTCTGCAACCAGCAGAGTCGCCCCCTTGCATGTAATGGTCCCAGTTTTTTACGTTCTCTTGTTTCCTGTTGTATTTTGAAAATGTTGCCCTCATGTGTCGCCTCTTGCTTTTCAGTTCCTCCTTCCCCTCACCTGTCCTTTTTCCCGCCTCACTCCACCACCTGTACCTGATCCCCTCGTTAGTGTGTCTGTGTGTTTGTCAGTCCGTTCTGTCTTCCTCTGTGATGCCACCCTGTATTTCCCTCCTGTGTCTCCTAGTTGGTATGTTTCTGATTGTTCGTTCCATGAGTTTTAATCGATTTGTACGCTTTTGTTTTTTCTGGATTCTTGTTTTGGTTAAATATCTAAATTACGACATTGCCGGTCTTCAGAAAGCGAGCAGGTCTGCGGCCCGGAGTGGCTGTGACAGAGACACCGTTCACCTGTTACAAGACGCCGTGCAGTCAAAACGAATGCGTCTTTGTCACCTTGTGTTGCTTCGACCGTCTCAGAAAGAAACGGGCATTGTTTACTCTCCCTGCTGTCGGTCGACCTGCGAAATGTCAGGGACTAAAGTTTTGAACCAGGCGACATTTTCCTGCTCGAGTATATTTCACTCTGCTGAGAGGTTTCATTAACCGACGGGTCAACACATTTTCATAGCTTACAGCTTCCTTTTTAATTGAAGTGAGGGAATGAAAAACAACCACTGAAGAGCTTTTTCTCAGGCGATGACTGAGGGCTCCGAATGAATACGTTTTCAGCTCCGCGGGTTGTTTCACGCGCATCGCCGGCCGACGGCCTTGTGTTAGTGGACGGGTGAGAATCATCTTTTTTGTTGTGTGCATCGTCTTCCTCCCGCCTGCCTTTTGTCCTCCGCTGACTCAGTGGCATTTACACATGTAACTTTAATTTCACAGCAGCTTTCATCTGTGAATGGAAATCTGCAGGAAAAACTGATTTAATGTGGCGCACAGTGAGCTGCTTTCACTTAATCGCGCAGGTCAAACCCAACAGATATTGGAAGGATAAGGACATATTTTTTTTCTTGAATCTCTCTCTTTTTTTTAAATTGACTGGGGAGGATTGCGAGGTAGCTGACGTACTTTGATTCTGAAAGAAGAAAAGAGAGAGTTGCTGAGATGTTAAATCGATGCATTGGGGTTTCTGTGAAAGTACAGATGGAGGGTCTTCTCCTCTTCGCCCTAAACCGTCTCACCTCTCTCGCAAAAGAGCCTCCGCTAACCGACACATGCTCCGAAACAGAGAGAGTGCGTATTGATTCAGCAGCTAAAAAGGCATTTTCAATTCACATTCCATTTAAGCAGCCTTCCCCGACACTTTTTTTTTTTTTTTTTTACTCCACCAATCCCATTAACCTCACCCTCCCCTCTGGCACCCATCACCCTGCTCGCTGTCTGTTAACCCCGCTTTATTCTCCTCCCATCATTTCTGGTTCAGCTGAGGTGCGGTCATTGCCTTTCCGCACACGTCCGTCTTTAGGCGCGATTGTGTGGTGAATAACAGCGTCATCTCGGAGTGCGTTGTAAAAAAGTAAAACCACCGGTGTTATCTACAGGACGGCGTCTCTGCCAGTGATCCGCTTTAACAAGCCCGTTCAGACTGTTATGGGTTCAGCTGGCAGCGGCCGATGCCGCGCACAAACAAAATAATCCAAGTCTGTTAAAGAAAAAGGTAAACCTTTATTACAGGCTGTAAAACCTGACACCAGGGCGGTCCTGAGCGGATGACGAGGCAGCTTTTAAACATGTTGAATACGTCAAACTGAAGAGCGCGAGGAGGAGGAGGACGCTCACAGAGAGGAAGGAAGGAGCAAGAGCAAAACAAAAACCATGCCGGGTGCAGCGGTGTGGTTTCTGAAGCTTTTTTGCGTAGTATAAATTATGAGGCGTATCTATCTCCCTGGCATTGTTAAGTGCACCTCCTCGGTATCTGATCTGCAGGGGGCTGTGAGCAGTTTATTAAAAATGGAAGTCACTCTAAATGAGCCTGTAATGCTCAACCCTTTCAGGAAATCTTAATGGATCCCAGCCTATCTCTGACAAGGTTAAATGCTCGAGGAGACGGCGAGAAACGTTAACAGACTAGATTATAAAGAGAGATGAATGCAAACCAGAACCGAGATGCAGATGGAGAATTTTCGACGCGCGGCAGTGGATTCATCCACAGAGAGTGTTTACATGCAGCAGAACACGCTGAGATCAGACTGTCGCCGCCACGTTATCGATTCTGTCTCAATGCCTCGCGTATCGCACCGATGTAACCAGATTATCAGACGCAAAATCTCAGTGAGATTTACAGAAAAAGCTGCTCAGTAGAGAAAAAAACAAGCACGTACAGAAAAACACTACAGACGTGAAACACAAGCACAAACAGGAATAATAACTGAATACAGAAAACAGAAGTAAATACAGGAAATATAACTAAATATAAAAAAAACATTTGTGGCTCATGAAGTCAGAGAGGATTGATTGATTGCCTGATTGATCCAGATACTATCGCAGATATTCGTTCAGCGTCGTGACTCGGGCCTCATCTTGATTCTGTGTGTTTGTCCGACAGCGTTTGTTTGTTTTTTTTGTAGTATTTTCTGCATTTTTCTGACTTCGCAGTGCTTTTTTTTCTTCCTGAACGCTGTGCATGGGTTGTCAAATTGATGAAGATGTTTTATTCATTTGCTTGTGTTTCGTCTATTTGCATGTGTCTCCTCGAGTTGCGGCGCGGTGCGTTGCGCTCTCAGGGCCACCGTACCGCTCAGCATTTCAACTGAGCTGCACTCTGAATGATTTAGCTTCAGCAGAACGCTTCTTCTTCTTCTTCTTCTTCTTCTTCTTCTTCTTCTCGCTGCTCAGCATGCTCACTGTACCTTCCAAAGAAGTCACGGAGCGGTCCGGCCTGAAGTATCAGCTCGCCTGCTGTCACCGCTGCTGTTTGAAACCCTCAACGTCAATGAGTGCACAAAACAAGTAGAATCCCGTCAGATCATCAGATCAGACAAACTGTAGGATTAACGTCCACGAGGTCAAACAGAGTTGGCGGACCTTAAGTACAAAATGCAAAATGTTCTACCGGGATGAACTGTCACTTCCCCTCCACGTGGACGACGTGTCCCTCCGATGACTCCACTCAGAGGATAAATTCAGCCTCATTAACTCTGAATAACTCAAAGCAGAGGAATTTGTGGTTCGGCTCGACGACATGAGATTATCTGAATAAAACATCGTCTTTGTTTGTTTGGCGAGGAGTGCCCTTAAAGTAAAGGGATAAGCTGTTCGTATTCATCTTTAATGCCGTGCTCACACGTCCACATGTATAATGAATAAATGTAATCTGGATGTGCTCACAGATGCCGTGGAAACTGTGCCGAAGTTCACGTCCCGTTACGTGAGCGCGTCCTCCGAGTATTTTTAGCTCGTAACTCCGATAAAGTCTCTGCCGAGCTTTTTGTGGATCTAATCTTCACTTCATGTCCAAAGTTTAAAATCTGAAAGTCTAACACATTAGCCGGACATTTCTCTGAGCGACCTCTTGAACTCTGCTGTGATCAAAAGTTTAAACTTCGCAGGGATCTTAAAGTTTTCCAGCGATGCCAAATATATTCTGAATATTATGAATTCTCATCGTGTTATTGAATAAAATGAGACACTGAAATCTTCCTGATGCCTCAGATTGGAATGATCTGCTCGAATGAGACGTGATGATCTGGTGTAGGATGGGATTGAATCAACTTTCAGTGAAATGTAAAGAGAAACCCACATCACATCGGGAGCAGATCCTTCCTTTGTCCGTCAGGGTATCAGACATGGAAGCCGTGAATGGCCAGTCTGCCTTTCGGGACACAGGGCCGCCTTTCAAAAGGACAACCTGTCATGCATTATCATGTCTATCTGTGATCTGGGTCAAGCCCTTGTAATGCATGAGTGCCTTTACAGGCGCGCACACAATGCCGACATGCAGCACAGAGGACCGCCGATCCAGAGGAGACACAATCGGCTCTGTTGTGGAACCGGCTGCTCTTTTTAACAGCAGCTAAACCGCTCGGAGCTGATGTTTAATGTGTGCAGCTGAGCGCCTGCAGCGACGATGGATTCACGGGACACATGTGTGCTGAAACATGAGACGTGAAATGCATTCCTGCTTCAGATGCAGGATGTGTGTGTGGTGAAGCAGTCTGATAACGCACGACGACGGAAGAAGTCTGTGTTGTGGTCGCTTCATCATTAATTTACTTCCTGCTCCTCCTCAGTTGCCTCGCGGAGACTCTCACGTATTGTTTCGCGGCCTCGGTTGCGTTTGATAGTGCAAACATCTTCTCATGTGAGGCAAACTTTCCTGCGCGAGGCAGACGAGGACGCACGTTTAGTATTCAGTGTGTTCTGTTTCCTCTGTGCCTGACAAACTTGGCAAAGAAAAACCTGCCGTTGTCCTAATTGACGACAAATTCCATGAAAGGCCTTCACGTGTCTCGTTCCTCCGCGGCGTAGAGCTCCGTTGTTCTCCAAAAACGATTAAAAACGCATTAATCAACCGCGCTGTCGCTGCTGACCAGCACATCAGGAGCAGTTTGTGGGATTCAGTTTCTTGCCCGAGGACACTTGGACGTGCAGACCAGGGAAATTGAACCAGCAGCCTTCTGATAACAAGACGCTGGCTCTACCTCTGAGCCACAGCCGCCCCTTGTTACAGGCTTCAGTGGTGGAAACAGCAGAAGAAAGTCAGCCGTCTCTGTTAAAAGCTCTCCAGCTTTGACTTTGATGAAATCGTCCCTAATCCTATTAAAATGTCAGTTTTGCAAAGCCAGCAGTCGCTTGATTACAGCAAAAAAAGAAAAAAAAAGGGTCATTTACTGTGAACCTCAGGTGTAAAAGAGACAACATCTGTCCCTCGCGACCTCTGTGATCCCGAGGAGATTCTGGCAGATGTTGCACCGGACCGGACAGATGAGAAAGGTGCGACAGAAAATCAAACGACGGCAGCATCCAGCGCCGATCTGCCCGCCTGGCGCCGAGCCACTTCCTGCACCAGGGGCGCAGCGCTGACCTCCTCGCAGACTCGAGAAAAAGATTTTCTGCCTCCTCCTGCCATAAAACCATTTCATGCAGGTTAGTGGGATATAAAGGACTGTGCTGCACTTGTGACTCCCTGCCCACATGCAGAGCAGATCAGGGGATCGATCGCTGCCCTCAGCCGCTCTCCCAGAGGGCTCCTCCCGGGGAAGCGAGGCCTGTCAGCGCCACTGAAGCCGTTCCCTTAAATAACACCGTTTAAAGGCACCGAACATTTCTATCTCCTGCAGCCCGAGAAACCATTTCACTGTTCAATTACAGATCGGCGTCCTGCCTCACACTTTAGCCTCTCGTTTCCTCCGGGTCAACTCATCAAATATGTATTTGTTCAGTTATTACCGACCACTTTGCTTCAGACTGAACGAGGCTGTTTCATGATTTCTCAGCCCAAACATCAATTCTTATTTTTATAAAGAAACAGCCGGGATCATTATCTGCTACTATTATTGAAGTCCGGAGGCGAAAGAACAGATGTAGAGCGCTGAAGTAAAAAAAAAACCCTGCATGGGATTAATAAATACAACAGAGAATCATCAATCTTCAGCTAATCTATTTATCTGCTCACCTTTTCCAGAGCTTTCAACCACATCTCAGCAGATTAACCTGCTCAGATTCTTAATCATTCATACTGTATATTCTTTTTATGGGTATTTATTGCAATAATTTATTGTACTTTCCGTCTCTCCGTATCTAATTTCCTAATATAAAAGACTCATGTTTCATGTTTTAGTCTGTGTTTACACCCCGAAACAAGCCGAGCTGCCGTGTGTGAAGACTCATAATTAGTCAGAAGTCGTTTATTGGACCGTTTGTCAGCTGGTTTTTTAATAAGCTGCATAATGATTTGCACCTCTGAAATCAAGGTGGGCCCATCAAATTCAATATTTATCGCCCAGGTTTTAAATCCATGTATGAAAATAACCTCGTCACACATGATAATAACATATTATAAGAGTTTGGACTGATCCAGAACCCTCAACACAGTTTAAATTGACACAAAACAGAAAAAGCAGATAAAGCAGCTTTCGTTTGTCATCGTAGGTTTTAGCGAATATATAAGTCATGTGACATCAGGTGTTACAATTGTGGATTTAATAACATTACTATCATATCGAAATATCATGCTCGTCTGCAGGTTCATCATTTTATTTTGAGTTACTACGAGAACGGATTTACAGGTTTCAGAGCTCAAAACACACATC
The DNA here is from genome assembly GCA_903131615.1 of Diplodus sargus. Taxonomy (NCBI): domain Eukaryota; kingdom Metazoa; phylum Chordata; class Actinopteri; order Spariformes; family Sparidae; genus Diplodus; species Diplodus sargus. The sequence continues at coordinate 550,064 of CAEMYA010000028.1, forward strand.
AGTTTTTTCACACTGTTGCATTTTAGCGCCTGTCTGTTTAAGGCCCCGCCCTCCTGAATACCTGTTCTGCTCCGATTGGTCAGGTCACACACGCCTGAGCCAGCACTGCTAACAACAACAGAGCAGCTGTGCTAAATAAAATTTTTATGCGTAAAGACATACATGATGTGGCGGGACGACTGACGAGGCGTTTAAGGAGTCGTGTTTTCTGTGGGAGAGACGAGCGTCTGCAGACTTTAACCTTTTAGTAACTTTTAAGATGTTTTACATGCACAAGAACATTGACAAAGCACATTAGCTCTCCTTTAATACAACCAGTCGATACTAATTCAAAACACTTACATGTTCGACGTATTTGTCGGATTAACTTCCACGTTAAAATCTGAGGTTGCACACGGTTGCAGGTGTTTTCAGTGGGACACGTGCGGCGGCTGTTCCTGCAGAGATCACAGCCTGCAGGTCTGACTGTGCTGACAGGTGGTATCACACTGCGTCCTGTCAGACTGTGTTGAGGTGTGTCATGTTGTCTTTGAGCTCTGTGTACTGCGGCGTGTCCGTCCAACTCGCCTCCTGACGTCTATTTATTCCGACTGCTGACGCCACCTCAAATAAAAAAAAAAAAACCCTCCGGAGCCATAAAGCGTGTTGTGTTACTATGGCAACCAGAGTTTTTTATGATGTCATAAGGTCCTTTCAACCATCCATCACCTGCAAGATGAGAAAGAAGAGCAGTGGTAGTTTCACGTCTCTTTGTGCAGGTTAGATTGTGTTTGTCATTGTGGAGGTTTTGAGTCTCCTGGTGGAGATTTTGTGTATTTGTTGAAGCTTTTAGTGAATTTGTGGAGATTTTGTGTGTATTTGTTGAGGTTTTAGGTCTCTTTGTGGAGGTTTTGTGTGTCATTGTGGAGTTTTTTCTGTCATTTTGGAGGTTTTGTGTATATTTATGGAAGTTTTTGTGAATTTGTGAAGTTCTGTGGAGTTTTTGTGTGTGTTTATGGTTATTTTGTGTGTCATTGTGAAGACTTTTAGTCTTTTTTGGGAGGTTTCGACTATATCTGTAAAAAGCATTTAACACACAGAGAGCCACAACATTAGAACCAGTGACAGGTGAAATAAATAACATGGATCATTGTGTTCCAATGCCATGTTCGGCTGTGAAACCATGAGTTCTAGCATCCATGTGGACGTCTCTTTGGCAAACAGCAGTCAGCCAAACACAGCTGCAGACCGAGTCCACCCCCTCATGGCAGCAGCACTCCCCAATGGCAGTGCCTCCCCAGCAGGACAACGCGCCTGCAACGCTGCAACAACTGCTCAGGAACGACCCGAGGAACGTGGGAAAGAGCTCAAGGTGTCGACCTGGCCTCCAGATTCCCCAGATCTCAATCCAGCTGAGCTTCCACTGGATGCAGTCTGAGCCCAGAACGATCCCCAGGTTCTGGTGCATCCCATAGATGGCTCTTCATCAGTTGTTGTTTAAGTCTGCGAGGGTGTATCATCGTTAGTGTAGCTACATTTTTTTTTAAAGGTTGCCAAACATCATTAAAAAAATGAACGATCAATGAGAAATGAGGTCTCGGGTCCTGCCGGCTCGTCCTTAAGGCGTCCCAGGGTGCGCCCACTTTGTGAGCCGCCGATGTCGAGACTTAATAAGAACCGGAATCACTGGGTTTAATTCCAAATTGGAAGGAGCTCTAACTGTAATTGTGAGTTAACGAACCGCAGAGCCTGCAGGGGAGCAAACAACCAAATAAACAAAAAAAAACAAAAATCAGACGAATGATTACAGTCTCTCTGTTTAATGAGACACGTGGTGAAACTGTACATGTTGTCCACGTGAGGAAGGTGCAGTCCAGGTGATGTGTGAGGACTTCCTGTTAACGCCCCCTCAACAATATGCATCTGCGGTGATTTGGTCTCACTTCCCTGCCTCCAATATTTCTGTCCCGTATGTTGTGGGACGGAGTAAGTCAGCTCAGCGGTGTGGAAAATTAGATCATTAATTGGGAATCACCAATGAGGAATCTTTGATAAGTAATTTAGCGAGTGTTCAGCGGTTGTGGGGGATGAGCTTTATGCCGAGAATAACTCACCCGCCACAGTCTATTAAAGGATGAGACGCTCCATAATTTATATTTTGTTATTGTCAATAAATTCCGTGTAAGGACCAAACCGACGAAAGCAGTTTCCTTCTTCTGGCTGTAGCCGACGCTAACGTTAGCGACCTGTGTGCCAAGTGCAGCACCTTCGCTCCAAACGGGGGGAACCACATTAGCGAGCTAGCTAGTTTGGTCCCACTTGTTTCCTGGTTGTTATAAGATAAATAGTCAGTAGGGAGACAGTTGTCGTTAGTCGTTGGGGCGGCTGTGGATCAGTGGTAGAGCCAGCAGCTTGTTATCAGAAGGTCACTGGTTTGATTCCTCTGGTCTGCAGGTCGTAATGTCCTTGGGCGAGATATTGAACCCCAAACTGCTCCTGATGTAAGTCGCTTTGGACAAAAGCATCTGAAATGTAAAATGTGGGGCTGTTAAGCACAAATCACCAACAACGATGCAACATTAGAAAGCTTGTTATAGATAAAAAGAAGTCAAGATACATTAAGATTTGGATTTTAATCTCCGTTTGTAGCTCCAACACTTCGTTTTATCCCTAAACATGCATGTGCAAAACAGGCGGGTGTGGCTCAGTGGTCGGGGTAACGAGTGTTACCGGGATCGGGGCTTAATAATTTCCAGATGTCATTTAAAAAGATGTAAGTATTGCATTTGTTAAGGGGACTTAATACACATTTGGTGCACTGTTGAGTATTTACAGCAGCAGTCAGGATATAGTTCAGTGTGGCTCATTAATGGACTTTCAACAGTGTTTCTGTTTTAAACGATGCAGATCTACGGAGACGAATCGGGCTTCAGCTCCACAAACAGCTTTGTTAAAGTCGTCAGTTCATTGTTGATTTTAGTATTTTCACAGGATTTGCTGAAGATAAGAAAAAACATGGAATATCAACAAGCCGCGTTACCGCCGTCGTCCCTCCGACGTGTCCAAACGCCTACTTAACCTCGAGCCCTCTCTCTCTCTCTCCTCACCTCTCGGCTTCCTCCCTACCTCGCTCGCCCCGCTGTGCCAGGCCCGCTCGGTGCCAAGAACGCTTCACATCTGCCTCTGCGGGGGTACAAATGATGGCTGGCCGTGTGGATTTAAGAACGTCTGCCTCTGTAAATATTTGGCTGCGCCTCGGCGAGTCCCGCGGGGAGAATGCCACTCGGTATGGCGAAAATAACAGGAGGCCCGACTCTCCAGACGGTGAACCTCCTCCTTCCTCTCTCTCTCTCTCCGCTGTAATCTGAAGGAGTCCAGCCTGACAGTAATTCTTCTTCTCCCCTTCGGCAACACCGGCAGGAAGAGGATCCCCGGAGTATTTAGTGAAGTAGGAGCAACAAGGACAGATGAGAGCAACACCGCTCGTATAAAAATATAATCAAATTACCCACAAGGACAGAGCAAATAAATCCAGCAGTTTGGGTTTATTAGTTAGCAGGTCGTGTCATTTAAGTTGAATCCGACAGCTGCTTTGGGGTTTTTAGTCGAGTGGTCTGACTCAGTTCATTTTGTCAGGATGACTGTTATCAGGCTGTAACGGATCAGTACCCTTTGCAGCACGGTTAGACGCTCTGTTGATTGCATGAATAGAATAAAAAAAGGGGGGATATTAAAGTCTGAAATGAACATTTTAACTCTTCCTTTGCATATTTCCACGCCTCTTTATATCCCGTTTTATCATCCAGCATTAAAACGTATTTCCTTTCCCTCCTCTTCAGGTGCTGATTGACGCGGTGAACCCGACTATCGCCTGGTTTTTTTTATCTTTATGAGTTTCAGATGAGGAAATGCAGCTGGATGAATAGTTTTAAAGGCAGTATGAGACGTCTGTGTGAATGACAGAGCCGGGATGTGATGGTGTTTATAGTCTGACGCCCTCACAGAGAGGTGATCAATCGGGACGCACAATGTTAAAGCTCCGACAAAAAGAAAAACCCATTTTACCGTCACGCGAATGTGAAATTTCCAGCGTCCTTTGAACGTTAATTTTCTCCTGTTTTATCTCGCTCGTTTAGAATTCGGATGATGTGACAGGTAGAGCAATTTCAACTTCAGTGCTTTAATCTTTGCGCTGTCACAATTCTCCGTATGTAAATGTGTTTAAGATGAAGGAGGCTTTGAGACTTTTATAGTAAAACGAGGGGCTGCGGCGAGCTTCACGCGCCGCACGCTAAATTCATTATCCACAAACGGTTCTGTGATTGGGTTTTATGAAGTTCTCATATCGGGTCTTAAGGGGTTTTTTTGTAGGAACTTCCTCCTGCGATGATTTATGACTTCTTCTTTTCTTTTTTCTTACCTTAAAGGGTGTGAAAACTATCAACAAACAGCCCCCCCTCAAAAAAATACATGCTTGTTCCCGATCCAGACAGAAGATTGATCCATCTCCGTCTCTGCAGGGATCTAATGCTCCCAGCCGACACATTCAAGAGCCGACTGACTCCCGACATGAAGCGTAATTCACCAGAAGCGTCCTCGAGGTAAATCTCTGCGTTCAAACATCTGCAGCGTTTGTCTCGTTAGGTTTCAGTGTCTTAAATGGTCAAACGTTATATTCTGGTTCAAAACGCTGTCACAGGCCAGCTTGTTAACATGAAGACACGTTTCTGTCAAAGTCTTAGATTTGATGGATTCGTCCCTGGTTTGAAGCGGGTCGGACCTCGAGAGACGAGTCTTTAACGACAGCTTTACGACACGTAACCCGCCCACGTCTCCTAAAAAATCCAATCATCTGCTCCTCGACAGACAAACTGGGAAACATGTCAGCCCGTCGTGTTGACGCGCTGAGATCCGCGACATTTTCAACCGATTTTGGTGTGAATTTCTAACAAGCATGAGGGAGAAAGAGCTCCTGCACGAGAAGGAACAGAACCTGTGTGTGATAGAAGTGTTTTAAACCTTAATTTGGGGAAAATCACAGACATTTCTCAGCATGAAGTAGCTGCCAAGATGGCCACCGAGTGGCAAGACTTACCTTAAAGGACTCTTTTTGGACTCTAATTGGATTTTTTTGCAATAGAATCAGAATTTGGCGACAGTTGTGGGTTCTTTGCTTGTGCTGTCAATCAAATGTGATTAAGCCACGCCCACACAGTCCTGATTAATCCGATTGGCTCATCTTCTTTGGTGCTGAATTCTTGTTTCTGTTGCTTATTTAGTCACCAGACATATTCATCCGCTACACGTAACCGCGAGGACCGGAACAGAAATGAACCGTGGCCCAGATTTTGGTGGACACGTGGCCGAGCTCTGGCCCAGATCTGGCAAACCGGGGCGGACCGCCCGGGTGCCGTCGCTCCACGTGGGCCGTGGGCCACATGAAGGTGTCCGGTACATCTGGGATGACAACAACAGTAAACACACATTCTGATTGGTTCTGTAGGAGTGTAAAGCCCAATAATGTTGAATGGAGTGTCTTTAATTCCCCGGGCTTTTGTCCTTACTTCTCTTTAAAAACAAGATGACAGCCAACAAGTTTTTCCAGCCAGACTCAGAGCGGGTCACAGTCTCGTGGTCGTGTGTCGACTATTAGCGCACCAGAACAACCCAGTGATATCGTTTAGTCTGCCCTAATTAGTTCGGAGACTTGCCAGATGAGCCGACGTGCTGCCAATTTTTGTGTGGTTTGACCGCTGACATGTGTGACCGGCGACAGATGCGGCCTATTTGCTGAACTGCACAAATTCATTTCGATGCCGACTCCACCCGGCGTCACATCGAGCTCTCTTCTTCCCGTCTACATCAAAGATCTCCCTCCTCGCTCTTTGCACTCAGACTTCCTTTTTTATCTTTAATTAGTGTCTGCTGTAAATGATCTTTGTTTCCACAGAGTCCTCACACTCGTCGTCGGCCCCGGTGACTTTGACTCCTGCACCGCCACTAATGGTCCTGTTAATGTCGGCTATCGAGGAAATTTAAGCTCGTTTTAGCTTCAAAACTAGACGCAGTTTGTCTTCTGAGAGGCTAAATGAGCAAATGTAAATCAGGATCGTCCAATTTGGAGAAACCTTCAAGGTTTATCAGCGTGACGGAGGCAGATCGAGTCCACACACTTCCATACTGCTTCACTTTATGTGTGGCGGACCCTGCCATCTGGGGACCTCATCTTCCTTCCAGGAACAGCTTGTTGATCTAATTTCCTTGAGCTCTTCAGATCCTCTTCAAAATCCGACTCACTCGCCGTCTTTTACATATATTTTGCCGACACGTGATCGTCCTCTTCCATCCTCGCTCGCTCCTCGTTTCAAATTGCCGCATCGATACTGCGCTTCCACGTCGTTTTCTGCGGCGGCTGCTGCGGTTCAGCGAGCTGTTTTTCCCGGTCGCCTTGACATAATTCTTTTGTTGCGGTCATTAAGGTTTTGCACCTTGCCTCGCATCGTTCCCCTGAAAAGTCAATAAGAACCATTGTAGCTGCTGCGAGGCGGCAGTGGTGGCGTGAGTGTGATCAATGGCAGCTCTCTCACCGGTTGTTCACAGCTTTTAGAAAAAAGGGGGCCGATAAGTTAAGAAAACAGAGGCGTGAATGCACTTTTGGCCTGTTTGTGCTAAATCACGGCTAAAACCCGGCTGGAAAAACCTGTTTACAAGAAGTGAAACACGTCAGTAAGTGAGAATAATTACTCTCCAGTCTCAGCGTTGATTAAACGACAGTGACGACAGTCCGCTGTTTCCTGTCGTCTGCAGCCCGAGCTGACATGAAAACTGCTTGATCCATCGTCTTTTTGTTTGCATCCTCTCCGTTACAGAGCGAGTTAAACCCCAAACCGCCGCTGACGGCCTCCTACATGTGCGTGCGCCTTGTAGAAGTTGTAGCCGACTGTATTCTGTGATATAACGTCCATATGCTCCGTCTCTCTCTCTCCTCCCCTCGCTATCTGCTTCTCCTTCGTTTTCCCACAGGGTGGAGGAGCTATAAATTAAAGTGGGGAATTACTGCTAACTGTTGGAATAAATTAAGGCGCTTTTGCGTCTGTAAACACCGTCTGACTGCGTAATTACACTCCCACTCCCACTGAGACGCCGTGGAGAGGGAGGATAAGGAAGTAGATGGAGTGCAGCGGCGACGGGAGAGAGAAAAACATGAACCAAATGTCACAAGGGGGGTCATGTATTAGATTCACTCCCTCGGTGAGCGCTGGCCGGGCGCTCTGACAGAAGAACCGGGGGGGGAAAGGTGACTTTGACACTCATGATCTCAATCACCACACTGGTCGTTCCATCCGCATGATATAAAGCTGCACAACCACCTCAGAATAATCCTCCCGAACTGCAGCAGCATCCAACGCGTTTGAGCGATTGGACCCTCTCACTCAATCTGCAGTCTAATTACAATATGGCCCCCGTTAATGGCATATCACATTTAGCAGGACAATAGTTCAATGGATGGACTAAGAGCCACTTTATCACAATAGGATCTTTAACAGCCGGCCATAAACAAGAGCCGGACACGCCGAGCCGTCAAGGACAGCGAGCGGGAAGAAAAAAAACCCACAGAGTTAACCTGCACAACAGCCGGCAGGTAAATTTAATCAGCAGGTTTTAAAAAATGCGAACACTTCTGTTCCGCCCACACGAGCCGCTGACAGCGAGTCACGCACTTAAACGAGGTCGTTGACATTAAACTAGTAGCCTTCAACACAGCTGCCATAACAGTTCCTCTGTTAGCCGAACAAAGGAAGTGAAGCTCAGTCGACCCAGACGTCAGAATAAATGTTGTTTCTGCAACAAAAAGGAAAAACCCACAAGCTTTATTTCTGTCATGACGTACCGAGCTTCAGGTACAAAAACCACAAGGTTGGGTTGAGGAAGAGATGTTCTGGTCGGCTCTCGTTTAAGATTTCCACCACGCCGTCATCGTCTCTGACAAGGACGAGTGACCAGTTAATGAGCAACCGTGACGAGAAACAGCCTGAATAAAACATTTTTATCAAATCTTGGCAGTTTAATGAAGCAATTGTGACTCCACAGTACGTATAATTTAGAGTTATTAGGCTGCACGTTCTGTGTAAACGCAAAGAGACGAGGGCGTCTTTCAGTCAAAATACTCTGTGAAATACTAATAAAGTGTTTGTTTTATTCCTTTAACGGGTTTGGCCTCGCTCCCTCCACATGAAGCCTACGGGATGTTTCCTTTTCATTTTTATGACTTCAGAAACAGGCGAACATCACTTTTGTGATTCTCGAGGCCTGAAAGAAACCGCCTGAAGCATCTGACAACACTTTACTCAAAAATTGATTAGAGTGAAGAATCGTTTGCAACCAAAGTCGGCCTGTGAAGACGGACCGGTGATACGACACACTAGCCGGCTTTTTAAAGAGGCTTTGTAATTTAAACGCGAGGTATTTACATCTTCGATGCCTGTTTGGTGGATAAAACACGATTGACGACCTTTCTGTGCGCTGGTGCCGCTCAAACCTTCAGATTCAATCACTGATTCAAGACATTCACCCAAAAACCCACTGAGTTAAAGTCGAGGGAACCGCAGAGTGATAAAACATTAGCGACTGTATAACACATGCTGCTGTTACAGGTGTGGAGCCTCACCTGAGGCCTCTGCGCTCTCTGTTCTCAGATCAGTTTCTCGGCACTATAATGCTCTCAGATGTTACAGTAATCGTCTCCCAGAGAAACACTGACATAAATTTGATGCTCGCAAAAAAAAAAGAAGAGAGAATTACATGAAATGCACTGCGAGCGCCGGAGTGCTCGGTGGCACACGGAGCAGTGAGGAGCTGCATTTTTTTTATTTTTCAAGGTCCTCCTGAATCATTAATGTTATACGCTGACGCTCTGCATCGCAATTACAGGAGCCACTGATCTCTGCTCGCCATTTCTGCCTTTTATGTAGAAAATTCTGCTTTTTCCACACAATTCAGACGCTCGGCACGTCACGGAACACGATCGCCGGGCGTGAAGACAATATGAGAAGTGTGGAGACGGCGTTTCTCACATCGATGTGCACATACAGACGTGGAGACGAGGGGCCACACATAATCACACCGGCTGATTGGTGGCGAGCTCTCCGGCTTGACAAGTGTTGGTTTTCTGATGCACGGCTGAGATGGAAGCAGCTGGTCGGAGTCTCGGCCCCACCGGTGGGATTCACAGCGCTCACGCAGGCCCGGTTCCTCCCACGGCGGGCCGCCGTCCACACCCACTCTGGGGACCGGAACAGATGTCCAACCAATTTGAGGAGCACTTTGAAAAACACTCGCTTGTCAGGGCTCGAGCTAACGGCGCCGTGATTGGACGGAAGCGTAACCTGAACGACACGCGCGGGCGAGGATCGGATCAGAGAGGAGCCGACGTTAACAACACACACACACACACACACACACACACACACACAGAACAGCATGGAGGAGGGGTGTGAGACAGACAGACAGAGAGGCAGACAGTTAGGAAGAGAGACGAATAGAGCAACATCATCCATCAGTGAGACAGAGAGGAGGGAGGCTGTGAGACAGACAGGTGTCTGTGTGTGGAGACAGACAGACAGACAGTTAGAGAGACAGATAGACAGTCAGACAGACAGATAGACAGGGGACATGTGACTGTGTGTGGAGACAGACAGATGGTTGGACAGACAGGCAGACAGACAGAGAGGAGGGAGGCTGTGAGACAGGTGACTGTGTGTGGAGACAGACAGACAGACAGACAGACAGTCAGACAGGCAGGGAGACAGACAGACAGACAGAGAGAGAGACAGACAGTTAGGGAGAGAGGCAAATAGAGCAACATCATCCATCAGTGAGACAGAAAGGAGGGAGGCTGTGAGACAGACAGGTGTCTGTGGAGACAGACAGACAGTTAGGGAGACATAGATAGAGAGAGACAGACAGACAGACAGAAAGAGAGTCAGACAGTTGGGGAGACATACAGATGGATAGAGAGACAGATGGCTGGACAGACAGTCAGACAGACAGAAAGATAGGCAGGGGGTGAGAGACAGAGAGAGACAGAGAGACAGACAGTTAGGGAGACAGACAGATGGATGGACAGACAGGCAGATAGGCAGGGGGTGAGAGACAGAGAGACAGACAGGCAGACAGACAGACAGTTGGGGAGAGAGGCAAATAGAGCAACATCATCCATCAGTGAGACAGAGAGGAGGGAGGCTGTGAGACAGACAGGTGTCTGTGTGCAGACAGACAGACAGTTCACATAACAGTCCAAACAGGAAACAGCTGAGAGACAGTTCATGTCTCGCTGTTATTCAAATGACAAACAGAGGAAAAGCTCTGCGCTCCCTCCTCCTCTTTTAATCCTCTCCATCCTTCCAACGCCTCAGTCTCTCTCTCCTCCTCCTCTGCTCCCTCTCTCCCGCCTCAGACAGACACATTTCCTCCCTCCCTCCCTCTCTCTCTCTCTCTCTTTCTCTCTCTCTCTCTCTCTCTCGTTCAGAGGATAAACCGACTCTCTGAGAGGACGCACGGATGAGCGGCCGCGGACCGGTCCGGCGACTAATTGCCATAATAAGGCGCACAAGTTCGCTGGAGAGCCAGGCACGTTTTATTCCTCCGTATTACCATGTAGCCAGTGCCGCAGCGGGGAGATAATCGGGCGGAGGGAGCAGTTACAGAGAGGAGAGAGAGGAGGAGAGAGGAGGAGAGAGAGAGGAGGAGGAGGAGGAGAGAGGAGAGAGGAGCGGACCGCACCAGGCTCTCCAGTCAGCCATCAACCGGAGCGCTCATAATCGCGCTGGCGACAACATATGGGAATACAACAAGGAGAGATTTGTGGTCACACCTGCTCGTGGAGGACACCGGAGGACCCGAGCCGGGGGGAGGAGGAGGAGGAGGAGGTGGTGGAGGAGAAGGAGGAGGAAGGGCGGCCAGAACCGAGGAGGAGACCGCGCGTCGAGGCACCATCCGGTAGGTGAAGCTTTGATTGACGATTTGCTCTCCATCATCCGACATGAGCCGAATGATGAATAAATATATAAATAAAAAAAGGAGGAGAGGAGGAGAGGAGTGGAGGTGTTCCACTGCGCCGTTTAGTCCAACAAGTACCGGACTGGTTCGTGTTGTGTTCGAGGCTCAGGAGCTGATGGTGGACACGGTTTATACGACCCCCCCCCCTAAAACCCCCCCCCCCAGAATAAACCCTCTGATGGAGGCTGCGTGTGTTCTCTGTCAGCCTGTGTGAGCAGCAGCAGCAGCGGTTCTGGTGCCGGAGCGGCCCAGTTCGGTTTCATCTGGGTGTCAAATCAAACAAAGGGAGAAGACAAAACACACAAGACGGACGGATTCACAGGCTGTGTGGCTCCAAAGACCCAGAAATTAATAAATTAATAAATAATTAAGAGATAAAATAGTGTTTAACAGGTTCATATCTGCAGTTTACTCACAATCCATCTTTTCATGTATTGATTTAAAAGCTTTGCATGCTGCTTCAGGTCTGAATGACAGATTGTAAAGTTAAGGTGAGCTGTGGATAACCTGGCAGCTCCTCCACCTCCTCCACCTCCTCCTGCACTCACCAGGTTCCCATTGACTTATCTGACTTGTGGACTGAATTACTGCATATATTACTCCTGCAGCAGCGCAGCAGCAGCAGCAGCAGCAGCAGCCTCCCTCCATGTATGCCCATTAAATTGCCATTAAGTTGGTCAAACAGCTGGATGTAATAAAGCAGAAATCAAACGCAACGTGCTGTAAATCTCAACACGTGAGACGGAAGGAGACGACGTAGATGTGGAGACTTTTGCAGCGTCAAACGTTTCCAAAGCTTCAGTGTGGGATGTTTGTCCCGGCCTCCTCGTGCTGAGGATCAGGGGTGAAGGCGACGCCACACAGGTGGAACCACGCGTGAACAAAGAGCAATAAAAAAGCCACGTCTTGCTTTGCAATAACTCGATTCCTTCGCGATAGACAAACAGATGGCACCTCCCGAGGAAATTCTTCTTGCTGAAAGTTGGATGAGATATTCTTCCCCTCCTCCCGTGTGTGTGTGACTCGCTGGCACCGAGGCCTCAGTCTGGCGGTAACGATGGCAGTGGTGGCGAACGGCCTCCGCTGATTACACGCCGCTCGGTCTTATGACTTTTTTTTACCCGTGCGGGAGAAGAGATCCCTCTCTCGTCGCACGCTGTAACTCCGCTGCTGATGCTGCAGAGTGCTGCCGGATTGATTTGCAGGAGCTTCGACAAACGTGCATCCAGAGATTGTGCAGTCGGGCGACGAGCTCGGGGCACAATGGAGCCTCAGATCGTCAGCGTGGTTGCTGATGAGTTGTGCTCTTTCTTTCAGCGCCTTCACGTTTGTTTGATTTGAAGTTGTCCTTGAATGCTGAGTGATTCTCAAAGCGCAGTCCTTTTTTTTTGCCGGGTTTTTGTTGGTGCTGGTCACCAACGTTTTCCCCGGCTGGGCAGGCGAACCCTCACCCTCCGTAATTACTCGGTTGCATTAAAAGAAAAAAAACAACATTTAAAATCGGTTGGCTGTGTCGGATGATTAATGTCGGCTGTGTAATAAACAGAATAATGTATAGATTGCGTTTCCCCCCTCGAGGCTTTACTCTCCGTAATGACCAGCTCTCTGTAAGTGTGCTTTACTTGGCAACCTGTAGCGAATCAGAAGGCTGGCGTGTTGCGTTCGCTGCCCGTCCTGAATCCTCACCGCTCGCTTCAATCTGCCCGTTTGGTAGCTTCGCTGACTGACGTTTGACTCGTCGATGTTATTGACGTTCCGACTGATGTCCAGAGTGTTTTGGTCCTGATTCCTGACAGATTAGCTTCAACGCGTCACGTAACGTCAGCGCGGCACCTCAGTGTTACAGTCGTACCCTCCTCAGCTACACTGGGAATACGGGAACTTCCTGTCTATAAAACATAACAGCACAGCCATTATATTCATGACAGCACGGTCATTACAGGAACGACAGCCCGTTGTTGCCATTACAGCTGAAAGAATTGATGGTTTTGCAGCGTCTGCGGCGGGCAGCAGGTGAGAACCTGTCAGAACAGACGGAAGGTGGATTATCGGGAACCGGGAAACTTGTTTAAAAAAAAAAAACGTTTGGGTTGATTCTGACAGAAAGCACCTTTTTTTATTTTAAGGGAGTCTGTTGAGTGAGCTCGTTAATTACAAGGTAAGTCGTTCCAAAGAATCCCAAACGTGTTATTTTCGGTGCCAGATTGTTAAAACAACACTGATTAAAGAGACCCGTGAGCAGCAATTAGCGCCGACTACAAATGATGTGCGTGTGTGACGACAATCCGAGAGGAAACCGACCGACAGCTTTGACTTTAAAGGTGCGATATGTATTTTTCTCTTTGTTTTCATGACTTGAATAAACTGAATATATATAAACCGATGACAGGACGACAAAATGTCATGTTGCTGGCTTTGTTTGCATGTGGCGGACCCTGCCACCTTCCCACCAGTTGACTTCACCTCATTGATATTGTAATTTCCTCTCTAAAACTACATACTGCCCCTTTAAAGGAAAGGCAGATGATTTATGCGACTCGAGCTCTCCTCAGGCCGACGTACGTTAGAGCTTTTTAAAGGAGTTTATCGCGTATTAAAAAGGATTTTTTGCAACAGTTTTTCTTTAATCAAAGACTATTTTAGAGCCCCACTTGCCTTTTTTCTGCAGCAGGAACACAAACACAGTCCCTCTCTTCTCCGGTGAAAAGCTTTAGAGGGGAGGAAGGGAAGGGGAGAAGGAGAGGGAGGGCTTTTCTGAAGCCAGCGGAGCCTTTGGTGTTGTGCCCTCGCCACCGGCCCCGCGCCGAGCCGGACTGCCTTTATCTTCGGCCATGACCACAAATTAATTAGTCGTACATTTGCAGGATAAACAGCACGTTGAACTGCCGCTGACAGAACCGAGGGTTCACTGGATCGGTGTCGGTCGGGCCGGCTGAGGAGAGAGCAGCTCCTGTCAGGATGCGTCTCTTTGCCTTTTTAAGCTAACAGAGCAACTGCAACGCCCGTCTCTTCACTTCCCCGCGTCGTAAAGTCTTTTCATTCTGACGCTACGCGCTTATTAACCCAATTTACATGCAAATGAAGGCATTGCATCATCGTCCTCGTGTGGCCCCCCTTTTTTTTGAGCAGCCATTAGCGTATTTCATTGGAGACGGGTTGGCAACGGTGTCTTTTGTGGATTTATCCGGACATTTATTGTAAACTTCCTGCCCGTCCTGCGCGGCAGACGCCCGAGTTTTACGAGAGCTATTTATTTGGCAGTGTGGGAGAGCGGCGATATCAGCACATGCGCTCCAAAACGGAGTCCTTCCAAGGCAAATAAAACACAAATGGACATGTAAACATTTCCAATTGTTGCCTAATTGCCTCTGATTGTCGTAATGCTGATTGCAGAATTAGCATGAAATATTATACACCAACAAATCCATCAATTAATATGATCCTGCAGAAAGTTATTCATACCTTAAACAGAACGCAGTCTTCAGTGTGAGATGGAAATCCATATGATTACAGGTTTGGCTAAAAATATTACACTTTAATCAATTAATCAGCTTTGTTATCTATATTAGCTGTTCTGTCTGCAGCCGAGCAGGTAATCTAACAGCCACCTCACAGAACAACAAGTGTCTTCAGGTGCTGCGATGCGTGAAATGGACATTCAAACATGTCATCTCACATTACGCGTCCAGTAATGAAGTCGAGCGCTGAAAGCATTCAGAGAGACCGTAATGATCGTTAGTGATTACTTGTTACACAGCGCTCGCTTTTCAGCGGCGCCTGGGTGTTCGCGAGAAAGATCATAGCTCGTTGTTAAAAAAATTGAACACGTTGATTTGATAATGTCGCCAACGCATGAGACTGAGAGTGCATGAAACTATTGAGAAAACACACAATAAGAGAGACATTGAAAAGTGAAATGTAACAGAAAAATGGTTGAAATAGTCGGCGAGTAGTGAGTCGGTAGCTAAATAGCTGAAACGGTTAGCTAAAAGTAACAGGCTGAATAGGCTAAATGGTGTGAAAAGTTGACTAAATTTAATGGATAAATGGTTAAAATAATTAGCTTAGTGTGACGGATGAATACATTAAATAGTTAGCTAAAAGTAATAGGCTAGAATATTAGCTTAAAGTAGTCTAGTTAGCTTGAAAGCTTACTTTAAAAAGTGATGGATAAATGTTTGAAACAGTAAGGCTAGCTAACAATTTGCTTGGTGCAATGCATGAATACATGAAGTAGTTAGCTACAAGTTGTTGGCTAAAATGTTGAAATGCTAAAAGTAGGCCGAGCCGAATGGTTAAATTTTTTTAAATAGGCTAGTTAGCTTAAAAGCTAACAAGTGATAAAAGTTAGCTTAAAGCAAAAGATACATGGTTATAAAAATAAAACAACAGACAGGCTCAATGGTTAAAGTAGTTAGCATAAAGTAATAGGCTAGAATGTTAGCTAAAAGGAGGCCTAGCATAAAGATTACATTCTAGCTAGCTTAAAGGCTAATGTTTAAAAAGTGATGGACAAAAGTTAGCTTAGGGTGAAGGATGTGTAGGTGCAATAGCTTCAAAGTAATAGATAAATGGTTGTAAAAATAAAAGTAATAGATTGCCTCAATGGTTTAAATAGTTACCTTAAAGTAATGAATACATGTTTTAAATTGGCTAATTAGCTTAAACTGAGGGATAAGTGGCTGAAATAGTGAGCTAAGCTAAATAGAGTAATCGGTCGGCTAAACGGTTGAAATAGTTAGCAAACTATAATGAATAAATTGGTTATATTTTCATGATAGAATTCACTTTTATAGACTCAATAATATGAAGTACGCTCGTAAAGATCCAACCAATCAAATGTGAAACTGAGTAGTTTCTAAAATTGAATTTTACGCCAGTGCAGGTGCAAAGACGAGAGACTTGACGATTTCATAACAGCAGCCGAGAGACGAGACAGGAAGCTGCGACGCTTCAGTGTTGCTGTGTGTGCAGAGCGTCTCCTCCCCCGATTACATCAGCTGTGGTTGCTGATACGACCATTAGCTGCGGTTCCAGGCTAAAGAAATACGACTTCCTGCTTTAATTTAGTCTGTTTGAACATTTGAATGTCTGACTTTTTCTTTTTGTACAGAAGAAAAAGAATCTCTCAATGCCGCCGCCTTGAAAAACAGAAAGCTGTGTTGGCGCTGTGAGTTACTGGGTCGCTGCACTCAGACTGACCGGTTCACTCGTAGAGAATAAGCTGCGTGCAGATCGCAGCTGTGTGAGGATGTGCGGGTCATCATCGAATCATCCAATATGTGTCCTTTACTGTTTTTTTTTTTTTTAAAAGCTGGCGTCCTCGAGTCCCTGAATTGAATGTCGAATAACAATGCTGGTTGGAACAGACATCAATAGCTGGAAGCGGCTCGTGAGAGTCTGCCGAGCTGGAATGAAATCACAATTCTTCTGTCTCAAAAGAGCCTGTGTTGTTCTTCCACAGGCACAATATCATCCCCCCCCTCATACGTTACGCTGCCATGTTGAGAGAGCGAATGACGTTCTCACTCGATTTTCATTTTGTCCTTCATTTTATGAACTCTGGCTCTCGGTCCACAGATACAGAAGACGTTGATAAAACAATCAAACCTTGTGTCTCCTGTTGGAAAGGTTGTTCTGATGCAGTTTTGGAGCTTTTTGCACCAAGAAAACACTGAATGAGCCCCAAACCAACAAGTTTTAAACAATTTGTAGCTCATAACCGCTTTTAATATAACATCTTTATGTACAAATACTGTTTATCTGAATTAGAAATATATATTTTTTAATTTAAAGGGGGCAGCGTGTCGTATTTACAACATTAATGAGGTAATAATACAAACAAAGAGTCATCAAGATGTTCTCAGAGGTAAATAAAGTCCACAGAACACTGTTTGAAGATAGAAAGCTGGCAGGGTCCGCCACATGTAAACAAAGTGAAACAGTATGAAACTGTGTGTTGTCCTTGTAAAGGTCAGTTTGTTTATGCAGTCATGGAAACAAAGAGGGTTTGTTAATTTGCTTCAGCATGAAAAGATTTGTTTTAATTGTCTTCCCCAAAACTGCGTTGTACACCTTTAAACTTCTACACACACACACACACACACACACACACACACACACACGCACACACACGCTGGGTGGATTTGTGGCATATCGTTCGTGTCAGTTAATTAAAAAATGTTGTCGAATAATAAAACAAGTCGTGTCGTATAACCGACAGTTGGAGGTCTAAGCGGCTCATAATTAACTATTTGCACGAGTGATTTTCTGAAAATGTTGAAAAAGCTGCGAGATTCAAAAAGCTAAAAAATGCAAAACGAGAGCAGCTGATGTTGGTCGAGACGTTCTGAGGTCCAGATGTGCCGACATCTGTAAACGCTGACTGTTTTTAAACAGAGCAGAAGTCGCAGAACGTGTCGGCTCGTGATTTAGCGTAAATCGCGGAACATGAGCTGAAGCAATGCATGCTGGGGCGTGGTGTGTTTTTAATAGAGCCGTATCTGACATTTGTGGACAAAAACATACACGCAAATTTAAATTCTGTCAGAATCAGGCGGGCTGCAGACTGTAAACTGGTGTTTCGGGCCAGAGGTATTAAATATTTACGTCTCCCACGAGGAGAAATATGAGCGAGTTGTATCTGCATGTGTCTCGCCCAAGTTGTGTAACATGAAAGGCTTCGAGAAATCTATTAATCTGCAAATCTGCTGCGGCACCGAGGAGAACATCAAGTAACCACACGTCAGATCCAATGTGCAGGACGGGCTGATGGACGGTACGTTGAGCCCGACGCTGCTGAATCCTTCTTTTAGATTTACTACGCTGAAACTCTCTGTGTGTCGGCGTCACGCGACCGCGGCGTGATCGATGGGCACGAAGTCGCAGAGAGAAGTCGTGACATCACATTGTGTACAGCGCGTTGTGTTGTCGGGTCCGGTCGGATCCATTAGAGGCTCCTGACGGTCTTCATTCATCACACAGGGGGAAGAAAACAAGCTTTTTCTCCACAGCGGCGACGACTGATCGATTAGATGTCAACTATCCTGAATCGATTATCGGCTTGAGTCATTTTTGAGTAGAGATTCTCTGATTTAAGCTCCTGTCTCTTTAAGGCCCCGCCTCCTGAATACTCAGTCTCCTCTGATTGGTCGGCTCACACATGCCTGACACAGCGGTGCTAACAACAACAACAACAACAACAACAACAACAACAACAGAGCTGCTGCGCTAATTTAATTCTTACGTCCCAACATGCTATGAATCACGTGAAAGTGTGACATGGTGACGCAGTGTGATGTCACTACTGACGAGGCGTTCGAGGAGCAGTGTTTTCTGTGGGAGAAAGGAGCGTCTGAACAGAAACATACTAAAAAAACAAACAAAGTGATCAACAGATTGACGATGAATATAACCGTTAGCTGCTTTTATTGAATATGCACGCTTCATTTTTTGTGTTTTTCTGCTTTCTGATTTGATCCTAAAAAATCTGAATGACTCTTTTTACTCTCTCACAAACCAACATGTGGCATCGACACTAAAACCTTTCTCGTTGCATTTTCCACTCATCGTGCTAGATTTTTAATCTCGTGCACCGTATGCATAAAACGCCACATTGTTGCACGCGGTTAGCATCACGGCGAGCCTCGGGCTGCGTTCACTTGGACCGCTGCATTAACAGTCCTCATGTTGCTGCCCACACTCTCCGTAATGTTTTTGCCACGAACATGAAAAATGGTTCGTCGCTCCTCTCCTCCCTCGCTCTTCTTTTCCTTTTGGCGTCTCTGCTGATCCTCCTCTTTTTTCCCTCTGATGTCGACCTCTCGTCTCTCGAGCTGCCATGTTTTTTGTTATCATCAGAGAGACAAATGAGAAACAAGAGAGGAAGAAAGCCTCGGGGCCCGTGTCCTCACATCATCGCCACCCCCTCCCTCCCTCCCTCCCTCCATCTCATTTTTTATCCTCCATCTTTCTGTCTTCCTGAGTGACAGCTGGCAGCCAGTAGGGTACAGTGGGCATGCCAACCCAAGTGCAGATATTTGCCAACTGACTTGAGAAAATACACATTTTGAACGTGACTGACTCGTGCGTGCGTCTCCTGTCGCTGCTCTCTTTTTTTTTTCTTCTTGAGCAACATGCAACACACATCACACTCCACGCTGCCCACGCAGCTTTGTGGCCATTAAAACATGCAACAGTAAGTCGTTCACAGACGGAGGGGAAATGGATCCGGTGGGACCGGCTCGGAGGCCGAGGCCACGCGTAAAAAAGCAGCAGCACAAAGAGGAGGAATTGATCGTGAAGGAAACAATTTCACGTGGACTGATTCTATATTCACAGTGATTCATTAATCCTGAAAATCATTTACCTGTACGCAAACGTTTTATGATGAAGATGTTTGTGTTCGCCGGCCCAGGAAAGGCTCGCTGCGATTATTCTGTCTGCAGCAATAATTAAGTTCTGCTTTGTTGCTCGTGTAGGTTTTTTTTTTTTCTTTCTCCTAAAAGAAGAAAAATACGAGGCCGCAGTTCGTCTTTAAATCCAGGAGCTTCACAGCACCGAGCACAAAAAAAGGAAGACATCTCCTGTAATGACTCTGCAATATGCAAACAGCACCTTTTATTATGCAAACAGCGAGCGCCGTCCTGCGCCCCGCTGAGCGGAAAACACTCACATATGGATGTTCAGCTGATAGCGAGCCTGAATATGTGACACTGAAGACGGGAGGGGCGGCTGTCACCGCGAGAGTCTTCCATAATGTCCCACAATTTGTTATTTTTAAGATTTCCCCAATGGCAGACAGCTATTTCACCCCCCTTCCTTCCTTCCTTCCTTCCTTCCTTCCCTCACTCTAAATGGGAAGTGACATTTGGGTCAGTTTTTTTGGAAAATCCAAGATCTGATTAGTGGTTTTTTTTTTGTTTCTGGGAGCTGGATTGCAGAATTTAACGACAATTTTGTGGAGGTGCAGAGGTCAGCGATTGCAAAAGAGGGAAAATTACAAGGCACGAGATTAGATCAAACGTACAGAGAGAGCGAACGAAGACAAAATATATACACGAGCGTCCACGCACTCAATATCTGCGTGTAATCTGGGATTATTCTGGCACAGAAGGATGTCCAGCAGCACTGAAACACAAGACAAATAGACAAAATAAAAAGACACAGACAACACACAGGGGCTCAGACTTTAACCTTCAGGGATAACGCAGGACAGGCATTAATGAAAAAATCAGGGATCCGGAGATTTGTTGTTTGGCTTCGCTGGCTGACACAGAAACACAAGCAGCAATAATCTGCAGGAGACGTCAGACGTTTCTGTATAAATCTGAGATCTGTATGAAACATCCAGCTACTGAACAATGATTACTACTTTTTATACAATCACAGCCGAAACGTTTTTATAATTACGAAACATAATGGCGGTTTGTGGCGGAGGACGGGACATCGCATCAGTTATCTCATGCTGTCTGAACCGCTGTGTTTTACGTCCTGTCTCTTTAAGGACTCCCACACAGGCTCCTCCTGATTGGTCCGCTCACACACGCCTGAGCCTGCACTCCTAACAACACCAGAGCGGCTAAGCTAACCGAATTCTTACGTGCCAAACGAGCCGCGAGGATTTTTGTATTTTTGCGAATGTGTGACACGGTGTGTGAAGCCGGGACGACTCTCGAGGCGTTCAAGGAGCTGTGTTTTCTGTGGGAGAGGGGAGCTTCTGTTGTTGCGGACTCTTGACGAGAACATATATGAAAAAATTAAGGAAAGGACAAATGAAAAAGCTCCTTTAAGTCATTTATTGGTCTGTACAGTAACTATCTCTGACCATTAATCATGTGTTGGTTGCTGAGTTACTAATCTGTTGCCTCTTCAGTGAAGTGACAGATTCATCATCGCTCTCCTTATTTCTTGTTTTCAGCCCCTCAGCTTATGTCTTATATCACGAGCACAAAGTAACGAGGGTGATGGATGTCGTGATGCATTTCCAGCCTGCACCAGTCGAGCCCGCCCGCCCGTAGCGGCCGCTCCGCCCTCAGTCATTTAAGTCACACTTAGGTTTCTGTGGTCATTGGGATTCCTTTTTTTTACGAGCCCAATGATCAATCAGTCCCGTAATTCAATCCCTCGGTCAATCAGGCTCGAATGAATAATTCACAAACCGTCACAGGGAGCTGAGGAGAACGGCTCGCTGCTCTTTACACCGCGAGCAGAGCCGAATGGAATCAGCCCTGAAATAAAACTGGATACGTTTTTAAAAAATGTATGAAACAAAAGGGAACGTGTGTGTGTGTGAGCGAGCAACACGATCCACATGTGAGCAGAAATGTGAGCAGCTGGAAGCAAACTGGTCGACACGGATCGGAATTTTGTTTTGACTTCGATCTATTTAAAATGTCCGAGACGCCGATCACAGAAATAAAATGTGTCCTGGTGACGACGGAGGAGAAGACGCTGAACATTTAACTCCAGTGTCGCTCAGTTCGAGTCGTCAGAACAAAATGTTTGCTTCACATTTCTGAAGCGATGCACTAAAGATTACATGTATTCAAGTGTTTCACCTGGAGGAGGGAAAGATGACGACTAGAAATCCTCCCATCGTCTGTATTTGTGGACAAAACCCAAATATTTGAAGCTAAAACGTGATCTTTTCTGAACCCTAACCAGGTGGTTTAGCACAACAAAGTCACAACATAACATCGAATATTGAAAAGTTAGGAAAAATAGAAAGAGGAACGGTTTTATCAACATGTGAATCTGAAATCAGACATCAGAAAATCCTTTATTAGTCCCACAAACGGGGAAACAAAACAATAATAGTCAAAAATAAACAGTTTAATAAAAAGGTGAGAAGAAGAGCTCGAGCAGAAAAAAAAATATAATCTTATGTACGTAATATGTACAAATATAAATATAATCCTGCAGGTGTAACACAGTCGTGGCTTCAGAAACATTCAGTGCAGCAACATTAACGAGTCTGGTTCTGGTCCAGTCGGGGACTAGATGTGTTGCTTTACCATCCGTCCTCTCTCTCCGCTCAGCTCTCTTCTGTCCACTGTCAAAAAATA